>CM044010.1:25682750-26135250 GCA_024085815.1 Flaveria linearis
TCTCGAATTCCTCTACTATTTCCCAGGGTGTTATTACAATGGCCACAGAGATCTCTTCATCTACAGATTCTCTTTAGTTGGCTCTTGTATCTCACAGGCATGTCCTTCTTGACTCTCCTGTGAGACCCCTTGGGTCAGGCCAAGTTCTCACCCTCTCCTTTTCATATTGAAAGGTTTTGTTTGAGGGTGAATAATCTCAGAGCTTCTCTCTGCATGTTCATTATAGAGGTCGAAGCAGCATAGCATTTGTCAATGCTTTTCAGCATTTCCTCATCATGTCTCTTTTGCTGCTCCTCCTCTTCTAACTTTACCCTCACAGCGTCCTGCTGTGAGGTGGGAGTGATGGTTTGTGGTTTGGCTTTGGGTAGAGGTTAACTGCTGAAAGTGGCAGCTATCCTCCTCATCCTCCTCTTCTTCATCTTGCAGCCTCAGCACCCTTCTCTTCTTCTTCAAGGGTGGATCATTGTTGCGGGTTTTGGTGGTAAAGGAGTGGTTTTGTGGGTTGTGGTTGGAGTTGTTGGTGTGGGAATGTTGGCAGCACTGCTAGTAGCCTAGAAATAGGTGTGGGTTTGGTCAGTTTTACTAGCAGTGTCCTGTTCCCAGCACCGGCTTCAGATAGGGCCTCAGCGACCAGTCCCTTAGTAAAATCACCAGCCGAACAGATCTTGTGTTATTGCCAAGAGTCTGTCCCTGGTCCATGCCTTGACATCAAGGACTGGTCTGCCCAGGTACTTCTCGAAATGAATCTACTCATAGCCTCGAGTTTCTTTTTGATCCTCTTGGCTATAAGTAGACCATCGGTAGTTTTATCTCTCTTCTCTCCATGTTCCTGATCTCTTGATCTAGCAAGGCATGTTCCTGATCTCTTGATCTAGCAAGGCAGTGTCCTTGTCAAAGCCTTGCATGAACAGCTGTTCAATGACAGAGTTCATTGAACGCTATGTCAGCATCAGCCTCCTTGACAGGGGCTGCTAGATCAGATCAGCCACCTTCTTTCCCTCCTCTCCCTTTTCTTATCAGTGACACTGAAATCCTTTTGGATTTCAGCCACTCTATTTGCTCTACCTCCCTCTATTTCTCTTCCCTTTCCCCTCACCTTCCTAGTCCTCAACCAACTCCCTCTCTACCACCACCTCTTTCTCTGCCTCTTTTCCTCCTCCTCCCCTCTTCCTCTTGGCTTGCTGATGTCTCCCCCTTTTTGGGTGCATTGGTTGGGGTTTGACTATCAGCAAGCGCCTTAGTAATGGCAACCTCCATGGGTTGTATGTATGTGGGAAGCCTCTCATCAAGGGTTTGAATGACTAAGTCTTTAAGTATGGGTGTGATGAGAGGTAGGGATTTTGGAGGATAGCATCCAGTGTCAGGGGGGTTCTGACCCTGAGAGCTAGTGCCAGAAGCAGGGGCTGGTGGCTGAGTTTGTGGGAGTGGCTCAGTGTTTGTGAGACCTTCGGGTGAAGGTGCCATCTGTGGGGTAGTGGTGGCAGATGGACTTCTATCCTGAGTCATTTGAGCAAGCAGCTCTTTGAGTCTGCTTATCTCATCCTCTAGGATAGTGTTTGAGCTACTACATCGTAGAAGAAGCTCAGGTCATCATCAGCATGAGCTGAATCACCTGACCTCTGACATTGTCAGGATGAACATGTCCGAGTGTGGCTCAGTAATGACATGTGCCCCTTGTTCATGGTACTGGGGACTTCTGGCCTCCGGATTGGATCCATCATCGGCATTGCCTCTGGTGAGGTCTTAGAGATGATTACCAGCTTCACCCTGCTCAGGTTGATGCAGGGGGGAAGTGGCAGCCTCACCAGATTGTTCTATCTCCTAGCCACACTGGGAGATTGAACTGATTCTCTGTGCTGTGGGCTCCATCGGCACTTGTACCCACCCCTCTTCGGTTGGAGTCTCCCCAGTTGTAATAGGTTTCTGGGGAGAGGGTGGAGTGCTCAGATGGGTCAGCACTTTGGCTATAACCAATGTAGGGCTTTGTGGGGTCGTTCATCAAGAGATGGGTCAAAGCAGTGTGCACATGGGGAGGACTGTGCTCTTCAATGGCAGTCTTCTCAAGTGAGAAAGACCCCAGTAATGTGGTTGCCCCAAAATTGGTTGCATCAGGCCTGTTGAGAGGAAGCCTGTGCGGTTGTGGTAGGTGGAGTCGTGGTACCTGCTGGGAGAACGAACCAGCAGGCACATCCTGCCTTTGTGTTACAGGGGCATCCTCAGGGGACTCATCTCCCTGAGTAGCCTTTTGGGCTTCTTTTGGCTTTTGGTTTGGTGGGGACTTTGGATTTGGAGGTGGAGGCTGTGGGTTCCAGCTGCGTGGGTTTTCACAGCCGGCCAGGTTTGAGTGTTTGGTCAGTGTTGTGCCTGGAGTATACCTCGGCTAGAACAGCCATGGCAGGGAACCCCAGTCCCAACTAGTCCCTCAGCCTGAAGCTGGTTCTCTATTATGGCCATAATGAACCGAGGATACAAGATCCACGGTTAGAAATTGGTTTTGTGGCCATATCCTTTAGTTCCAAAAATAGTAAATCAGTTAAGTTTAACGGTTGTTTTTCAAGGATAGAGAACAATACCTGTTGCCACCTTGTGGACATCTGGTCCCACGAAGAGGTCTTGGGAGCCAGAAACACGTCACCATGTGGAAGATCATCGTTGAGGGTCAGGGAAGTGTTTCTTCAACAAGGTGGAGGCGGAGAGGTTACCTGTAGTCGGGGATGTGAATGAGAGATCCAGGGTACCTTTGGGGTAGGAAGGGGTGAGTGGCATCCTCCAGCTTGGGGGTTTGGCGTAGGGTAGCTGGAGTGATAACCACGGTGTGGTTGTTGACGGAGGACCGGAGAGGGACCTCGCCATCCTGCTCTCCGGTTTGGACGGTTTTCTTTGTCCAAAACTCCATCAAGGAGTCGGTGTATATAGTGGGGTTCAAGAGAAAAGCCGTTTTGGGTGAGTCGTGCATAAGATCGACGGCTTGGTGAAATTTGGGCCATAATGGCGATTTGGTGAGAGGGGGACACAGTTGTGTCGAGGTTTCAGTTGCATGTTCGCCATTAATGGTGTATGGGAATTTCAGAGGTTTTGAAAGATTAGGTCAAGTGAGGAGTAAATGCTCTGAAGGTGGGGTATTTATAGGGTAGGTTAAAGGTTGAAAGAAAAAAACTGAAGGTTTTGGTGTTAGTTATCAGTGTTTGTAACAACTGATGACGTGGTTTTAACCTTCAGTGGTTGTAACATCTGAGGACTTGGTATTAGTCTTCAGTAGTTGAAACTACTGAGACCTTGGTTTTGTCCTTCAGATGTTGTGAACGTCTGAAGAGTTACTGTCAGTCGTCAGTAGTTATAAATACTGATGACCTAGTATTCTCTTCAGATTGAACAACTGAAGACTTGGTGTTAGCCTTCAGTAGTTGTAAACTACTGAGATCAGTAGTTGTGAACTACTGAAGACATGGATGCTTCAGTTGTTGTAAACAACTGAGGACTTGGTGTTAGCCTTCAGTAGTTGTGAACTACTGATGTCAGTAGTTGTGAACTACTGAAGACATGGTTTTGTCTTCAGTTGTTTGTGTATGAAACACAGCTGTTGTTATCAGCTGATGAGAATTATCATCAGCTGTTTCCGTCAAATCAGTTGTTCATACTAGCCTCCACCATTTACTCATCAGCTCTTTGGCTGACTTTCAGATGTTTCATCGACCTTCAGCTCTTGTGAATATTTTGCCTTCAGCTCTTGTGATCAGATGTTCACAAGTGCTGATGAAATATTCTTCAGAGCTGGTGAACAAATTTTGTCTTCAGTATTTGTGTAAGATTACATATCAGTACTTATGAGCAAAATTTGTTCTTCAGTACTTATTTATTTGAAAATCATACATCAGTAGTTGTATCCACTTCACTACATCAGTTGTTTTCAATAAATAATGTACATCAGTACTTTGAGTCATTTTAGTCTTCAGTAGTTGTGAAAGAGCTGAAGACTAAATTACTCATCAGTACTTGTATTTGACCTTTGCTTTCAGTAGTTGTGAACTAAGAGTACCCATAGGTCAAATCAATCAAGCTGCAGCATACCAAGCCTTAGTACCAAATTTTGGAATGTGGCACTATCTAAAGGCTTAGTAAAATGTCTGCAAGCTCATCAGCACTAGGCACAAACTTAGGATCAATCAGACCTTTCATAGCAATCCCTGATAAAATGATGTCTGATCTCAATATGTTTGGTCCTTGAGTGCTGGACTGGATTCTTAACAATACAGAGAGCTGAAGCACTATCCATTAATAATGGAGTTTAGTCTCAGTAATGCCATAATCCAGAAGTTGGTTCTGAAGCCAGAGTATCTGAGAGGTACAACTTGCAGCAGCAATATACTCAGCTTCAGCAGTGTAGATGTAGCAAGATGTTTGTTTCTTACTCTGCCAAGAAACTAAACAATTGCCTAGGAATTGGCAACCACCAGAAGTGGATTTTCTGGGGACTTTGCATCCTGCATAGTCACTATCAGAGAAAGCAACTAATTTGCAAGAATGCCCAGCTGAATACCAAAGACCTAGTGATTGGGTACCTTGCAGATATCTAAAGATCCTTTTGACTGCAATCAAATGGGATTCTTTAGGTGCAGCCTGAAATCTAGCACAAGCACATGTTGAAAACATGATGTCTGGTCTAGAAGCTGTAAGGTACATCAAGGACCAATCATACATCTGTAAAGGGTTTCATCAACCGCTTTACCTTTCTGATCTACATCTAGTTGTGTGATGTGCTCATGGGAGTAGAACAGGGCTTACAGGATTGTAAATCAAACTTATTCAACAACTCTTTGTATACTTGGACTGATGGATGAAGATTCCATCATCCAGTTGTTTGATTTGCAAACCCAGAAAGTACTGTATTCTCCCATAGCACTCATTTCAAATCTCAGCTTCATAAGCTTTGTAAATTCATCACACAACTTTGGATCAGAGGATGCAAAGATGATGTCATCAACATAAATCTGAACAAGGAGCTTATGTTGTCCCACAGTCTTGATGAATAAGGTTTTTCAATGGTGCCTCTAGTGAACTTATTCTCTAGAAGAAAGGTTGAGAGTGTCTCATACCAGGCTCTAGGTGCTTGCTTCAGCCCATAGAGAGCCTTATCAAGCTTGTACACCCAATCAGGATGTTTATTGTCCTCAAAGCCTGGTGGTTGACACACATAAACTTCTTTTATTTTCCATATAGGAAGGCACTTTTGACATCCATTTGATAAACCTTGAGACTGTGAAAGGCAGCATAAGCTAAGAACAGTCTGTTGATTCCAGTCTGGCCACAGGTGCAAAGGTCTCATCATAATCGATGCCTTCCTCCTGTGCAAACCCTTGGACAACCAGTCTGGCCTTGTTCTTTACAATTTGGCCCTTCTCATCTGTTTTGTTCCTGAATACCATTGGTGCCTATAGCAACTTATCTTTGGGTAATGGAACAAGCTCCAACACTTGCTGTTTCTTGAATTGAAGAAGCTCAAGCTGCATAGCTTCCACCCATCCATTGTCTCTTAAAGCAATATGATAGTTCTTTGCCTCTTGCTGACTGATGAAGAGAGCATAGAAGCAAAGTTGGACAATTGATTCCTGGTTGAAACTCCAGCATGGATATCACCAATGATTTGTGAAGTGGGGTGATTCTTGAGCTCTTGATAACTATAATATCTGTGCAAATGTTTGTAGACCCATCAGCAGCAACAGATGGTGATGGAGATTTGAAACCATGTAGAGGATGGCAGCTCAAACGAAGTAGAGCAAGCAGAAATCTCATCAGCATTTGTAGTGGATGGAGCTGCTGAGGCTACAGGAGCATCAGGTTCAGTGAACTTAGGCAGATTGTCACTAAACCTGAAGAGGTGAGTACTGACTTCATCATCATCAGTACCACCAGGTGGAGATCTGCTGACAGGCTCAACAGATGGAGGTTGATAAGGAACATATTGCAGTATGTCAGATCAAACAACTCCACAGGGTTTTGTGGAATCTTGTCCTTTGGAGATTCATTGAACTTAACATGCAGAGTTCTTCAACCCCCTTGGTTCTACAGTTGAAGACTCTGTATGCTTTGCAAGTTGATGAATAACCAACAAAGTACCCTGCATCCACCTTACTAGCAAACTTATGGAGTGGGTTGCTAGTGTTGAGAATAAAACAAGGACACCCAAAGGCTCTAAAGAATGAAATAAGAGGAGCCAAATGATGAAGAACTTCATATGGAGTCTTCATCAACCTCTTATTACTAAAGCTCTATTTGTACATAGCAAGCTGTATTGACAGCTTCAGCCCAAAAGGTCAGTGGCAACCCAGAGTCAGCCAACATTGACCTTGCTGCTTCAATGAGGGTCCTGTTCTTTCTCCCACCACTTTCTGCTCAGGAGTTCTAGGAATGCTAAACTGCTTCTAATTCCTTGGACAGGTAGAAGTCATCAAGTGTGTGGTTTCTAAATTCTGTTCCATTGTCACTCCTCACACACTGACCTGTAGGGAATACTGCTTTTCTACTTGTAACACAAAGTTCATTATTGTCTTTGCTGCTTCATCCTTGGAGTGCAAGAAGAAAGTCCATACAAACCTGGAGTAATCATCCACAATTACCAGGCAGTATTTCTTCTTTGCCATGCTCATTACTCTGACAGGACCAAAGAGATCCATGTGCAGAAGTTGTAAGCAGGCAGTGGACTTTGGTTCTTCTATTGAAGGGAATGAAACTTTGTGTTGTTTTCCTTTCAAGCAAGCAGTGCAGTCATCTTCACACTTGAACTCCTTCAGAGGCAATCCTCTTACTAAACCATGGCTTATAAGCTGATTCATGTTCTTGAAATTTACATGACCCAGCCTTCTATGCCATAGTGTAGACTCTTGAGGAGATGCCTTGGAGAATAGGCAAGGATGGCCTTTTAGATCCATCTTTTTGGAAAGATCTAAGGCATACACTCTTCCTGTCCTGTTGGCCTTCAGGAGAGTGTGTTCATCCAATGCCTTGTCAATCAAACTCAGAACTTTGGATGACAGAATCCGACAGTTCTGGCTTGTGAAAAGGGCAACATGGCCTTTGTCACACATTTGACTGACACTCAAGAGGTTGTACTTGAGATTCTCCACATGGTTAACATCATCAAACCTTATTTCCCGTTGGAAACAAAGCCTTTTCCGACGATGTAACCCTTTGCATCATTGCCAAAAGAAAACAAATCCCTTCTTTCCTTGAGAGTAGTCATTAAGAAGGGAGCTGCTTCCTGTCATGTGCATGGATCCTCCACTGTCTACATACCAGATGCTTCTATGGCATGTTGAAGAACCCTGCAAACACAACCATGTGTTAGTTGTCTTGGAGACCCAACCTGCTTGGTTTTGGGTCTGTTCTCAGCTACAGGTGCAGCACTAACAGTTGTGTTGGTGTGACAGCTTGAGGTGAAGAAGATGGTACAGAAGAGGAACCCTTGGCTTGGATTCCTTTTCTGTGGTTTCAACACAGGAGCATCTAAGTGGTTGATCTTCCCACTAGCTGCTGAACCATCATCACCAATTGTGTCTGATTCTGTGATAAGGCTTTCAGCTCTTCAGACACATTGGAGTTTGCTGATGATGAGTTCCTATGTTGTACCATCTTTTTCTGAGCAACCTCAGCTGTTGCCTGAGTTATCCCTACCTTCTTTTTAGATTTAGCTTTGGGCTTAGGGATTTCAGGCTTGGATGTTGCTAATACAAACTTGGTTTCAAACTCATTCTTCATTTTATTGATGCTCTCAGTAATTCTCCTTCTGTTTGAGTTTGGAACCCCTTTTGTACCAGCAATCATCAGTAAGATGATTGAACAAGCCACATATCTCACATGGCTTTTTCTTCATCTTATGCTGATCATCAGCTGAAGAGGATTTAACTGCTGAAGACTTGTTCTTCAGCTGTTTGTCATCAGTACTAGCAGTTTTCTTCCTAGTGCCTGCTTTCCTGGTATCCTCTCTAGCTGTCTTCAAACCTTTCCTACTGTTAGTTTTCTTCTCTTTAGTGCTAACAGTATTTGAGGTTTGAACTTCAGATGTTGTCACTTGCTCTCAGTACCTTCAGTACTTCTAGTGACAACTCCTGAGTTGATCAGCCTTTTGGTCATGTGACAGTCTCTCTCTGATGATGCTGATTCAGAGGATAGTAAGTCACATGATGAGAAGGATTGGTTATTGCTCTCCCCATCAGATTCAACTTCTGCTCTTGAAATGAAATCTGTGGGAGGAGCAGTGTGATTATAAACCAATGCCAAACTCACATTGGAAGCTGATTGCTTGCTAAGAAGCATTTCAAAACCCTTGCATGATTGCACCCATCGATCACACTCAACTTGGGTGGTTGCAAGAGTTTCCTTGAGGTCTTTGTACTTTCTAGAAGTACATCTTCCTAGCTTTATATCTTTGATTTGGCATTTAAGCTTGTAATCTCATCATTTTTATCTTTTAGAACAACCTCAAAATCAGCTTTTCTTTTGGAAATAGTGTGCTCAAGCTCAAGATTTTTATCTATTAAAGCTACATTTGCTTCTCTAATAGAAGCAAATGCTGCTATGCATGACTCTGAACAAAGCTTGGCTTTTGCCTCAGTGGATACCTGAGATGAGGCATTTGATGATGACCCTTCAGCGAATCAAGGGCCATCAGAGCAAGATTTCCAAAAGGTTGGTCACCACCATGTTGACCAGCACCTGGAGTAGTAGTTCCTGACCAGATAGCTCTTCTGGTAGACTACTCCAGTCAACAGCAGTGGGGTGAAAAAGCTTTGTTGTTGAGGTTGTGTGTGGTGATGAGATTGGGAAGAATGAGGCTCTGGAAGAGCATGAGGTGGTTGAGCCGGGGGTGCTTGAGTTTGACCAGGCTGAGGCATGTAGTAACAGGGGTAAGGATAAGGCATATGACCCTGTGGCACAAAATAAGCAGGTGGTGCCTGTGCCTGAGAGGATGGATAGAACTGTAGGAAGGTTGCCCTTTGTGCTGTGAGCTATTGCTGGGAAAAGTCACAAAGGGTGCAGATGAGTTAGATCCAGATGATCTACACTCTCTTGCAAAGTGTCCAAGCCTTTGGCACTTGTGACACCTCACTTGCTCTTGTCAAAACCAACTTTGGTTTTGCCAGAGAGTCCTGGGAATTTCCTACCAGTTCTTTTGTAGAACTTCTGAGAGCGGATATTTATCATTGCCATTTGGTTCAAAATATCCATCTCTTCCAGATCATCATCTGGAATGCCCTTCAAATCCTCCATCAGAAAACACAAATTGTCACCACCACCTCTGAACTACTACACCAACAAAAGCTTGTTCTGAGTTGGTAGAGAAATCAATATGCTCATCATAAGAACTTTCTGATGAAGCATATTCTGACTCATGACTTATCAAGGCAGCATTACCTTGGACAAAGTCATCAGCAAGTTTGCCAAAAGATGAAACTTTCTCTTTTGCTCTACCTCTCTCTCAAAAGTGAGCAATTTCCATGAAGTTGGGTGAGAGATAGAGTGTCCAGGTCAGCACTGGAGCGTAGGACAATGGTATATGTGTCCCATCTCTCAGGCAATGACCTGAGGAACCTGTTGTTCATCTGGCTTTTGGAGTACTCTTGTTTAACCATCTTCAGCTCAGAGATCAAACAAGAGAACCCTCAAACTGCTGGGTCAGAGTCTCACCCTTTCTATATGAGAATGTCTCATATTGTTGGGCGAGGATTTCCCTATTGTTTGCTAAGACCGAATCAGTTCCTCCAAATTGTTCCTTTAGAGCAACCCATAGGTCATGAGCAGACTCATGATGCAAGAGCCCTGAATATATCTCATTAGGAATAGCCATGGCTAGAATTCCATGGGCTCTAGCATCAATTTCGAACAGCTTTAGATCTCGTCCGAATATTGTTCAGGTTTCTTCGCAACCTGTTCATTAGATTCCGGGACGCTCACCATAGGCTTGTATGGCCCATGCACCACTGACTTCCAACAACCAGCACTGTTGACAGCCAAGTGGTGTAGCATACGTCTTTGCCATATGTTATACTCGTTCCTTACCAGCATCGGAGGCTTGGTTGCGGAACCAGTGTTGTGAGGATCATTAGTTGGTGTTGTCATCTCAGGTTTTAGTCAAAAACAAGTTTAAACACGACAAACGTAACTCAAAACCACCAAAAGACCTCAAGATTTTGGCGGAAACAGCAGAAACTCACTCTCTATGGCTAACTCTTGCAATTGCTAATTCGATCAAACAGAGAGATCAAAAGAGCAGTTTCAAATGATCAATAGTGAAATCGATCAATGATTAACCTGCTCTGATACCATTTGACAGGATCTCAGCCTCTCGGTTGATCAATTAGATTATGTTTGCAGCGGATTTAGCACATTAATTAGCAATTAAAGCAAGAACATAAAAGATATTTCAATTTAAAAGCATAAACATAGAGAGAGAAGAGTTCTGCGAAACAATAAATGTTCTATTGGTCGCACGTTTCGGCAATTAAACAGTATGGTTTCCCATCCTTTTATAGGCGGCAAAAGGATGGGTTGATGTCCTTTTTCTGACATCAACTGAATATTAAAAATACAACTGACAAAACATAGAACTACTGAAGATGTCAACAACTGACATCTTCTTACAAAAGTTTCCTAAGTACTGACAAAAGTAAAACTACTGAAATCCTACAACGACTGAAGAACAAACTCTTCAGTCGTTTATAACTACTGATACTATAACAACTGAAGAACATGCTCTTCAGTTGTTGTACAACTACTGAAATGAAATAAACTACTGAAAAGGAAAAACCATCACAACAACTGAAGAAGACTTCTTCAGCTGTTGTGACAAACTCTGATCTTCAGTACTTGGTCTTCAGACTTGGCTTCAGATGATGTAACAACTGATGACTTCAGTAGATATCATCAGTTGTTGTCTTCAGTCTTTGTCTTCAGACTTTGTGCTTCAGTAGAAGGTCTTCAGTTCAGTTCTTCAGCTTTTGATTCTTCAGTACTTGTCTTCAGTACTTGAAGTCTTCAGTACTTGTAAGATCAGTACTTCAGACTTCAGTACTTGGTCTTCAGTACTTTGGAGTCTTCTTCAGCTGTTGTTCTTCAGTTCTTTGATCTTCATACTTTGTTCTTCAGACTTTGTCAGAACAGCTGATGGTTAGAACTAAGATGCTCTCGAGTCTGACATTCAAGCAAGAGAACACAATAGCTGATGGGAGTCTTCAGCATTGTTGTGATGTCATGTGGGACTTAGAGGTTTCCTGATCTTGGCTCATTGGTTCTTTTGGTCCAAAAAAAATTATAATAAAATAATAATATTATTATTAACAATATTATAATAACAATAATATGGTAGTAATAATATTAATAACAATGATAATAATAATAATGATAATAATAATAAAAATCTAGGTAACTTTGACATAAAATAATAACATTACAAACTCCAGGGGGTTAATTTGTAATTTTATTAAACTGAAACAAAGCTTTAGTTTTGTTGTGACGATTATTAGAATTCGCAGGGGCCATTTATGTAAATTTGTTTAAATCACACCCACCCCCACCGTCGACCCTTTCCCCCTCTCCGGTCGCCGCCGGCGACAACTCCGGCGAGACCCAAACGCCCATATTAACGCGGTTTGACTCGATTGAAACCTCCCGACACATTAGAGTGGATGATTCAAACCTGTCCCCCCTCTTAATTTGAATAATGGAGTTACCTACCCACTGAACCCACTTTCGACCGAAAGTTCGGCCGACCACCCACTTAATCGAGCACTAAACTAAACAATAATCAAAAGTAATGAAACAATAGCAATCGTCTGACTATTTAAAACATTCCTTCGAGTTTAATTGTACCTGGAAACATACGAAATCACACCATTGATCAAACCCTCTGTCGTGACCTGCAACTGAACCAAACATCATCTTTCGAGCTTTAAACAGGTAATTGAACATACATACATGCTCGGTTTCATATGTGGATTGAAAGCCCTAACAATAATCTGATTAACAACGTCGAATTGGGGTTCGATTTTGAGTTAATCGAATTAGGGTTCATTGATTTGGGGATTGACTTGGGTTTGTGTTTAAAGTTAAATGAAACCGAGAGTTCTGCGGTTTAGGCCTTTGGTTCACTGGTTTGTGTGTGGGAGTGTGAGATGGAGGTCACGGGTTCGAGACCCGGCACCCTCTTTTATTTTTTTGAAGCCTTTTTAAGCTTTCAAAAAATACATAAAAATTTTTAAAAATCATAAAATAAGTTTATAAACTTCCCTTATTTTAAATGTTTCATAATTATTTTTGTAATATTATTTCATTTAAAAACCTAATAATTTTTATAATATATTATTTACAAATTTCATAAATAATTATTTATAAAAATAGACTTTAAATAAGGGGTTAAATCACTAAATTATTATTTAGGCTCAAACCTTATCTATATATCATTGTTTAAAGCATGAATATTAATATATATATATATATATATATATATATATATATATATATATATATATAAAGGTTATTTAAACTTGTCTTTAAACTTTAAGGTTTCTTTTTTTATTTCTCTAATTAAAATGATCAAATAGTATATTTCACTTTCATGGAATCACAACATAATCGTTTATATCATTTTATTTAAATTAGATATTAAAACCCCCAAATATCAAATGAAACCCTAATCCTCGATTTAACGTTAATCGTATTATTAAACTTAAATATTGTAACATATATATATATCTATTTGTGTGCGTGTTGCGCGTCAAACCGAACCGACCCGAATCCAACCAAATTTATCTATTCGTTGAACACGTTTTAAAGACTGAACTACAATTAATAATAGGTGTTGATCGTGTTTGATCGCGCATTACCCTTATTCTTTTAAGTTCTTGTTTCATTTCATTACATCAATTCAAGGTGAGTATTCACGGCCCCTATTTTACTTTCTTTCCTTTTTGGGGGAGAAAACATGCAACATATTTTATGAATGGTTTTGGTATTATTGATATCGCCTGTTACGTTAGTGCAAACATGCAAACAGTCCTGACACTCTCGAACCGTTATAACGTGTAGCAAGGTAATACTGAGTATTACTACTGGGTCTGACAAACCCCGCCCGGGCTAGTCACGCTAGCTTGATTGGAGGTCAAACGGGTGCATTATTGACCTAACATTTGTCACTGTCTTGCGAGACGTGACGGGGAAACAACAAACATATAGGACACGCAAACAATCAGCTTCGGTTTGAAACGCTAAGTAACATGATTATAGGCTAGCTACCTATCGATATGCTTTAATTACTAACCATTTCAAACAGTTACAAACAGTCGAACAGTTACAAACATTTATATCTGTGATAAAACCTGTGAACTCACCAACTTTATGTTGACACACTTTAGCATGTTTTCTCAGGTCACAGGAACGCTTAAGCTCATGATGCACGATTAAGGACGCACTCAGGACATTCATTCATCAGTTTCATTTAGTTGCATTGATATTGTTTTGGCATAACATTTTCAGACTTTCAGTATTGTTTACATTTCAGTTTTACGCTTTCGCACTGTTATTCATTTATTTTATGTACTCTGATTTAAGTCAACGTTTATTTTTAAACTCATATAGTGTCGTTTGATATGACCGTGTCTGAGATCCTGGTATGTCACACGCCTAACGGTAAAACCCCGTTTGTGGAAATTGAGGTGTGACAGATTGGTATCAGAGCCAGGTTATAGAGAACTAGGATTGCATTTGCATCTAGACTATGGCCTTAGACACGACACTAGTACTGCATCAACACTCTTACATGATTGCAACTATTGTACGAACATTCTCCTGGCATGCTAACATTACATTACTGAACGATCAAACATTACCCATTTGTGTGACACATAGACACCTGTATTCTGGATTTCTGTAGAAGACGATATAAGGCTCGGCAAAACAACAAACTCCAAAACTAAAGATAACAAGTGAAAGCTGCATTCACGCGACAACTGACTCCACGCGAGAAGGACTTCCACGCGAAAGGATTAGCCGCGCGACAAGCCTGTCGCGCGAAAACTGTTTGTTTAGTATAAATAGCTTAGTTTTCGTTTTATAATAAAGCTTTTGATCATATTTCACTCCTGTACTGTGTGATTCTCGCACAAGACCTGTAATAGGTTGTTTATTCAATACAAGAAGTATTTTTGATCAATTCGATTCTTCTTTCATTCCAATCATGTTTACATTCCGCATTCTCATGATCGAGATCGTGATTTGATTGTTTCTAGGAGATATCCACGGTTTTACAATTTCCTGGCAAAAGGCCTCCTGGCTAAGGCAAGCATATCGTATAAATCTCATTGCGAGACCAGTTATGCTTACCTGGGGATTTCTGGGATGAGTGATAAACTATGGTCAATATACACAAATATCTATGTCACCTGTATCATCCTCGACTAACAGAGGGGCGGGGAGTCCCGCTCGCTCACTTCCAACATCTACATATGATTCTTCACTCTCGGAGTTAAAGCAAAGACAACTCGAACTTAAAAATTTCCACTTGGGAACACAAGACTCTTTTCTAACACCCACGATAAACCTAACGATGACAAATTAGGAGAACAACACACATTACTTTTCTAACTCTATCGTACTTGTTTCTACTTCCAATATGCCCTATCATCTTCGCTAGTCTTAACAGATAGCACTCGGTACTTGACAAGGTATGTTATCACGAATGGGAGGAACCATGGATAACCATGCAAAGCAAATTAGAATCACGGGTGCACACGTAATTGTGATTTGTCGTGCATGAGAATTCTGGTAACTTGATTGGGTGATAACTGTCATAATCAGTACAAATTTCCATTTCTAAACTCGGAGACATGAGGTCTCGGTTCTCATGAAACCTCACTATCGATATGCAAACAAATCCTCCATTCCTACTAGTATGAAACAATTATTGTTACCAATAGTTATTATTCGATAGTGACTGTCGTGTATTATGAATTGAAGAATCATGTCTGGAAGAAGACCTGGACGCCCGAGGGGACACGGAAACATCAACCTAACCCAAGCTGAGATGGATGCCATCATCAATGAGCATGTTGCTGATGCGCTCGCAGCCTATGAACAGACCCGCAACCAAAACCAGAACAGCCAGAATCTGAATCAAGGAGACACAACAGCCTGTACCTTCAAGATGTTCATGGATTGTAAGCCTCACTCCTTCAGTGGTTCTGGGGGTGCTGTCACCTTACTTCGCTGGCTGGAGAAACTCGAGTCAGTTTTCGCTATGGGTAACTGTCCGGTGGGAAGCCGCGTCATGTACGCCTCCGGCACACTAGAAGGACCAGCTCTGACGTGGTGGAACTCACAAGTCTAGACCCTAGGACTTGAGACTGCCAATGGTTTACCGTGGGAATACTTCAAGATTTTGATGAAAGAAGAGTATTGCCCCAGAAACGAGGTCCAGAAACTAGAAGCAGAGTTTTGGAATCTCAAAATGACTGGCTCTGAGATTGAGGAATACACGACTCGTTCACACGAGTTGGCTGCTTTATGTCCTCAGATGGTGACCCCGGCTTACAAACGGATTGAGAAGTACATCGATGGTCTAGCTCCTCAAATCCAAGCTAGTGTTATGGCTGCTGATCCTGTCACTATTCAACAGGCTATCCAGCTGGCTCATAAGCTCACCGATCAGGTAGTGGCATAGGGTACCTTGCCTAAACGTGGCATTGCATCTGGCTCATCTGACAATAAGAGAAAGTGGGATGATACTACTAACAAGTCCTCAAACTCCAACAACAACCAACAACAGCAGTTCAGAAAGTTTGATTCATCTAGAAGCTTCACAAACAATAATCAGAACAATAACAACAATGGTCAGGGATCGAGCAACTACGCGGGCAAGTATCCAAAATGCAACAAGTGCAACTTCCACCACCATGGCCAGTGTGACCGCATACGTTGCCAAAGGTGTGGAAAGATGGGTCATGCTGCCAAAGATTGCAGGGGCGAGCTGATGACTCAGCATCAACCTCAACAACAACTCCAGGGCGGAGCGACTAGGGGTTGTTTTGAGTGTGGTAAGGAGGGCCATTACCGGAAGGATTGCCCACAACTGAAGAATGGCAACAGGGGAAATAACAGAAACAATAACAATGGAAATGGCGCCAGAGGTCGTGCTTTTGTGATTGGTTCTGGTGAAGCAAGAAACGATCAAAACGTAGTTACCGGTATGTTTTCTCTGAACGATTGTTTTGTTTCCATGTTATTCGATACCGGTGCTGATAAGAGTTTTATATCTACTAAGTTTAGCAAGCTTTTAGATGTAACCTTGACTGAAATGAACCCTAGTTATACGGTAGAACTAGCTGACGGTAAAATGATCGAGGCAACTCATATTCTTAGAGGATGTAAATTAAAGCTATCAGGACACAAATTTGGGATAGACCTTATGCCTATTACACTGGGTAGTTTTGACGTAGTCGTTGGCATGGATTGGTTATCTAAAAACCAAGCCGAAATTTTTTGTCACGAGAAAATCGTTCGTGTGCCACTCCCTAGTGGTGAAGTCTTATCCGTTCAGGGTGAGAAAAGTGGTGTCGTTTCTAGCATCATTTCGTATATGAAAGCTCAGAAGTACTTACGCAAAGGCCATACTGCCATCTTAGCTATGATCACAGAGAAGACCACCGAAGAAAAGAAGATTGAAGATATTCCTGTTGTACGTGATTATCCTGAGGTTTTCCCTGAAGACCGACCTGGTCTCCCACCACATCGCCAAGTCAAGTTCCAGATTGATTTGATACCAGGAGCCGCACCTATCGTGAGAGCACCATACAGATTAGCTCCAAAGAACTACAAGAGCTGTCTACGCAATTGCAGGAGCTATTGGATAAAGGATTTTCAGACCTAGTTCATCACCGTGGGGAGCTCCAGTCCTGTTTGTCAAGAAAAGGATAGAACTTTTCGCATGTGTATTGACTATAGGGAATTGAACAAAGTAACGATTAAGAATCGTTATCCTCTTCCGCGCATCGATGATTTGTTCGATCAGTTTCAAGGGTCGAGTTTCTACTCCAAGATAGACTTGAGGTCAGGATATCATCAGCTAAGGGTTCGAGATGAAGACATTTCAAAGACTGCGTTCAGAACTAGGTATGGCCACTACGAGTTTTTGGTTATGCCATTCGGGTTGACCAACACGCCAACGGTTTTCATGGACCTCATGAACCGAGTGTGCAAACCCTATTTGGACAAGTTCATCATTGTCTTCATCGATGACATCCTTATTTATTCAAAGAATAAGGAGGAACACAGGAGCACCTTAGACTGATTCTGGAGCTGCTGAAACAAGAACAACTGTATGCTAAATTCTCAAAGTGTGACTTCTGGATACGAGAGGTCCAATTTTTAGGTCATGTGGTCAATGAGAATGGAATACATATTGACCCGGAAAAAATAGAAGCCATCAAGAACTGGGCTACACCTAAGACTCCGACTGAGGTACGACAGTTTCTTAGGTTGGCTAGCTATTATCGACGATTCATCGAAGGGTTTTCAAAGGTTGCTCAACCTCTCTCCGCGTTAACTCATAAAGGCACTACGGACAATTGGGGTGACAAACAAGAATCCGCATTTCAATTTCTGAAGCAGAAACTCTGTACGGCACCAATTCTATCCCTGCCTGAGGGAACAAACGATTTTGTAGTTTATTGTGATGCTTCTATTCAAGGTCTCGGTTGTGTGCTAATGCAACGCGAGAAGGTGATTGCTTATGCTTCCTGACAATTGAAAGTTCACGAGAAAAAATACACGACACATGACTTAGAATTGGGAGCCGTTGTGTTTGCACTCAAGATATGGAGACACAACTTGTACGGTACCAAGTGCACCATTTACACCGATCATAAGAGTCTCCAGCACATCTTTGAACAGAAGGAGCTGAACATGAGACAACGTCGTTGGGTCGAGTTGTTGAACGACAACGACTGTGCGATCAAGTATCATCCAGGCAAGGCCAATGTGGTAGCCGATGCCCTTAGTCGTAAGGAAACCCTAAAGCCTCGTTGGGTGCGTGCATTACAAATGACTATCCACTCTGACTTACCAGTGCAAATCAAAGCTGCTCAATCTGAGGCCTTGAAGACGGAGAATCTGAAAGCCGAGTCACTGCAAGGCATGGAGAAATAATTAGAGGTCAAACCTGATGGAATTCGCTACTTCATGGACCGAATATGGGTTCCTTTGTATGGAAACCTACGAGAGCTGGTAATGGACGAGGCCCACAAGTCACGATATTCTATTCATCCTGGTTCGGATAAGATGTATCAGGATCTGAAGACTCTATATTGGTGGCCAAATATGAAAGCTGGTATTGCTACTTATGTAAGCAGATGTTTAACCTGTTCTAAGGTTAAGGTGGAACACCAAAGGCCATCCGGTTTGCTCCAATAATCGGAAATTCCAGTATGGAAGTGGGAACAGATATCAATGGATTTCATCACGAAACTTCCTCGGACGCCCAACGGATGCGATACCATTTGGGTGATTGTAGATCGTTTGACGAAATCTGCCCATTTCCTGGCAATCCGGAGACTGACCGAATGGAAAGTTGACACGTATCTTTCTAAGAGAAATAGTCTCTCGGCACGGTGTGCCAATTTCCATTATCTCTGATCGTGACGCTCGATTCACTTCACACTTCTGGCAATCCTTACAACGATCATTGGGAACGCGGTTAGATACGAGTACGGCATATCATCCACAGACTGACGGCCAGAGTGAGCGTACGATCCAGACTTTGGAAGACATGTTACGCGCTTGTGTGATTGATTTTGGCGGCAGTTGGAAAACTCACTTACCGTTAGTTGAGTTTTCATACAATAATAGTTATCACACGTCGATCAAAGCTGCTCCATTTGAGGCACTGTATGGGCGTAAGTGCCGGTCACCTATTTGCTGGGCGGAAGTTGGAGAAAGTCAACTTACCGGTCCAGAACTTGTGCACGAGACGACTGAGAAGATTGTGCAGATCCGTAACCGTATGGCAGCAGCACGTGACCGACAAAGAGTTACGCCGACAAGCGTCGTAAGCCATTGGAGTTTCAGATTGGTGACAAAGTGTGACAACCCGAGTTTTCGGTTAATACTATTAACTTTCCCCGTTTATCGCGAATTAATCCATTATACTATTTTGTAAGAATAATAACAATAATAATAATAATAATAATAATAATAATAATAATAATAATAATAATAATAATAATAATAACAATAACAATAATAATAACTTAGAATTAAAAGTGCAGGGGGTGTTTAGGTAATTAATGAAATTTAAAATTAAAGTTTTTGCATGAAATAATAAAGGTTGGAAACTACAGGGACCTTTTGTGTAAATTGTGAAATTTCAACCCAAACCCCCGCCCGTCGCCCCCATCTTCTCCGGCCACTCTCCGGCACCATCTCCGGCGACCCACAAACGTCAAAAATACTCGGTTTTGACTCAATTAAACACCCCGACAACAATCACATGCAAGATTCGAACACAATGCTTCAATTCAATTTAAAAATGATAGTGCGATCGATCTAAATCCAATCACTTTAACTTTCGGCCACTTTACAGGCCAACAATCGCACTACAACCCTATAATAATCGAACTAAAACTACCTAAACCATCCTATAAATGTGGCTAATCAGTCTACACTTTCAATTGCACCTGAAACATTCGAAATCACACAATTCGATCATCACCATCATCGCGACCTGCAACCGACTGGACCATTATCAACTCGACATTTTGCGTCTCAATTGATAAGGGCTTTTGGTCGTGATCATTCCCAGAAGCTTCACGCGAGTTTAATTAGATATTTACCATCTCTAGCACCTCGACCCATTTTCCCCTGTCGTGGCCTGTTCTTCGTGTGATCTAAGCATCATCTCAAATCGAAACAGGTAATTAAACACACCTATGTGATCGTCTCATCATGGGGAATAAAAGCCCCATGAATTCATACGTTATCATAATCGATTTGATCTTCAATTTGGATCAAATCGAATTAGGGTTCCAAGGAAATTGGGGATTTGATTAAATGCTGTTTTTAAGATTTGAAAATGGGTTTCTATCGCGGCCGAGAGCCTTGGTTCGCTGGTTTGTGTGTGGGATTTTGGGATGGAGGTCACGGGTTCGAGACCCGGCAGCCTCTTTTATTTTTAAAGCCCTTTTTAAGCTTCTTAAAATTTCGGAAAATTTCTATAAAAAAATTATAAAAATTATTCTATAAACTTTGCTTATTTTAAAACCACCAAATTAATTTTCTGGAATTTATTTTAACATTAATTACCTATTTAATTATTTATTTTATTATTATCTTTTGAAAACAAATAATATATATATACGAGACTGGATATTTTGGAAAGTAAAAAATTGAGAAACTAATAAATAAAAAATATATATTGTGACGTAACACTATTATTTACAAAAAGGTTTGTAATATATATTTTTCATAAAATACATGTGTCTTGTGAAAGTGTACATTCTGTGGTGTTAATATATTGAGTGTGTTTGTGTATCATCGACAATCGACATCGAACCGTAACCAAGACGTGAAACGCGAAACCGTACGACTCTTATATTGTAATTAATAATTAATATTAATTATATATACTGAATGAAACACAGGTTAACTAGAAACCCGATCTTTTGTGTTTACATTTACTTGTTGCTCTACACTCAAGGTGAGTTTTCACGGCCCCATTTTATACTCTTTCCTTTTCGGGGGAGAAAACATGCAAACATTTTGTTATGGTTGCCAGTATTATTGATATCGCTTGTTATGTTAGTGGAAAACACAATTGAAAGTCCTTACAGTATCAAACCGTTAGTAATGGATTAGCGAGGTAATTCTGAGAAGTACTACTGGGTTTGACAAACCCCGCCCGAGCTAGTCGCGCTAGCCTGATTGGAGGTTGAACGGGTGCTAAATTGACCTAACGATTGCCACGGTTGGTTAAGACGTCGTGGAAAGGCATTAAACACACACAGTCAGCTTTGGTTTGAAACACTAAATAACTTGTTTATAGGCTACTACCTATCGATATGCTTTATATACTAAATCATATGAAACGTTTCTTGACACATTTCTTATTGATTAAACCTGTGGACTCACCAACTTTATGTTGACACATTTTAGCATGTTTTCTCAGGTCACAGAAACGCACAAGGTTAAGAATTCAGCTAGGATGCATGCATGGCATACATCACTACTCAACTGGTTTAATTTGTTAAAACGCATGTTGAAACAATTCAATGATGATTTCTATATTTGAAACGCTTCCGTAAGTCTGAAACACTTATGATTGATTTAAAAATCTTATTACTTAATGTGATGTTTTGTAATTACTGTGTTTGGTGTAACTGATGCTATCTGAGATCCTGGTATGTCACACGCCTGACGGTAAAATCCCGTTAGTGGATTTTGAGGGTGTGACACAAAATACTGTTGAAAGTGTCACCTTGGAAGGGTGTGATTCGTTTCGGGAAACATGGAAAACTAAACCCTAGGCATGTGGGACCGTTTGAGATTGTCAAACGGGTTGGTCCCGTAGCCTATCAGTTGAACCTACCTGAAGAACTCAGTGGAGTACATGATGTGTTCCATTTTTCAAACCTGAGGAAATGCCTTGCTGACGAAACTCTCGTCGTTCCGTTAGACGAGGTACATGTTGACAAACAACTACGTTTCATCGAGAAACCAGTGGAAATTATGGACCGAGAGGTCAAGACACTCAAACACAGTCGTATCCCTATTGTCAAAGTTCGATGAAACTCAAAGCGTGGACCAGAGTTCACCTGGGAACGTGAGGATCAAATGAAATCCAAGTATCCTCATCTTTTCGTTTCAGCCTCCTCGTGAACAAATTTCGGGACGAAATTTCCTAAAGTAGGGGAGACTGTAACGTCCCGTATTTTTATTAATGAAAAATTAATTTTATTGAGTTTAATACGACGTTAAATCCAATAATTACAAAAATTATAATAAACTAATAATAATAATATTAACAATATTAATAATAATAATAATATGGTAGTAATAATATTAATAACAATGATAATAATAATAATGATAATAATAATAAAAATCTAGGTAACTTTGACATAAAATAATAACATTACAAACTCCAGGGGGTTAATTTGTAATTTTATTAAACTGAAACAAAGCTTTAGTTTTGTTGTGACAATTATTAGAATTCGCAGGGACCATTTATGTAAATTTGTTTAAATCACACCCACCCCACCGTCGACCCTTTCCCCCTCTCCGGTCGCCGCCGGTGACAACTCCGGCGAGACCCAAACGCCCAAATTAACGCGTTTTGACTCGATTGAAACCTCCCGACACATTAGAGTGGATGATTCGAACCTGTCCCCCCTCTTAATTTGAATAATGGAGTTACCTACCCACTGAACCCACTTTCGACCGAAAGTTCGGCCGACCACCCACTTAATCGAGCACTAAACTAAACAATAATCAAAAGTAATGAAACACTAGCAATCGTCTGACTATTTAAAACATTCCTTCAAGTTCAATTGTACCTGGAAAACACATGAAATCACACCATTGATCAAACCCTCTATCACGACCTGCAACTGAACCAAACATCATCTTTCGAGCTTCAAACAGGTAATTGAACATACATACATGCTCGGTTTGATATGGGGATTGAAAGCCCTAACATAATCTGATTAACAACGTCGAATTGGGGTTCGATTTTGAGTTAATCGAATTAGGGTTCTTCATTGATTTGGGGATTGACTTGGGTTTGTGTTTAAAGTTAAATGAAACCGAGAGTTCTTGCGGCATAGGCCTTTGGTTCACTGGTTTGTGTGTGGGAGTGTGAGATGGAGGTCACGGGTTCGAGACCCGGCACCCTCTTTTATTTTTTTGAAGCCTTTTTAAGCTTTCAAAAAATACATAAAAATTTTTAAAAATCATAAAAATAAGTTTTATAAACTTCCCTTATTTTAAATGTTTCATAATTATTTCTGTAAATTTATTTCATTTAAAAACCTTAATAATTTTTATAAAATACTATTTACAAATTTCATAAATAATTTTTTTATAAAATAGACTATAAATAAGGGGTTAAATCACTAAATTATTATTTAGGGTCAAACCTTATCTATATATCATTGTTTAAAGCATGAATATTAATATATATATATATATATAAAGGTTATTTAAACTTGTCTTTAAACTTTAAGGTTTCTTTTTTATTTTTCTAAATTAAAATGATCAAATAGTATATTTCACTTTCATGGAATCACAACATAACCGTTTATATCATTTTATTTAAATTAGATATTAAAACCCCCAAATATCAAATGAAACCCTAATCCTCGATTTAACATTAATCGTATTATTAAACTTAAATATTGTAACATATATATATATATCTATTTGTGTGTGTGTTGCGCGTCAAACCGAACCGACCTGAATCCAACCAAATGTATCTATTCGCGTTGAACACATTTTAAAGACTGAACTACAATTAATAATAGGTGTTGATCGTGTTTGATCGCGCATTACCCTTATTCTTTGAAGCTCTTGTTCATTTCATTACATCAATTCAAGGTGAGTATTCACGGCCCCTATTTTACTTTCTTTCCTTTTTGGGGGAGAAAACATGTAAACATATTTTATGAATGGTTTTGGTATTATTGATATCGCCTGTTACGTTAGTGCAAACATACAAACAGTCCTGACACTCTCGAACCGTTAATAATGTGTAGCGAGGTAATACTGAGTAATACTACTGGGTCTGACAAACCCCGCCCAGGCTAGTCGTGCTAGCTTGATTGGAGGTCAAACGGGTGCATTATTGACCTAACATTTGTCACTGTCTTGCGAGACGTGACGGGGAAACAACAAACATATAGGACACGCAAACAGTCAGCTTCGGTTCGAAACGCTAAGTAACATGATTATAGGCTAGCTACCTATCGATATGCTTTAATTACTAAACCATTTCAAACAGTTACAAATAGTCGAACAGTTACAAACAGTCGAACAGTTACAAACAGTCGAACAGTTACAAACAGTCAAGCAGTTACAAACAGTTTTATCTGTGATAAAACCTGTGAACTCACCAACTTTATGTTGACACACTTTAGCATGTTTTCTTAGGTCACAGGAACGCTTAAGCTCATGATGCACGATTAAGGACGCACTCAGGACATTCATTCATCAGTTTCATTTAGTTGCATTGAATATTTGTTTTGGCATAACATTTTCAGACTTTCAGTATTGTTTACATTTCAGTTTTACGCTTCCGCACTGTTCTTCATTTCTTTTATGTACTCTGATTTAAGTCAAACGTTTATTTTTAAACTCATATAGTGTCGTTTGATATGACCATGTCTGAGATCCTGGTATGTCACACGCCTAACGGTAAAATCCCGTTTGTGGAAATTGAGGGTGTGACAATATCCACACCATCTCATCCCAACTCAACATACTCACACTTAAACTCTCTCCCAGATACTTATTCTCACGTCGGAGGTTGGTCACGGGGAGAACTCCCTTCTGCCCGTGGCGAGACTCACGGTGTTTTCTATTGTTTTGCAGATTGGATACTTTGACAGCCCAAGTCGTGGTGATAACCCCTGATTCAATTGCACTGCTTCCGGACGTAAGTCTCTCGACTAACTCCCGTGTAGCAACATTTGGCGTCATCCGTGGGACCCGACTGTAAAGCCTCGAAACCTATCCATTTATTGTCCATGGACTTGGGCGAGAAAACACCAACTAACAAGAACCCCGGCGTTAGTCATATGGGAGGCGAAAGCACCACGCCCCTCTCTTTAATCGTACAAGCGCTGCGGCAGGAGAGCCAACCGGTGACGGGGTGGTAATTACTCCTGAGGTTATCAGCCAAACCGAGAGCGGATATTATCCCTCCTGCAGTAAGAAGAGCGAACTCATCGCATCGAAGAAGTACGGACCCATCTAGAGTACGAAGAGACGCCGGAGGGAGCGGAGCATGAGAGAGGGATAAGTCATCCTGGCGGCAAGACAAACCTATCGACGGGGGATAAGAGGACGAACCACACCCTAGCGGATAATGGTGCGAGGGCGGACGGCGACGACGATTATAGCAAACTGTACCGCCCATCTTCCGCACGTGCCAGGTCTAAGTTCATCCCAAGGATAGCGGAGTTAACTTTTCCCCCAAAGCTGAAAATGCCCTCAAACGTGGAAGATACAATGGATTAGGAGATCTGGACGACCATCTGGCTGTCTTTGTTGGAGCAGCCGAGGTGGAGCAATGGTCCGTGCAGGTATGGTGTCACATGTTCACCCAGACGTTGACGGGGCAGCCAGGGTATGGCTTGATAGTCTTCCGGCAGGGGAAATCGGCAGTTTCGAGGAACTGGAGGATAGTTTTCTGAAAAACTTTAGTCAGCAGAGAATGTCCGCCAAGGACCCGACAGAATTACATAATATCAAGAGAGGAGATGGCGAATCAATCAAAAGCTTCATCACTAGATATTCCAAGGAAAGTATGCAGGTCCGAGGGGCCGGAGAAACGATACGAATCTCAGCTTTTATTCATGGCGTAAGGAACGACCAGCTAGTGGAGCGGTTCCACGAGAGCTTACCACAGTCAGTAGATGAAATGCTAGAGCGCGCCAAGGCATTTGTCCGAGGAAAGAAGGCGTGCGAACAGTTAAAGGAGAAAGCTCTAAAGAAACCAACGGTATCTACGTGGGAATCGCCAAAGAAACTCGGAGGACCAAGACCCTGGGAGGAGCCACGATTCCAGCCGCGACATCCACAACAACATTCATTTTTTCAATCACGCCACACACCACCCCCCCAGAAACCCACTCGGGCCTAACGTCACCCTCCCACCCCTAACAAAAACTCCAAGTGAAATTTTGGCCACAGAAAATGTAAATTTCGCAAAACCCGCACCCTTAAAGCCTGGCGAAAGACGAGACACGACCAAATATTGTGAATTTCACAAGGAAAATGGTCACGCAACTGACGACTGCTTCTCGTTAAAAAGACAGATAGAACTTGCGATCAAGACCGGAAAGCTAGCCCATCTGCTGAGGGAGTTGAAGAAGACGCCACAACCAGGAGAAAAAAGGAAAGAGACATTCATGGTCCAGCTCATCAGCAACAAAGGAAAGAGGCAGTCCGATCACATGGAAGCCTGGATGGCACAAGAGATCTCTTTCTCTCCGATACATGGAGGAAGTTTCACCAGCGGACCTGTCACAGTATCGGCCGTAATAGGAGGACACCAGGTACATCACGTGTATGTTGATAGCGGAAGTAGCTCAGAGATTATGTATGAGCATTGCTTTTTGAAACTAGACGAAGAAGTGAGAAGGGGCCTCGACACCAAAACCCACATGCTCACAGGTTTCACCGGGGAGGTGGTCCAGCCGCTGGGGCAGATCCAGCTCCCGGTTGTCATTGGAAACCACTCAGGTTGGCGGGAAGTAGCGATGATGTTCCTGGTGGTACGATCAGAGTCGTCCCACGACGTGATTTTAGGATGACCTGGGTTGTGCGCACTAGGAGCAGTAATATCCACCGTGCATGCAGCAATAAAATTCCCAACTCCAACAGGAGTAGTCACCATATACTCCAGCAGAGAATGCAATGAGGTGAAGCCATTAAAGACGGAGGTAGCAAACCCGACGGAAGATTTCGTGAGCGCAATGCACGAAAAATGGGTGATCAATGAGCGATTTCCAGAACAGAAGCTCACAATCGGGGGACAACTCGAGGATGCCACAAAAGACAGACTCAGGTGTCTGTTGTAAAGTAATTTGGACATTTTTGCATGGGAACATTCCGACATGACGGGAGTGCCCCGCCATACTGCCGAGCATAAGCTAAATGCATACCGATCCAAGGAACCAGTTGCTCAAAAACGGAGGCACATGGGTGAGGAAAGAAGCCGGGCAGTAGTAGAGGAGGTGAAGAAGTTACTACAAGCGGGCATCGTCAGGGAGGTTCGTTATCAGACTTGGATAGCTAATCCAGTAATGATGAAAATAGGAGACGGGACATGGAGGATGTGTATCGACTTCAAAGACCTCAACAACGCATGCCCCAAGGATTGCTATCCACTCCCGCAGATTGACCTGAAGGTAGACTCACTGGCCTGTTTCCCACTAAAGTGTTTTTTGGACGCCTACAAGGGCTATCACCAGGTTCAGATGTCTCCAAAGGATGAAGATAAAACGGCATTCTACACCGACGTAGGTATCTTTTGTTTCACAAAATGCCTTTCGGGTTAAAAAACGCAGGGGCAACCTATCAACGCTTGATGGACAGGGCCTTCGAATCCTGAATCGGAAGAAACATCGAAGTATATGTTGATGATATAGCCATCAAAAGTCGCAATGAAGACGCTTTATTGCAAGATATAGCTGAGACCTTCGGAAGGTTGCGGGAGATGAACATGAAACTAAATCCTAAGAAATGTTCCTTCGGGGTCGAAGAAGGACATTTCCTGGGCGTGGTAATGAAGAAAGACGGGTTCGAGGCCAACCGGAGAAAGTAACGGCAGTCCTGAAAATGACCTCCCCGAAGTCCATCAAGGACGTTCAGACACTTAATGGGCGCCTCGTGGCATTTAACAGATTCCTATCCAAGCACGCTGAGCGAACCTTGCCCTTCATGTCAATATTAAAGAACTGTCTAGGAAGAAAAACTTTGCATGGACGCAAGAAGCAGGAAAAGCTTTCCAACAAATGAAGGTCTACCTGAGCAACCTACCGACATTGGTGGCACCTTACCAGGGAGAAAAGCTCATCATGTATCTCTCTGCAGGAAAAGAAGCAGTCAGTGATGTGCTCATGACAGACCGAAGGGGAGAACAAACGCCGATCTATTTCATCAGCAGGGCGCTGAAGGACCCGGAAACCCGATACTCTCCTATGGAAAAACTCGTACTATCCCTGGTTCACGCGTCCAGAAGACTACGCCGATATTTCCAAGCCCATGTTATCGAAGTAAGAACAAGTCACCCGATACAGCAGATCGTGAGGAAACCGGAGATTTCGGGAAGACTAGCGAAGTGGGCAATCAAGTTGGGAGTCTTCGGGACCGAATACAAACCCCGGATAGCTATGAAGGGTCAAGTAGTCGCAGACTTTTTAGCACAAATCCCGCAGGAGGAAGAACCCATCCCGGATCCGATAGAAACCAGTCCAAAGGAAGTAGCCGAATGGTGTTTGCATACCGACGGAGCATCAAACGACGAAGAATCAGGGGCGGGTCTAATACTCGTAGGACCGGAAGGAGAAGAACTCACATACGCCCTGCGGCTGGATTTCAAGAGCTCCAACAACGAAGCTGAGTACGAGGCATTTTTGGCTAGTCTCAGGCTAGCAAAACAGATGAATATTAAAAGACTACACGCACATGTAGACTCATTGTTGGTAGCAAATCAAATCAACGGTTTGTATGATGCGAAAGAAGAGACGATGAAGCAGTATCTGAGTAAAACAAAAGAAGCAATCGGGGGATTTGATAGGTGTAATGTGTCACATATCCCACGAAGCAAAAATAAAAAGGCGGATGCACTAAGCAAACTAGCATCCGTGACATTCAGCCACCTGGCATGAGAGGTGAGGGTGGAGGTGCTGCAATCCCCTTCCATAAATGTAGGGGAAGTAGCAGCAGCTGCAGAGGTAGAGAAGGAGTGCTGGATGAAGCCGATTGTGGAATTCTTGACAAACAGAACCTTGCCCGAGGGGAGGATGGAGGCAAGGGCATTGCAAGCCAAGGCACTGCATTACGAAATACAACGAGGAGTTTTGTACTGGCGATCGTACATGGGTCCGCTTCTGAGGTGCTTGACGCCGGAAGAAGCCAATTATGTTGTCAGGGAAATACACGAAGGCATATGTAGAATCCACGCTGGTCCCCGAATGGTCGTCGCCAAGGCAATGGGAGCGGGATATTATTGGCCGGGAATGCACAGAAGCACGGTTGAAAAAATCCAAAGATGTGAAAGTTGTCAAAGGCACGCCCCTATGTGCTACAGACCAAAAAATGATATGATCCCAGTCACGTCTGCATGGCCATTCCAACAGTGGGCCATGGACATTGTAGGCCCGTTCCCAGCCATGGCATGAAGGGTCAAGTTTCTCCTGGTGGTAATAGATTACTTCACCAAATGGGTGGAGGCGAAAGCCTTGAGAACTATAACAGGACAGCAGGTAAAGAAGTTTATATGGGAGAACATAATATGTCGTTTTGGATTGCCACTTTACATAGTCACAGACAATGGGAAGCAGTTTGCAGACGACCCATTCAAATCCTGGTGCAAGGAGCTGATGATCAAACAAATCTTCACTTCGGTCGCCCACCCACAAGCCAACGGATTGGTGGAGCGAGCAAATAGAAGTATTGTGGAGGGAATTAAGACGCGACTGGGCGCAGAAGGGAGGAACTGGTTGGAAGAACTACCCAACGTATTATGGACCCATCGCACCATGCCAAAAACCAGCCATGGAGAAACACCCTTCAGCCTAACGTATGGCTCAGAAGCGATGATTCCAGCTGAAATTGGAATGCCAACAGCACGAGTGTCACAGGCTGAAGAGACAAACAACGAGGCGGAGCTACGGCTCAAGCTAAACCTGTTAGAAGAAAGGAGAATGATAGCAGCAATAAGAGAAGCGAAGCACAAAAAGGAGGTTGAACGATACTACAACTCACGAGTCAAGAAACAAACTTTCAGGGAAGGAGATTATGTGCTTTGCAGCAATGAAGCAAGACGTACGGAGAGCCAAGGGAAGCTAGGGCCATGATGGGAGGGTCCATATCAGGTCATCGAAACAGGACGCAATGGCGCATACAAACTCGCTCGCATAGATGGAACAAGCATTCCATGAACATGGAACGGAGCACAACTCCGTAGGTGTTATATGTAACCATGTATTTTGAGGTGTAATCATGAGTGTAATTCAATTTTCAATGAATGAAGGTGCATGCGAGCACCAGAATTAGCACTCACAAAATCTCCAAATTTTATAACCATTGCAAGTCATACTTGAGCCAACGCGCGTTAAAAATAAAGTCAAAACCACGGCTTAACTTATCCTTTTGTGGCAAATATAGTAACCAGTAACATATAGAGTAAAGGATGTAGTAACCATGAATAATATACAGCATAAATAGAAGTAACCAAAACGCGAAACAAGCAAACGCGAGTATGGGAAACTAAAAGTTGATACGGTAGATCGTCACCTAACCAGCATAAGCAACCAAAGGCGGGAAACCATAGCCAAATAACATTACATGTGGTTCGCTTACAAAAAGAAACGAAATCTGGTGCAATAAAACGTAGCCAAGTCGGAACATCACAAATTACAACCAACAAGAGAAAATAAGCAAACTACCAGTAATCAAAAGGGAGTTCAAACATAGCTAGAAGGCATAAAGTCAGTACAACCAAAAGGATAGGCTCGAGCTAACGCTCTACGAAGATTCATACAAACAACAAACAAAAGACACAACATGCGCTACAGCTGAAGGCACACTAGTCAACCCTAGGGCTGTTTGGGAGCCACCGGGGCAAGAAAAGCTTTGATGTCAGATAAATCCGCATCACACATCGCAGCAATAGTGTCAGTCATGGGAAAAGTACTTTCGTCAAAAAGGTTTTACTGCGCTCGGAGTTCGCTAAGAGCGTTCCTGTTAAAATTTTTGGCATGCTCGGGCCTTTTCCCTTCAGCAGCAAGCCGAGCACCATCGCGAAGACCTGCAATAAAACCAAGCTCAAGGTTAGTTTACTAATCATATTCGCAAAAGTGACAAAATTCGACCCTAAAGCGCCAGATAAAAACCTCACCTGCGTTATACCCAACCTTATCAGCAAGGCCGTTAATCTTGGCCAACATGTCAAGAAATTCGTTACTGTCACGAATTTTGTTGAAGGCAAAGCCAATCCCATCCGAAATAAGCCATTTTCTCTCGGCTTGAAGTCGTAAATTTTCCCCCTGAAGCTGAGAAATCTGATCGTCCGAGGAAGCCTTGACGCTTTTCAGGTCGGATGACAGACGTTTCACGGCGGCAGACTGAATGCAAAGATCTTCTTGAGTTTCGCTGAGGCTAAGGGTAACCTTCTCTTTTTCTTTTCAAGAAAATCGCATCGAAGCTTCAAGGAAGCATTATCATCCTCGAGGCGCGTCGTTCTTCTTTTAAGGTCACGAATTTCCTTGACACCATCCACCCAACGATTATGAACCTCAATAAAGGAAAAGAAACTGTTCACCATCGACGAACAACCAGCGTTGGATAAGTCTCTATTCTTCAAACCTCCACCACGATAAAACTCGGCCGGCGTACGAGCATTAAACATAAAATCTCTACAGAACTCGGGATCATCAAACAAAGACCCATTTGTTAGATCCCAATCCGGAGTGAACTTTTCAGTAGGATCCATGCTAGTCTCCCCCAAGGAAGTACCCGTAGAAGTAGCGGCATCGTGAGTACCCTGAGATTTCCCGATCGAGCTAGAAAAAGAATTGCCGGCGGACACCCCAACTCCAGCCACGGCTGACGCAATGACCCCTCCACCAGCCGCGGCCGCGGCAGTCGATGCACCCCCAGACGCGGCCGAAAGGCCCATCACGACCTTTTCACCGCGAGTCGCGATCGATGTCCCCGCAGCAGAAGGGGGATCCCGTGGTTTCAGTCCGGGGCCTCCCAACCCCTTCATGCGGCTCACATTCTGTCGTTTCGCCGGCGGACTACGATTATTGATACTCCGGCGTCCGGAGGAAGAAGCTGGCACGCACTCCCCCGGCTGAACCACAAGATCAGCAGTCGTGTTAAGAAAGGGACAAGCTCCTTGAGGGGGAAATTCGGTCTCTTTAGTAACATCCGTCGTGGCGGACAACTTCATACGGTCGAATAAACCCATACCTGGAAAAAATAACAATATATCAATGATTAGCTAAAAATGTGGAAACATAAGAACAATAAAGCAAGAACTTACGCTCCCCCTAACAGGTCATATATGGATAAAGGCTCGTGTCCAGCCAAATGCGGCTGATCCCAGCCATCACGAGAAAGTGCTTGGAATAAGAACGAAGCGTGGTCGGCTCTGCCTTCAAAGCGTTAAACGCGGCCATATCATATTCACCCTTTTTGGAAGAGGATCCCTAACGTCCTCATCCATACCAAGCCAGTGCATCTCAAAAGACACAATCCGATCAGAAACAAAAAAGAAATGGTCTTTCCAGTGTTTCAGACTAGTAAACGGGCGCAGCGCCATAGTTGGCCGCGGAGATTTTCTTTTCTTAAACGTAACCCAATCACCCACTCGGGTCAGCTTATAGAAGGCCCTAAACAAGTTAACGCTAGGATCTAACCTAAGGGCGCGGCATGATATCTCAAAATGATAAACCTTTATCAAACCTAAGGGACTGATCTGAGACAAGTGTACTGAATAATACGTCAAAATAAGGCATAAAAAGCGACTAACAGGTACTTGGAAGTTACTAAAGGTAAAGAAGGCAGTATACAAAGCTACAGTGCCAGAAGGTGCATCCCGCACCGTTGCGCCAGACGGTGGGACCACCGGCACAAGATCTTGGCTAACACCATATCAGTTCGCAAAATTGTTTAGATAATCTTGCGTGACCACCGACGTTTGTAAATGCATATCATTTCTACACTCCATGTTACACAAAAAATGAGAACAAGAAGTAAAGAAAACTTACCTAGAGAGAGAGACCAAAACAATGTCTTCCAAAAGATGAAAGGAAAATGAGATGAAAATGAGGTTTATATAGAGAAGAGAAGAGGAGACAAGGAGACATGGAGATGTCTTCAATGATGGCAAGCAACACCTAGTAGCCGCCCTATGAGGCCTTAGGGTGGCTTGATGTGATAAAGGGGTAGGACGGTTTGATGCAACAAGCTAGGGTGGCTTGACGTGACAATATAGGAGTTGACAAAAATATGAGTGTTATTCCAATATCGTGGTAGAAACCACAACATTGGACTAGGGGGACATGATGGGGTACAACATAAAACGAGTGATAATAAAACCATAACGTAACGCCAAGTGTATGCCAGCCGCGACCCTCCCAAAACACTGCCCGGCCGCGGCTCACTTTGTCGCCCAAAAGGTGAGCCCGGCCGCGGCTCACTTTGCCGCCCAAAAGGTAAGCCCGGTCGCGGCTCACTTCACCTGCCGAGGCGTGGCCTTCGCTTGAATTAACCGCAGCCCACTTCGGGCGTGCCATTCTCTTCGGCCCACGAACAGTGACACCTGGCAAGCACCAGCCGCGGCCGGGAAGTAATGGCCCAGCCGCGGCTCAACCTTTGTAAACGGCCCAAATACAATATAAATCATCATTAAAAAGATTGAACGTGGTATGATAGCATGATTACTTTTGACCCAAGAACAGCAGCATAGGGCAAACACCAGCCGCGGCCCGGGAAGCAATGGCCCGGCCGCGGCTCAAACATCGCAAATGGCCCAGCTCGTATCGTTCGGTTCGAACACTTAAGATTATAAACAGAATAGATACTCCAACATTTAAGAAGTCTTGCAAGAAACTAACGTCAAGGGACAAAGAGGTTTGGATAAGTACGGAGAGAAGGCCATTGGCTGCTCCAGGGATATAACCAGAAGTAGAAGACAATAAAGAACAAGAGACAAACTTGGTAAGAGGTAGGTGCTGCAGGATAGCCATGCAGAGCCAATGAGATCCAGGTCAACTATGAGGGACAAACAACATTAATGTCAAATGGAAAACCCTTGTCATCAGAAGGGAAACAACTCCGTTAACCAAGGAGTCCCAGTCCGGATGTTTAACTCCAGATGTCTCGAAATAGATTCGCATGGAAGAGGTTGTCAAACGCAAGTCACTATAAATACGAAGGTCCAGGTATATCCACACCATCTCATCCCAACTCAACATACTCACACTTAAACTCTCTCCCAGATACTTATTCTCACGCCAGAGGTTGGTCACGGGGAGAACTCCCTTCTGCCGTGGCGAGACTCACGGTGTTTTCTGTTGTTTTGCAGATTGGATACTTCGACAGCCTAAGTCGTGGTGATAACCCTGATTCAATTGCACTACTTCCGGACGTAAGTCTCTCAACTAACTCCCGTGTAGCAACACATATGTTATAAACATGTACACATATAGATTACCACTATGGTATGATTATCTTATCTAAACATGTGTGCGAATCTTGTTATGAGTAATAGAGAGAGAAGAGAGTAGGAAGATTAATAGAGATAAAAGAAATCATTTAGTATTTATCATTATACATTTTAAACATAAACTTTGTTACTATGAATGCTTCAGATACGTGGCACAACCTCTCTTAATTAAGAGCTTATTCTTGATAATTTAAAAAAAAAATCTTCTTTAGTGACCTTTGATCCACAATGACGGTATCCATCCTTCTAAATGAATATTAATCCACCCTTCTATATCATTACCATCAAATCATAATTTCATTAAAGCTTCTTTGGCTAGTCGTCACTTCACCATATCAGAGTGATTTGCTTAATTCAAACTTATTATAAATAGTCGCCATCAATAAAACAACCTTCAAATCAAAAATCAGTTTCTCTATGATCGTTCAATGTTTTATCTACTTGTCAATTTCTTGATTCGTTGTTATTTAACTAGTTGCAAAGATTAGTACGAGGCGCAAGTAACTCCGATACCTAATTGATATCAACGAACTCACTAGCAACATAACCAAAACCAAAGTCATTCGATGAGTCTACAATAACACGCCTCGTTCAGCAATTTCTTGATGATTAAAAGAAACATATGTTTGTCATTTTTAAATTTTAATATTTATAACAATATAAGGTTTCATCTGATTTTCAATCCTAGATCAGTCACTAGTAAAACCACACAGTAAAACCTGTAAGACGGCCGGTTTGTTCACCCGCCACTTTTCAAAACATCCTGTCAACAAATCGATTTGGTAGTTGCAGTAAAAGGTGAGAGAACACAAAGTAGGCTAAAAGAACAATGATGTAAAAGAAAAGTCAAATTAACTTTCTTCATCTTTTTCTTTCTTAGAATTTAAGAATTAATGAGAGAAACCATAAGCTATATTGTTAAATTGAAAGATAAAATAAAAAACCAAACCAGACAACCCAAATTCAAGCAATTTCCTTGAGCAGCTATTTCCTATTCTCTTTTTTCAATTTCAACCTTAAAAAGTCAGAAAAACCTCACATGTCAATTGAGAGGGGTAAACACGGGTTTACAGCAAAGCTATTAAGAACCCATAGTACTTATTCCTATTCACTCATATCCCCCTCAATGACTGCAAAGATTTCCATTCTGATGTTGATCAAAGAAAAACGAACATTAAATAAAAAGAACTTTTTCCCATTTCTTCCAGCAAATTCAAGATTCCAGCTTAGAGTCGGGTGAAATTTCACCATTCTTTCCGACTTGTGAGAGGATTGGTATCAGCAACTTCGGTTGTGTTCCTCTGAAGATCTTGGAGGCGGCCTGCAAATTCACATACTGCACACCGAAAAATAAGAAATTTATTCAGAATTCAAGATCATAGTAGATTAAATCATTTATGATATATTCTTTCTAAAACAGCCCGTTTCAGCCTAAACCATTTTGGTCAGAACCCGTTAGCCCACCTGACCAGACCATTTTGACACACTTAACTAAAACTATAAGGAAAGCATCAAACACCTACTATCAAAGGTTAAATTTTAGAAGTAATTATTTTACCTTACTTGCATCTCTGTAAAAAGAATTTATCTCCTCTTCTGTAAGACCTTCCTCTTCAGCAGTTTCTTCCCAGCCCAATGAACGTAAGAATCTAGCTTCTTCTTCCTCAGAATAAAGAATGGCATCAGCGTTTGAGCTGCTCTTCCCATTATTATTAGAAGTCTCAGTTGCCCCATCAGCATCACCATTGCAGGTGATCTCACCTTTATTCTCACTAATAGACTGTTGGTCCCAACCAGATCCACCTTCGGTTACAGCATCACCAGGCCTATCACTAGCAGAGATGGATGAATCAGCATTATCAGGGGTGGTAGGTGTCATAGATTTCTTCCTCATAAGGTTAAAAAAGTCATTTCGGCTTTGAGCTTGAGATGAAGATCTCTTCTCCAGTATCAGTACACCAGGCTTGCGCTCTGGAACAGCAACGGGTGAATTGTTGTTTTTTAATGGAACAGGTCCCACAGCAGAGGGTACAGCGAGTGGGCTACTCGGTAATTTGCCACCAGCTGTTGGGCTCAAGGTTTCCTTTGCAATTGGAGTGACACATTCCTTTCGCGTGAAGATTTAAGCACGTGAAGTTTTCCCCCAGTAGATGCCTTTGTAGAGTCGAACTTTGTAGAAATGGGTCGAGTGGAGTTGACAATGTGAGAACTCTGAGGCTGTACCTGAGCCACCTTTGGTTTTGCTTTATCAGAGTTCAACGCCTACAAAATTTAGCAAAAATATGAATAAATATTTGTTCTGCTTCCAAGTTATTAAATTTCTTAGAAAAAATAGATGAAACTGTCTCAATTTCTGGAAAGTAAGGAGTGTATATGGTTTTTTATTTCTCCATTGCAGGTTTTCTGCTCTTGTCTTAAAACACCGAACAATAAAAGAGAATATCACAGAGAAATATCTTAAAGTGTAACAATCATATTCAGTTGCATACGTGCATGAATATCAAAGGGTAATCGCTTAAATTTTCAATCAGAAATGTCAAATTATTACAGTATTCAAAACATCATAGTGTTCTATTTGTGTTTCATATATAGCAATTGTTAATTACCTACTTTCAGCAGCAAATATATTGATATGATTTATGGATTTGATGCTGGACATAAATAATCATAAATGTTAGTTTATGTCATACGAAAATGTCTTTTAATACCATTAATGCGCCTTTTCTTAGTCATGCATTTAAATGAATACATATGCAAGCTTTCATATGCATACAAGTTCCCATGGGTAGAAGCATAGGTGACACAAGGCGACAACATGTAATTACATATAAGCATTCTAATAAAAAAGATTGCAACTTATTAAAAATTGGAAATAGCGATTTATTAAAGCTTGTTCACTGGCATAAAAGGATTTTGCAAAAGAGAAACATTCATCTCAAAGAAACTTTGTACAAGTGACAAAATATAAAAATAAAACAAAAAAGAATTTTCCTATAGCAATCAAATGTGTTTGAGTACAGAGAGAGAGTGTGATAGCGAGGGTGCAACAATACCAAGAAACCTATTTTAATTATTTTGATTTTACATAAATAAAATAGTCCAAATATTGCTGATATTCCTTTTCTATCTTCATTTATTTTCTAAAGAACACAACATAAAGATGCATATCCAAGAGTTAATGGTACAATTGTGCATGATATGAGCCAGTGAGGCAGTGAATACCAATAGTTTAAACACTACACATTGTCATTAGTAACAACTTACCCATCACAAATACCCCTGATTATCCAATAAAATAAGCAACAGAAGTTAAAGTAATGCTTCAAGGCTTCAACCCTCCACAATGTTAAATGTCAGCAAAATACTTCAAATAGTGGCAACAAATGTGGGCACACTACTAAACTAATATACAGTCATTTCTAAACAAAAACAAAAGCTGCATGTCATCTCAAGTAAGTCAGAGAGACAGAGATTTGCACAGTGAAAATTTTATCACGCAATCAATGAACTACTTATTTATTTCTACTATATACATTAGACATAACACGTTGTCTTAGGGCACTTCTCATTTTGGGATGATTAGGGAGTTTTACCCAAATCAGAAAGTAAATTGATATATTCATTGTGTGGAAAAAGAACAAAATGGCTGTTTGTTTGGCAGATAAAATCTTTTAGTTTGAGAGAGAATGCTAGTGTCTAAATCCCCTTGAAAACAATTTGTAATCTTTGTTTTTTTCAAGTTTTGACTTTTGAGTAAATGACCAAATGGTCTCTGGATTTACAGGAATGACAGGTAGCCCCTTTGTGCGTGTGTGTTAGTATATTCACCGTGTCCATTATTATTATTGTTGTCATTATTATTAAAAATTTATTATTAGCACTGCTACAACTATCATAATTAAGTTCAACAGTTCTAATGACGTTCTACTTCATGTTACTGGTAGCACTCAATCAAACCCAATTTACCCAAAGTCAAACCAATCATCCAAGTAACCATCTGTCACCCATACCTGATTTACGAAATTAGGTTGATCGATTATCAGTGCGCGAGTCGAAATCTCAATATGAACTAACCTATGCACAACCTGATATCTTAAAAAGTATAACTAAAACATGCAAAATAGTATAATATGCTTTATTTTAAATACTCTCCAAAAGTTTTTAGGATAAACTAGAAAGTATGTGAAATAGTATAATATGTATTATTTTAATGCATAAAACGATCTACATAAATATATATATCCAAAGATGCAATTGAACTAAATTAAGTACAGTAAAAAATGAAAGCTAATAATTGCATCCAAAGCCCAGTAAAGTAAATAATATAACATTAGTGATAAGGAAGAGAAAAATAGTAAGATCCAATTCCAAATTCTGCAATCTCCGTGTGATATTATGATGAAACCATTATGGTAAGACAACTACATCAAAAAGTGTCTAGGTTTAAAAAGACGTGCCTGAACCGCTAGGCGCTCAGGAAAACACATCAGGGTCAAAAATGTGTGCCTCGTGTAGTTCTGAGTCAAAATTGGTAAAAACTAAGGTCTATAGGAGGTTTATATCTAAAGCCAACTTATGGGATGAGATAATTATGAAAGTCCTTACTTGATAAATAGGTTGATATGTAAAACAAATGAGAGAGACGCAACTTTTAGCTGTAAATAATCTTATTTGGTTGTACATGCCTCAGCTTTTGGGACCAGAATGTCTAGGAGCACCTCACACCATTTTAAACCAAGATCTAAGTGTTTGTCTTAAAGCTGAAAATCCATATAACATTACACAGTGTAGAAAAACTAGAAACAAACAAGGTTGTCCTCTTCCTTTTGGATTACGAAAATCAAGTGTGCAATTACAAATCAATAGGACAGCTATAAGAATTATTTCTAAATATAGCATACCCTTTCACATCCTTAACATGAATTATAAAGGAAACTTCTCAGTCCTCATAAGTTTAGCTGTTAAGGTAAACACATTTTTTGGAAAGGAAAAGGACAAATTAGTGTTTGGTAGTAACATATGAGAAATATGTATGTGGGTGTGTACAAAATAGACAAACAAACGAAAAAGAGTTTAGAAACAGTAAGAATTTCAAGTTATGTTTCCATTAGTACCAAGTGCTATAATAATTGCTATGTTTCCATATGCACCAGATGTCAGATTAGGCATGAAACAATAACTTAAAACGATATAAACCCCCAATATGAAAACCAGTAATATATTACGAGTTAAGCAAGAAACAAAAAGACATTTAAATTAGTCTTACCAAAGCTTTAGGCATGGAAGGAGTCATGGGAATCAATTGCCTGGATTGCTTAACCGCAAGCTCTTCAAGCCTTTGAGTTCCAACAGACAACTACATGAACATGAATAAACATAAGTAAATTATACATAATAATATATGATGTGTATGTGAAATAAGCATCAGCTACCTGAGGAGCAGTCTGAGCCCTAGGCGGACCCTGTGCCAAAGTTTCAGCCATATTCCGACCACTTGTCATGCTTGGAGATGCAGACATTGATGTAGATTGTACAGGTTGTACAACAGAAGTGTTGCTACCATTACTCCCAACTATCACAGGCACCTCAGCTAGTGCTGAAGTCCACCCATCACCACCAATCACCGCCGAGTTACCAATTGGCAAGCTCTGAATAGCACTACTCAATCCAGGAGACGGGACTCTACCAATATCAGGATCCGTTTGTTTTTCTTCAGCTCCAAGAGATGGAAAATCCCTCTCAAATGCAGTCTTTACACTACTAATGCCACCACCAACGCTGACACCAGACCGTAAAGCACCACCATTATTGTGACTATGGCTAGTTTGTTAACACTGGTTGAGTCAGCTACTATTTTCCTGGGCCATGACTCACCACGCTTTGTAGATACACTTGAGTGCGAACGTCTCAACCTTCTTTCTCAAACCTACTAGGTAATATGCTGCTCAAAGGATCAGAATAATCACGATGCCTGTTTTCTGATTTTTCTTTATCGGAATACCGATCAAAACTACCGTATGATCTTAAGTAAGGTGACCCGTTACTACTAGATGTCCGTCTGAAGTATGAAGAAGTTGTCCTTTCAGAAACCGAAGGGCGTCCTAAGTCGCTATCACTTATGTTAACAAGAGACTTGTTTCTTGTGGTCTTTGAGACACCTTGTTCATCTACAAAAGAACATTGTCATATAAATACAACCGAAACTACAATAAAATACTAATTAAGATACAACAGAATTACCAGAGTGGTGAGATGTTGTGCTTAAGCTTCCACTGCTCTTTAACCATTCAGGTACAAATGTTGGCTCACTTCTTTCCATATTTAATGCTGACCATCATAAGAAGAAAATAACAAACGACAAACACGCATCTGAATATTCTAGCTCAATCCCTTCTGCCTTCAATGGAATTTACGCGTAGTTCATCCAATTAAGGAACACTGTCCTAAGTTTCTAACCCTTTTCAACACCACCACTTTAATTTTCAAAATCCAAAAAAGATAACCTACACAGTTAAAACAGTGCTCATTAATCCCATCTAACCTTTCTATCCACCAAAATTTCAATTCCAATCAAGAACAAAGATCAAACAACCGCTGATAGTGTCTAAAAAGCATCCATATTTCAATACTGAACGAACTTACCAGACCCTCATCTCCTAAATAAGTTCAATCAGCACTATCACAAAACAAAAACCGTCTTATATCATCAACAAACACATGATACCTCCCTTCTCGACGAATACTTAAAGCCCATTACATGAAAGCATCAAACCCTAAAATCAAAATCGTCACAAATAGGCAAAACAAATCGAAACCCTAACTTTGTTCGTTCGCTACACAGCCCTGAACAATGGAGAAAAGGGTATCGTAAATTCGTAAAATTTGAGAATAAATATCAAAAACTACTCTAACCCTCAACCGTTGAATCCAACGAACACCCGAAAAAAAACCCTAATTCGCCGCCTCGGTTATTTGTTCCCTTGGGTAGGTCAGTGCGATTGAATTGTACGAGAGAAATTGATGTGTGTAATGAAGAAAGAAAGGCAGGAGTATGTCAATTAGATTATGGAGAACGATTGTGAAAGCATGTATGTGTGTGTATGTATTCTACTGTGTGATTGTATCGGTGGAGTGAAGAGGAGATGGTGAATGAGGAAACCACAGGGAGATTACTTTATTTTTCTTGTTCGGTGTTTGGTTTTGGAATTGATGTTGCTCTGTTTTTGGTGTAAGGGCTTGTTTTTAAGAAATTATTATAAGAAATTTGTGTTCTTGCTTTTCTAAGCATAATTAATTAATTTAATAATACGGCAATTTGTTTGGATGCATTTGTTGGAGAAATGGGTATCAACTAGGTTAACGGAGATACGACTGTGATTGGAGAGGGATTTTGGTTTGTAAAGAAAGAATCAACTAACCATATGCGAGTGAACTGTTGATTATATCATTCTATATAAGGTTTTTCTGGCATGTTTTTATGGAAGATTCAAGTGTTGCTTAACTTAGTGGATGCATATGTGGCTAGAAAGGCAGATAATCACGAAAAAAACTTCAATTTTGGTGAGATTCATAAGAGTAAAACATGTTGGTTTTTTGATTGATAATTTAAACACGATTAGCATAGAAAGTGTAAGGATAGCAGCAACTCTTACAAGATACGATAAAAACAATCTAGCCAATACAAAAGAAGAGTTTGAGAATCCTTACAACAAGCAAACATTTCAAACAAAGCAACCTTATAGGACAACGGAGGTGATCAGAAACAATCCAAAGCTTGATGAAAGATCATTTAAGCAAGTTTTGAAATGGTCCAAAATAAAGCAGGATTGTTCTCTAAAAGCATTCAACTTACCTAGCAAAAGTTCATGGATCCCTAACAACATGTAAAAAAAGATTCTGAATGGTTGAATGCATTAACGCTCAATTCTTAGGAAATCCTTAAAAGACGCTAAAAGCATAGGGTTTGAATATCTTTGAAATGGTTACATTGGTGGTATGAGGGTGCTCATAATTTCAAGAGTTCTAAGGAAGTTAATGATTTTCTATAGACAACAAGTCGTCATGGAAAACCCTATTCTTGGAGGTAGAGATATGGGACATGAAAACTCTTTCATTTGCCTGACTCATGGGCCTTAAAATACTTTATGTTCCCTTGCATCTTAGGGAGGCTTATACGTTAAACAACATCAAAAATCTATTAGGGAGTTAATTTGGTCTTCACATTTCTTATATAATGATAAAGATTTTTTTGTAGGTAGATGCATGATCTTATCTTTTCACTTGTCATGTCACTAGGTCTGCACAAAGCAAGACCCCATACGTAGGCTTACAACAAATGTCTAACCATATTAGGTGAATATAATCATGGCTAGTTAAGCCCCTAATAGTTATCCCACGGTGCAAGGCCCATTCCAGTTAGCTGACACATACGTAGGGTTCCATTCCATCTGACCCACAACGTATAAAGGCCCATTCAGTTAGCCAGCATAAATGTGAGGTCCATTTCATTCTGTTACTTGCAAGACTATGAGATTAAGGGTTGTTAGATATGCGCTGACCACAGCTGATAGCTGACTGGCTAACTTGGTCAGCCGGTCAGCACGTTTGATTTACGTGGAAAGGATCGACTGACCCGGTCGCTAGGTTTGACCGAGACCTTAAATTCGGGTTCCCTGACCGAGACTGACCCGCACCGCCCCCTCTTCTCTGAAGTCCTTCTGTCGCGATTCCTTCGCGCGATCCCTCTGCCGTGACCGGATCATCCCTCCGCCGTGACTCCCTTCACCGGCGCCCTCCGCCAACACGTTAGAATCACAGAAATGATAACTAACATATACCTGTTGAGCATTGTTTCTTGCGATCCTAAACATCAAACAACAAACAACAACGTTAAGGAAAGCTGTAATTTGGTTGAGGGTTTTGTGAGGGTGAAAAAGGGTGAAGAAGATGATGATGGTGGTGGTGATGAGGGTGTGGTGTATGAGAATGAGGTTGCAGTGGTGGCTGCGGCGGAGATAGAGGCCATTATTGGTGGTGTTACAGAGCAAGAAGAAGATAGGATTTTAGGGAAGAAGATGATAAAGGGATAGAGTAGGGGTATGTGTGGTTTTAGATGAAATTGGGGATTTGTGATTTGGGGGTTTTTATGGGTTGAAATGGTGGGTTATGGAGGATTCGTATAGGGTTATGTTAAGATAGACGTGTGTTATTTTTATTATTCAGCAGAGTCAGTCAGGTGCTGAATCAAACAGCCAAGTTTCAGTCAGTTTCAGACTCAGACAGAACTTCTAACTGGGTCAGCTTCTGACTCAGTCAGATCTTATCAAGTCAGCGGTAATTAAACAGCCCCTAAGTCTCGCATTCCATTCATTTACGTTACAGTATCACTCGTTGTTCATAAACATTTATTTTCATCATGCATAATACATCCATCAATTCATTAATCATAACATGCATTATGTCATATACATATTATATAAGCACTTGATATAAGCTATGACATTAGATACACATGCTAGAAATAAATAGCCTAAACATTAATAGGATATGGACAAGAGATCTGAAAGCTATTAGGATAGAAGCATTCTATTTCTAAGCTTATGGGGTTGGGCCAAAGTTAAGTAATAATCGTTTTGCCATGCTTAAAGAGGGGGAGATCAAGTTAATTTGTGGGTGTTTCATTAAGTTAGATATTAAAGACATGGTGTTGAGTTGTAGGAACGAGAAGGCTTCCGTATTATATTTACATTTAGGTTTTTATTTTTTTGGCATCTTTCAAGACAGATTTTAAAAAAATCTTGGATAATTCGAGCATTTTTTCTCATGGATGCAATTCTTTGTTCATAACTTTGGTTCCTAAAGTACTAGACTTACTCTTTGTTTTAGATTACTGACATGTTAATTTCCTAGATTATTTATAAAGTTAGCGCTGAGGTTTTGGCAAATCATATAAAGGTGTTACCGAGTTTATGGTCAACATTATGCAATGTGCATATTTGATAGGTTTGTGTTGAATTTATCATATATGAGATCATCTCTGGGCTCAAATATTCAAAAAGGAAGCAATATCTTATGAAATAAGTAACAAATTTGCAAGTTAAGATGTGATTTATTAATTTTTGTTATGGGACAAATGAGGTTACATTACTATAAAGAAAGTGGATTTGAAGTTGTTTATCATCACCAAGAATGTAAACAATCATCAATAGATCATCTAAAAAGGAGTTCCAAACACAACAGAGAGTTAAGCAAGACGACCTATTATGTTTCAAGTTATAAATATTAAGCTTATCAATTGCACATCAAATATTTCTAAAACTCTTGATAAAAGTGATGATTTAGTACTTAAATCCTTTAAATTGTGCTTTCAGGCTAGAAAAAGCCTAAGTTGGATCAAAGCAGCTTAAACAAGAAGTAAATTGAAAAAAACTAAGCTAAAGAGGCCAAGCATGGGTCGTGCCCTATGAGGCACGCCCTCTTGCCCCAGCTTCAAACTCACCCCGATGTTAAATCTGGCAAAACCCCCATGCTTGGTTGTTAGATAGAACAAAAGTACTATTCCTGGTCGGGAGACACGGTTCGTGCCCCGACAACTGGCACCTGCACGGGCTGCCAACTTTATGTATGTTATACTAATACAGGGACGTGCCTAGGAGGCACGAGGACGTGCCCGACACTTTAGAAAGCCTATAAAGAGTGGCTCATTTGCAACTTTAAAAAGCATTTGGGAGTTGAAGTGTTGTTGGTTTGCTTCTAGGAATCTGACTTTTGAAGGTATTTGTAAGACTTGAGATGTCCATTTAATACTTAGATGATACTCAAGATCATTTAACATCATCCATATTGAATCACCTTTTTGATTGTTCAAATTCATCACTGTTACTAAAGTGAAATCTAAATTAGGATGATAAACTTACTTCACTCTTTAAATCACCAAAAGTGTCTACCGTTAATTTACTCTCTAATTTACTTAGATAAATGTTTTGGAAAAAAAAACTTGGTCACCTAAAGGCAAAATAATCATTTTATCTAAATAAAACCCATGTGATAGTCATTTATAAAGAATGTTTAGTAGATCTATATGTGTTCACAGATTGATACTCGATTCTTACTATTACTATATTACCCCATCATAGGTACATTTGTATTTTGTGTGTGTGTTTAGTATTAGTGAAAATCTTTTAAAATTGAATTTAAGTGAAATCTTATTAAAAAATCATATATACCATTCGCACACACACACCTATTTTCACCGTTCTTAGTTAATATTACTAAATGTTAGGGTGAACTGTATTGGTGTTCTTTGGGAGAGCTTTAATTTGCAATTTAATGAATCTTGCGTACAAGTTTGTAAGTAGCTTGGCCTCTTCTTCAATTATTGTAGATTTTTTGGTTATTAGAAATTATATTACCTTAACTTTCATATCACCGACATCTTGACAAAATACAATTTAAAATACTATTACCAACTTAAAGGAGTAATTACTTGGTGTCGGTACCACTAGAAGAAACTTTGTTATGCATCCCCTTCAACAAAGGATTTTGGCTATCACTACTCTTTAAAGATTGTAGATCTGAACCCTCTATGATCATTTTATATTTATTATATCCTTGCAAATATATCCTTGGTGGGATGTTTTCAAAATGATTTTAAAATTGTTTTATGTCAAAGTATTTCATTGCCAAAAAAAAATTAATATAAGACATAGTAAATTCCAACAACTTCTTGCATGAGGAGGTCGTCCTTTCACTGTCGATTAGTCGAAGTCGATTCAGGACATCCCTTGATGCACATGCATCCCCGATCTCTAACATGACCATGTCATGGTCAGACATGATTGTGTGCATCTGCTATATCTGAGATAATACATGAGTGAAACTGAATAATCAAGTAAAATTGGTTAACACGATTATGTCATGATTGAACAAGTTTATAACATTTTTAGAATAGCAAGAATAGGTTAACCATGGGTTGGATTGCGTTCCATGTCAATAAATCATGAAACCCAAAACCTGACAAAAGGAGTTGTGATCATGTCTAACAAGACACGTCGTTGTGGATCGGACGATTGATATTGTTCTCGGAAACATGTGCATCATTAGCCCTGTCTAGTTAAGTATTGCTTCATACACCCGTATCGTGTCCAACAACACGTGCGTGTTAGTTAGAAACTTCCAAAAATGGAAATATTTGAAAATGAGAGTTACTTTAGTCGGGCTTAAAGGCAGTAGGTTAGGTTTAACCACTAAGTCAATAACAAAGGCTCTAGATTGAGTTTGTATAATATTAATTAGTCGATTATATTTTCATTTTGTGCACTCGATGGTACATGAATATTCCTTTTGGTTAACCTCTAAGGTAATAACTTTCTCTAATTTTCAGAATATATAGGGTGTGCGTTCATTGACTTGTAAAGTTTTTGAATTATCAAACTAACATTTTGGATAAATATCATAATGGTGATAATATGATGGTGTAATTGGTGTATTTCTCTAAGATGTGCGTATATATACATGTGAACTAGAACTTACTCATGTTCTGGTTGGATGATTTTTTTTGACGGTGATTGGGAATATCTAAGGTATCTAGACAAGGTGTCGGCTACATACATGTTGCTTGTTAGTACTATTACGTGTTTATGGCACTTGAGTCTTGCTATATTATATAACACTATTTGTATGTATTATATTTATCTATGGCATGATGATATGTTGATTTGAAAATGGTTTATATTTTGATATGAGTTTGTTTATGAACTCACCAACAAAAAACTTGATGTTGTTTTATTTATGAACTCACATCTTAGGTTAGTGCAAGTGAAGAACAACCACAAAATTCTTGTGTGATAAGAGGTTCTAAACAAAATAAAAAAGGAATTTTTTTACCTAACTATGTTATATGAAACTGATTGTTGAGCCATTAAAAGACAAAAGAGTGAAAGTGGATGTGGATGTGTGATCACACAAAAAAGTTATTTGGGATAAACTAGGGTTTGGACCTTTTCAGATAAGATCAGAGAGGGGAATTAAGAAGGTTTGATCATGTGCGAAAGATACAAATGATGATTCGTGCAAGAAGCATGGATCCTACAAAGCGGAGTGGCATAGCCAAATTGACATGAGATTAGTAGATTAAACAAGATTTTTTTCAATTATATCTCTAGAGATGACATGGTCGATGATAAGAGACCTTTAATACGTTAAATAAAGGTTGGAGATTCTTAAGAGGCATATAGATTTAGTCTCAGCTAAGGGGCTGTTTGATTGCGCTGACTGAGTCAGAAGCTGACCCAGTAAGAAGTTCTGACTGAATCTGCATCTGACTGAAACTTGGCTGTTTGATTTAGTATCTGACTGACTCTGCTGAATGATAAAAATAACCTTACATACATACACACACATAAGCAATATATACATATACATACACATCTACATACACATACATCTACATACACATCTACATACCCATATACATACACATCTACATACCCATATACATACACATCTACATACACATACATCTACATACACATACATCTACATACACATCTACATACACATACATCTACATACATATACATCTACATACACATCTACATACCCATATACATACACATCTACATACCCATATACATACACATCTACATACACATACATCTACATACACATCTACATACACATACATCTACATACACATACATCTACATACACATCTACATACACATCTACATACACATCTACATATATATACGTCTACATACACATCTACATACCCATATACATACACATCTACATACCCATATACATACACATCTACATACACATACATCTACATACACATCTACATACACATACATCTACATACACATCTACATACACATACATCTACATACACATCTACATATACATACATCTACATACACATCTACATACCCATATACATACACATCTACATACCCATATACATACACATCTACATATACATACATCTACATACACATCTACATACACATACATCTACATACATCGAACCAACACCACAATCGATCACTTGTCTACAATTGAACACCGTCCTCGAACCAACACCACAATCGAACACCATCCTCAACCATTATCATCTTCAATCGATTGATTCCCTCGGTGTGATTCAATCGAACATTATCCTCGAACCAACACAATCGAACACCATCCTCGACCATTATCGAACACCATCCTCGACCATTATCATCTTCAATCGATTGATTTCATCTTCAATCGATTGATTCCATCGGTGTGATTCAATCGACCATCCTCGACCATTATCATCTTCAATCGAACACCATCAGCGGGGCTGGAGGGAGTGCGACGGGGGAGGGGTGGTGGGTTGCGGTTGTCGGTGTCTAGGGGGTGTCGCCGAGGGAGCTTGTGGCTGTGGGAGTCGCCGGTGATGGCTGGTTGTGGGTGGGTTGTGGGTGGGAGTCGTTTCTTCAAGATGAGAGGAAGAAGAGAGGCGCAGGGGGTTGTGGATTGGGTCAGAAGGGAAGAAAATGAGGACTCGGTCAGTCCTCCAGTCCGGGTCAGAAGCTCCAGTCAGACGAATCAAACGCACTGACTGACTGACCAGGTCAGCCAGTCAGCGATCAGACGTTGGGTCAGCTCTATCAAACAGGGCCTAAGTCTTTGTGTCTCGACTTATCCTACACTTATGTTTTGTCTTTCTTTCTAGTTGTCAAATGTTAGTTACTTTCTAGATGATTCTCACTCTCTAAAACTCAACTTTATGAGTGACATTTTATTCGAAATGTTTTTTTATTTGAGTATTTTATATAGCTTTAATATATGTATAGCTTTTAATATGTATAACATATGAGATGTCTTTACATAAAACGACAATACATATATTATCATGAAAAGTTGGTTACCGTTAAATAAATATCCTTTCACAAAATATTCATAGTACAAAAATGTTAGTTCGCTCATGCAATCCCAAGTTGTATTAGCTTTTAACATCAGTGTTTTCTTAATAATAAACACATAAACCTCATAAAATGTAACCCGTAAACTTTACATATTAACTAGGAAAAACCTCATACAATAGGAACAAAGATTTTTAGTGTTCAAATAAAGTATTAATTTTTTTTAAATTTCTCTAAAGTCATATAATTTTTAGTCACGTAATTTCGGGCATATGTTCCAATCATATGTAATATTTTTTATATATTTAATTCTTTAATATTAAGACAGGCAATTGAAATTTATATGAATTTTAATTACTAATAATTGAAATTATTTTTCCAACTAATTTGAATTAGGATGTAATTGGTGAAAAAAATCCATAACTTAACAAAAAAGTTCCAAAATTATTAAAATTTAAGCTAAATTGAATAGAAATACTAAAACTAACCAAAATTTATATATGCTTTATTTGTCAAACACATTTAAATAAGTTTAACATTTATAAGTAACTTGGGTCATGAAAACCTGAGTTGTATTAGCTTTTAACATCAATGTTTTCTTAATAACGAACACATATATCTAATTTAATTAAAATAATATAATTTTTTTCATCTCAACTCCATAACACAACTTTTGAGTTAATTTTGATTTTGGTCACTGAGTTTTGCATCATCTAAGTATCAACTTTTAATTTGTCTTCAATTTTTGCTTGAGTTTTTAAAATCATTTCTATTTTCATCCTTTCGACTAATGGTGTTAAGTTAAAGTTTTTCTAAAAAGACGAAAATACACCTGGCACTGAAATAGTTATTACAAACTTTGTGTTTCCCTTTTTAAAATCCAAAGCACTTTCTTTCTGATTTCTCTCCCTACTAACTCTTTCTAACAAATTACCCTCATGCGACCAAAAGAAAAACCCACATGTGGAGAGGTTGTTGTTCGGAAGCCATTGTCGGTCGTCAATGACAGAGGTAGTGGTGACACCGCAATCAATGAGTAGAGTCCTAGGGGGTTGGCATAGAGAAAGGGGTTGAGAGAGAGTAGTGAAGGAGCTTGAACACTCCCACGGGAGGTGGGGACGAAATTAATTTTTTATGAGGGCTAACTCGATATATATATATATATGTATGTATATATATGTATATATATACATATATATATGTATATATATACACATATATACATATATATACACATATACATATATACATATATAATATACACATATATATACATATATATATATACATATATATATGTATATATATATATCATTGAATTTTATTTTTCCATTAGAAGGGGCTCGCACATGTTCTACAGTACCCCCTGTGAATACTCCGCCAGTATGAAAAGTTTTTAATGTTAATTGAGTGCACGGTTCTCTAATAGATTGATCTGCAATAATACCTACAGCTTCTCCTAATTCAACCAGGTCATGATGAGCTGGACTTTGAACATAACATAATTGACAAATCCAAGATGTACTCCTACAAGTAAAGGGGGTTCGAATAGAGATTGGTTGTGCTCTAAAAGTTATGAATCTATTGACAAGCCCAACCCCAATATCTTGATTTCTAGTAGCAATACATCGCGAACCTATATATATATATCATCTGCTAATACACGGCCAATTAATGTTTGGATAAAAATTCTGTCCGCCATCATTCCATTTCGAGGACTTACAGAAATACCTCGAACGGTGCCACAATCTGTTCGACGTACAACAATGTGTTGCACTACTTCAACAAGTCTGCGCATGAGATATCCTACATCTGATGTTCGGATAGTGGTATTCACAACTCCTTTACGGGCTCCGTAGCAAGAAATAATATATTCTGTTAAAGAGAGTCATTCGTATAAATTGCTTTGAATGGGTAAATCAATCATTTTTCCTTGGGGATCCGACATTAATCCTCTCATACCTACTAATTGATGCACCTGATATGCATTTCCTCTGGCTCCTGAAAAAGACATTATATGGATTGGATTAAAAGGATCGGTCATCTGAAAATTAGGATTCATTTCTTGTCGCAAATATTCACTTGTGGCATACCATATCTCGATGGATTGACGTAAATTTTCTACCACGTGTACTTTCCCATAATGATGGTGTTTTTTTAAAATAAAACTTTGTTGTTCAGCGTCTTGAACTAGCCACTTTTAGAAGGTATTGTTAAAAGATCATCAATTCCTAATGAAATGGATGTGGCGGTAGCTTGTCGAAAACCCAGAGTCTTTACTTGATCCAATGTGATGTATATCCTATTCCATAGTGATCAATAAATCGACTAATAAATCGTTTCATGGCAGTTCCGTCTATCACTTTATTGTGAAAGACCTGAGTGGGCCGTTCTGCCATCAATACCTCTATATTGTGTTGCGTTGAGTAGAATTTGACAATGGGTTTGAGTCAGTGATTGGAAAACTTTCTTTTTTAGATCTTGATCACGTAGAAATCCCGCAATTCTAGTCCTAGTTAATCCGGCGAGACTCGAATTCCCGCTGGTAGCATAGAATTACAACAGTCCTGCCAAACTCCCTGTATGGATTCTTCTATTTCTCGATAAAGAGAAATATGACCAAGAGTGGTTCAAATGTATGTATGTATGTATGTATGTATGTATGTATGTATGTATGTATGTATGTATGTACGTACGTATGTACGTACGTATGTACGTACGTACGTACGTACGTACGTACGTACGTACGTACGTACGTACGTAGGTACGTACGTACGTACGTACGTATGTACGTACGTACGTACGTACGTATGTACGTATGTATGTATGTATGTAGGTATGTATGTATGTATGTATGTATGTATGTATGTATGTATTTAAACTAACGCACCAAAAATTCACACTATTGAAGCAAAACTTTTAATATTTAGTTTTTAATATTAAACAAATGGTATTTTGATCATTTAATACTCACCTAACATAAAATATCACGCACTATTAGTAAAATGGACTAAAACGCACATGATTTTAAAAACTCAAGAAAAAAATGAAGACAAATCAAAGATAACTTTAGAACATAACTATTTTTATTATTTCTTTCACTTTCTTTTTTCCCTCTTTTTAAAGTGAATTGGAAACATACTTTTATTATTTTCTTTAGATTAAAAATAACTCTTAAACATAACCTATATTTTTTCATTTATTTCATTTTTTTTTCTCTTTTTAAACGAACTTCAATACATAGCTTAAGTTATACATTTTCTTTCTCGTCAGCTTAGGTGAAGAGTCCGGTAACCTACCATCGATTAACCATAAGCTTTTACAAACTTCATCCTTGACTTCAAGTGTCTTTTCGCAGGTCAACACCAAAATGGACGTTTCACCCGAACGTACCCAGACAAGCCTTCTGACTTCAAACATCACACAAAACACCATTGTTAAACCTTCATGCACACACAAGATACCTTCACAAATCATGCAATTACACACACAAACTCACTAAGCACCTGAGAAATTCTCTCTACATTCATGTCTTCGAAGCACAAGCCCAGGCTTGATCGTAGAAACGCATCAAAGAACATCGATTACGAAGCCTATACACCATCATCATCATCATCGTCTGATGATGGATCGTCTCACAGAACTCGATCACTTGATAATTCGTTGTTATGTGATCAAACTAGCTTTCGAATTGGAGGAATTGATGGAGAATTTGACATGATTTGTCGCTCTTTAGGGCTTTCAGGGCCCGAAGCTTTCGCGATACCAACGGCTGATTGGGAAGCTCGTAAAGCTCGCTCTCCTATCGTTGATAATCAGAATGCGACTCATGAACCGCTGGATACTGAGTTTTCAGAGGTTTTCGAGACTAAAATTAGGGTTACTGATGACGATGTGGGCAAAATTAGGGTGTTGGGGAGAGATGGAGATGATAACAGTGATCATGGACCATGTAAAGCTCCTGAGAACTGTTATGTGGCGGTTAAAAGTGGAATTAAAGGTGTACGGCCGCCGTTGCTTGCTCCTCCACAGGTTATGCTGCCGGTGGTTGCGGATGACCGGTGTTCAAATCACGAGTTGATTTGGGGATTTGGTAATGAAGAAGTATGTGCTTCAGCTGCACCAGTTGGGGATTTGTGTGAAGGTGTTAATACAGTGGTTGATAATGAGACAGTAGTTGAGGATGATGAAGATGAGCTTTCGTCGAATGCAGCTACTGAAGTTGAGTATTCTGTTTCGCCTAATGGACCTTTGGAGTGCGTTATTACAAATTGGCAGAAGGGTGACTTTCTTGGAAGGGGTTCGTATGGCACTGTTTATGAAGGATACACAGAGTAAGTAGTTTGAAGTTTCACTGCAGTTATGCATCTTCTGTCATCATTATTACATGGTCTTTTATATATCTTTGAAGTTTCTCTGAGATTGTTGTCAAATTTCTTTGAAGCTCTGCTGAGACCTATTGCCTTTTTGCTCGCATGTTTACTAATTAATACATAAGCAATTTTAAGTTAAACTTCGCATCAGAATTAGGAAGTATTCACATTCAGTTGTCACATGTTATACGTAATTGTTAATACTACTGTAAGGAAGAAACAACAGTGTGATTATTTAAGAGGGTGTAACTTGTTGGCGGTCTCTTTTGATTCAACTTCGTAAACTAGTTAGTAAAGAGGGTGCTTTTTATTAGTATGAGAACCAATTCTTTACATAAACAATAGATTGAAGTTTACTAAATTATATGCAACTTTGTACTAATCCAGTTAAATATTCTTCATTACCTCAAATTTTATTTTAAAAAGACAGCACAACATAAAATGCATGTCTACATTGGGCATAAAACCTGTGGTAACCTATTTTCACTTATTTTCATTTTGTATTGCTCTACAACATGCCCGAAAATCAAGAACTTACTTTTTGAAGATTGACAACCAATTTTTTTTATCTGAAAACTTTATTTCATATAGCATTGATGTTTGTCCGCAGACATGGGTTGTTCTTTGCTGTGAAGGAGGTTTCTCTGCTTGATGAAGGAAGCCAAGGAAAACAGAGCATTGTTCAACTTGAACAGGTGTTCTGTGAGCTGTTTTTTTCCCTCTAGTTAGACGCATGCTTGCAGATTTTTTTTTTTTTTTTTTTTTTTGGTTCGTTCATGAGTTGTTCCATGCTAATGTATTCTTTTTTTTGTCACCGTTTTTAGGAGATTGCTTTATTGAGTCAATTCCAACACGAGAACATAGTTCGGTATCTTGGGACTGATACAGTATGCATTTTGACTTTTATCTTTCAAGCAAAACAAGTTTCCAGCTGCTCGTTTTCTTTTTTTATGATACATAATACTTTTCTTGTTTATGAAATGGTGTTTCAGAGTGACGGCAAACTATACATTTTCCTCGAGCTTGTAACAAAAGGTTCACTAGCAAATCTCTATCATAAGTATCGCTTGGGAGATTCCCAAGTATCTGCATACACCAGGCAGATTTTAGGTGGCTTAAATTACCTGCATGAGCGTAATGTGGTTCATAGGTAAAAAGTTGTTGCTTCTATTATACATATGGTTCGAGTTCTGCTAATATTGTACTTTAAACAGAATAAGTGGTTAAGTACAACAATTTATGTCTAGCAAAGCTCAGACTTTTAACCATTTTGATCTCTATCCTCATTTGAGCATATTCGTATTATTCCTCAAGGGATATTAAATGTGCTAATATATTGGTTGATGCAAACGGATCTGTGAAGCTTGCAGATTTTGGGCTGGCAAAGGTAAACTAAGATGCATTATTTTTTCCTCATTTGTCCATCTGATTGATTATTGCATTTTATGATCACAGGCAACCAAATTAAATGACATTAAATCTTGCAAAGGAACTCCATATTGGATGGCACCAGAGGTTTTTCCCCCCTTTACTAAATATCTCTGTTTTATTTATCAGAAAGGATGGGCGGAAGGCAATATGTTAATCCTGTTTATGATTGGCTGCCTTATGCTGGATAATATTATCGCCTTTACGATTTACTATTGGATCATCAGGTTGTTAATCGAAAGAATAATGGGTATGGACTTGCAGCTGATATATGGAGCCTTGGATGCACTGTGTTGGAGATGTTAACAAGAAAAGTTCCATACTCTCACTTGGAAGGGGTGCGTCCTTGATTTTTTTCTATACCCTTAAGTGGAGATGGCAAGGGTAGGTCGGGTAACGGGTCGGGTTGGAATGTGTCCTTTCATAGTATGGGTCTAAACAGGCCGGGTGGGTTGACATGCAAACGCTTCATTTCTGAAACTTATATTATATATAATTAATTATATGATCATGATTACAAAAATAACACTTTTAGAATAAGAGTAATTGAGTAATCTAACATCTTTAAATAGGACAGTTTTGGAAATTATGTGCGATAAAAATCGACTTTGGGCAGCCTCTAATCCGTGTAACCATTCATGAATTAGCTAGCTCGCTATCTTGACTTGACTCGTTTGAGATAATCCACAACCCAAATCGCCCCATACACAAGTAAATAGGTTATATTGCTGTTGTATTGAAAACAGCATGATGTTTTGGTTTCACAGATGCAAGCACTGTTCAGAATTGGCCAAGGTGAACTACCTCCTATTCCTGAAACATTATCCTTAGAGGCCCAGGATTTCATTCTTAAGTGTTTACAAGTTAACCAAAATGATCGACCGACTGCTGCTCAACTATTGATGCACCCGTTTATCAAGAACCAATGTTTATGAATCAAACCGATAAAAGCACAACTTGTTAATAGCATTTTGTTTGTATCAACCTGCAAATGGTTTGGGTTGGAGTTGAAGATTGATTGTATTCAAGTTGCAGAGCTCCTCGAGATAGAATCGTCTCGTGTCTTCCATTCACGGGTCTTTACGGTAAGTATTGGAAAATGTATGTTAAATAGCCACGTTTCTAGGCGCAAGCTCTACACAGGTGTAAGTTGAATTGAATGTCGATACCAGGACTTGGGTAAAATGAGCGTACCCGGTTCTTGACCTAGCTCCGTTTTGCACGGTATCTATGGTAATTCAAATATCAAGCTTGAGCGGAGTTAATGTATAGTTGGATGATTTTTCTAGAAACAATATTTGTATTGATTTTACTACGAAAATATCAAGTTTGCAAATGTATGCCAATTTTTGTATCCGAATTGCTTTTCTTCTTAGAGGCCGAACATGTCCTAAACAGATAAACGTTGAACCTTGGCCGATTTACGAGGGAGACACCTAAGATAAGTTATTTTTAACATACATATCTATTTACATCAACCTGGCACGATAAATATATGAAATAAAACAGATTTTGAGTTAGACTCGAGAAACATTTTAATATACATTCGGGTTCATTTGTCCATTTATAGAAATAAGTTACAATCATGTTCATATTACATGATTTCAAGTGTACGGAATAGTGGTGGATCCAAAAACTTTTTCCAACGAGTTCACTTTTTTAACTATTCCAATTTCATATGACCAAATATAAAAAAATACGGGTCGGTTTGACAGTTCAGGGTCGGGTAAAATGTATCGCATAATAAAAATACGATATAATAACGAAAAAACATAGTCAATAGAAAGTTAAAAATACATAAAATAAATAAGATAGTTTTTACGAATAAAAAAACTGACCTAAAATTGTTCCCTAAGAGTCTTCATCTTTTGAAAACATTGCATTACATTCTCGACCGAAACTTGTTGTAAGAACTCCTTTTTAACATAACAAATGCAAGAATCGTTCATATATCCATCACTCATCCTATTACGTAATTCCGTCTTTACATGCTTCATTGAAGAAAAACATCTTTTAACACTCGCCGTTGCAACCGGTAAAACTAGTGACAATTTCAATAAACGACAGAACAACTGATAATCAATATGTTTTCTTGTTTCCACCATCCTTTTGGCAAGATCACTTATCCAATTCAGGTTGTCAAACCGACTATTGTTTTTCACATTAGCAATGTAGTGGCCGAGTTCATGAATAAGGTTGTCTTTTTCATCAAAAATAAACTCACACGGATACATCTCGGCTAACTTTAACAAATTTAACTTATTAATGGAACTAAAGTTATCACATGGGCTTAAAGAACTCATACACGTAAGCAAGTTATTGGTTACCTCATTAAATCGGTTTCCAATTTCTTGAATTTGCATATTGAGAACTGTGTTAAAATTATTCACCACATAATGCTGACGATCGATAATGTTGGTCTTTCTTCTTCTATTTTTCACGTCAACATACTCATCTTCCATCTTAATCATCTCAATATCATACTTGTCACAAAAGGATGTGACATCTTTCAAAAGTGAGTCAAAACCTTCAAGTCGATACCTTTGTAATTCTTCTTTGGTTGATCTAACTAGTTCAACTGTATTCATAATATCTTGATTCTTTCTTTGAAGAGCGTCACACAATGAGTTAGCAACCCTCAAGATATGTTTCATCAAATATAAATAAAATACAAAGTTAAAGCTTTTTATGTATATTTGAAGTCCATTTGCTTGACTTTTGTGAGCATCATTAACTGTCGAAGTTTCTATATATTCAAGCACATCAATAACACAAGGATATAAAGCAAGCAAACGAATAAGTGTTTTTTCATGATAACTCCAACGTGTATCTCCGGCTCTTACAAGTGATATTTCTTGATTCTTTCCACACCCGGTTTCAACTTCCGGATTCAACTTCCGGATTCAATCGCAAACTATCTCTTTGACTTTCTCTTAGCAAACATATTCATTTACAAGATGCACTAACAACATTTGTCAAATCGTATACTTCTTTAAAAAACTTCTTTAAAATCTATACATACTACGGACTACATTCGTGTTATCAGTTTCGGCATCCTAACCAAGCCCGTCAACCCTACACGACAGTCGGTTTGTCAATTCCTAATAACTTAAACAAAATTTGACGTAATAGGTAAAGTTGAAGGACCTTTTATGTGAAAACTAAAAATGCAACTCCTTATTCTATCTGCTGAATAAAAACGTTATCTGGTGTGTTCACCTGTGCAACATATAGGGAGAAACGAAGAAGAAGAACGCTTGTGGTGTGTGTTCTGAGAGATACAACAATGTCATCGATTTCGCTATCATTTCTACAGAGCGCATGCTCCTACTCAAATCTCCATCAGCACCAGAAGCTGTTGATTCAACCGCCGTTCATTTCATCGTCGCCGTCGTCTCACCGGAGAACAACCTCTCTCGTCGTAGAAGCCTCCGCCAGAACTCGTCAAGACAACAGAAAAGCTCGTCATGCTCGTATTCGTAAGAAGGTGACAGTTATCAGCTCTCTAATCCTAATTCTGTTGCCTGTGTACACTTTCCCCAATTTTCTGTCGTTTAATTTAGACGAACTAGCTTTAATCTGACGATTTATCTGTTATTTTCTCGAATTAGAAGAAATTTGTATGAGTTTGTACACCAAATTATCCTAATTGTACTGTTTATGGTATGGTTCATCAATTTTTGTCAAATATAATACAATTTCTATCTGTAATCTTGATTAATTGTTTAAGTGCTAAAAGATAATAATTAGAGTGTGTTCTATTAGTATGTTTATCTTAGCAGAACATTGAAAAAATTTATAATAGGTTCTCATTTTAGGAGTTAGTATTTGAGTTGAGGGCGGACCTTGGAGCAACTGGTAAGGTTGCCGCTTTGTGACCTTGAGGTCATGGGTTCTAGCCGTGGAAACAGCCTCTTGCACAAAATTGTGCAAGGAAAGGTTGCGTACATCAGATCGCTCCCTCCCCGGACCCTGCGCAAAGCGGGAGGTACGCCCTTTAGGAGTTAGTATTTGAGTTGATTAAGTTTGGGTTTGAGTAGATTTAAGGAGTTTTGGTGATCAAGTTTGTATTTTTATGAATAGAGGGTTAATGGGTCTTTGAATGTGTGTGCTTTAATCAATATAATAAAAGAAAGAGTTGCGGGGAGTTTCTGACAAAAACATCTGTGTTCGTTCGTGTGTTTGTTATCAATCCAGGCCAACAAGTGTTTCAAAATGTTTGTTGACACATTTGAAACCAGTAGACAATAGTTTTGAAAGCTACTTCTCACAGGATGGAGTAATTTAATGGAGGATCTTAGTTATGGAACATGATTTACTTATTGTGCAGTATAGCTTATGTAATTTAGTGGTATATGTTATGAAGTTTCAATGCTTCATTTATTTTAGGTGGAGGGGACACCAGAAAGACCAAGACTGTGTGTTTTTCGATCCAATAAGCATATGTATGTCCAGGTGATTGATGATACTAAGATGCACACTCTTGCATCAGCTTCAACGATGCAGAAGCCACTCTGCGAGGAGTTTGATTATACCTCTGGTCCCACAATTGTAAGTAGCTTTCTCAAAAAGTTGCAATCATATTCTTGTTTTATCAATTTGCACGTACAAACACATGCGGCTATCACTAGATTAGGCTTGTATGTATATATATGATTGTGTGGGTATGAAAGTAATAAACTAGCAATATGGCAAACATATGCAGTGTTCCCACTACATTTAATCAGTTTGGCAGAAAATATAAACTAACAATATTGATAGTAGGTGTATGAAAAGGTGAATAAATATATCATCTTGTTACAATTATCATTGGATTAGGCTCGTATGTATATATATAAATGTGTGTGTGTGACGACACTAGGTGTTAATGTTGAGTTTTTGGCGTCAGGATGTAGCTAAGAAAATTGGGGAAGCGATTGCAAAGTCATGCATAGAGAAAGGGATCACAGCTGTGGCCTTTGATAGAGGTGGTTATCCTTACCATGGACGAATTCAGGCGCTTGCGGATGCAGCTCGAGAGCATGGTCTTCAATTCTAGTAATCTTTTCCTCTTATTCTTGTATTTCAAGCTTGAATCTTTTTTGTCCTCCATATTTGTCTCCCAGCAAGATTTATCATCAAAATAGGCCAAACCTGCATGATTCTGTTGGTTACCAATTTGTGTTTTGTTTAGTGAAATATGAAAAGGTTCAATCTGTGTTATGTTGTATCTCTAACGGATAATATTATTTAACAAACTAAAGTAAAAATAAAACAAAAGTAAATTGAATGGGTTGGAGAATTGTCCTTTAATGGTCAAAATGGTCAAAAGTCAAACCGGTTATTCCAAAATCTGATACCCTTATTAAGCAGTTTAAGGTGGTCTAAAAATATGCCCTATGGAACCTGTTAAGTGTAGTTACTAACCTGTTAAGCGGTTTTTAATCGGTTAAAAACATGTTTTTATTGCTAGTTAAAGAACGGTTACAAACCAGTTGGCCTTCTGAATGCTTAAAAGTAGTTACAAACTATCAGTTTGGATTGGTTACAAACCAGTTACTGATAAAGCGGGTTTTGTATCTGGTCGGGTTTGGTCAAAAGTCTAGTTACGGGCTATCTTGTGCAAGGTCTTCAATGTATGGGATGGATTGATAATGAACTTGTAAAGTCGTGTGATGTGGAGCGTTTGCGTTCGTTAACCATACGATAATAGGTGATAGCGTCCGCGTGTTACGGCGGCGGCATTAACATGGTTAAGTACGTAAAAGAAGCATAAATAAGTGAGAGCTTACTGACTGCATCTTCTAAGAAGGGCTTGGAAGAAGAAATAGAATCTCCTTTCTTTTTCGAGAGATCGAGATGTAAATAGAAAAAAACATTACGGTTGTATATCTAGAAATCAAGAAAAAATCACCATTCACTATGTAAAAACATCTAGTTCAACAATCCATACCCTAACATAAAATTTTACCCTATCACTCGGATAGTTTCGATAAGAACTCCACCCTTTTGTTGATAGCACTACAATAGAACGAAGAAAATACCAAGGTGGAAAAGTATGCGTAACAAGGTAGGTCGAAGGGACGACAATCATGACTTTTGAAAAATTGCTTGATTTGGATATAATTGTTTTGCGGGTGAACTCATCTGGGTCACCTTAGTATAATATGGATCAATTTGAGTCTTTTTAAACTGGTTAAATTTTCACTTTAATCAAACTAATTATTTTGGTATAATCAATAATTTGGTTATGAAATATATATGTAAAGGACGGTAATGATGTGAAAATAAAACATGAAATAAATGTTTTTGAAGGATGAATGTTATCACAAAAAAAAATGCTTGTAGAGTTTGTAAGCAATTGTAAGAATCTGCATTGCATTGTAGATGTTCATAGAGTTGCTCACGAGTCGGAATTAAAGATCTTCATTTAATCAGACACTTCTTCACTTTTACATTTAGAATTGTAGCATATTATTATTACTAATTTAGAAACCCATGTTTTACACAGATTGAATTAAAATATTAAATTAATAGTTAGTAATTAATGTTTAGATCTTATCTTATAATTTTTAGAAAAATATGATTCGAATTACGTATAATCAACTACCTTAAGTTATAATGTAATAATAATATATTTTTTAAACTTTCATTTTTTTTAAAAAAAATTTGTTAAAAAATGATTTTTAAAAATTCCAAATTGTTTTTTTTAATTATTGTTTAAATGTCATTTAAAAACATGTCATCTGTATTAAAAAAATTCATATCTATTTTTTGAAAGAAATTATGATTTTTAATAATAATATGTGTTCTAATTTAGAAAGAATATAAATAAGATATTTAGCATTTAATATGATCATTAAATGACTCTTTTTATGCTAATGACATGTGGTATGAAAGGTGTGAAAAGATGACATGTGCAATAATTGTATGAGAAGATGACACGTGATAAAATTTTATTTTGTTTTATTAGAATAGATATAGGAAAATACTGTATAGTTTCTTTTACATGATAATGACATGTTCTTGTAGTACATGGGTTTATTTTTATTAATAATTCATAAAACAATAATAACATTATTGATGTGAAATACAAAATTATAATACCACATACAAACCAAATGTACCAAATAGCATACTTTACATGAATTGAAACCAATTTAAACCGTAATCTTCAGATAGAGTTTCATTTACTTGAATCTTAAAATCACGGAGATTCTTCAAAGCTACGCCTACAACTGCACAATCAGCAAACCAAAAGATGAAGTGGTGATTAATGATTTCTTGTTCAACAGAGGTCCCTTAAAATAGATTCCGTACATCTTCTCAAACGAACACGTATGTCTCCCAAGGTACAACAACAGAAACAATAATGTATTGTCGGAGATGTATTTGCACCCGAGATAACAATAGAAACAAAGGTGTCTTAGAGATGAAATCGAAGAAAGATATGAGATTAGAATGTAGAAGTAGTAGAATGCATCTTTTTTTATGTAGTAGTGTAGAATTGTGAATTACAAAAATTCTATCAAATCACAAGAAACATATCCTTATGTATATATTGTATGGGCATGTAACAGTTTGAAAAAGATCAACGCATTAACACTAAGTTAATCTTATCCTTAGTGATTATTAAGAAATCATTCCAAATGTCTCGTCATCAATACCAATTTAATCTTGTATTTAGTGATTATTAAAAAGTTTATTTTAAAGGTTTATTAGTCTTCCAATATAAGACGAAACCCCTTATATACTCCACCACTCAAAGTTTATTTTATCACTTCCTCAAAATGAGATAAAACCAAACACTTACACTTATTTCATTAACCTTGAGCATTGATATCTTATTAGACATAGTTTGACTCATTGTGATCTTCTCACAAAAAAATACAAACTCATTAATAAATATAAATAATTACTAATGTCTAAAACAAATAAAAACCATATTTTTCACTAAATTTCCAACAGTTCTATCCATAATCTCTTTTTGGTCTCGTCATCAATTTAATTTTTTTTAAAGAATTAGTTGAAGCTATTAAAGTTGTTTGACACCTACAATCATAGGCAAAGATTATTAGCAGTTTAGCATATTCCAAAAAAAAGATGATAACATTCATTGCCCAATTTTACAACTCCTAATTTGTTTATCTTTATTTTTCACAGTCAAGATATTATGCATGTATCGTATTTATATGTTAATGTGTTACGTTTATACATATTATTACATGAATTCCTCTTCTAGTGTGATTGTGTTTTCTCATAGAGAATACAGTGTGTTTAGCTATAGTGCATGTGTGATCGTATCTCATAGACCTTGTATGTTACAATTGCGTTGTGTTCAAAGTGTGGTCTTGCATGAGCGGTTTTCTGCATATCTAATTAGGTAAGGTTGTCTGAATTTCCTTTAGATATATATCACGTGAAATCATTGAATTGGGCCCTGTAAACTTACAATACAAACGATACTTTAAGATAAATATATTATTTTGATGCCCGCATAACTAACAAGCACAATCGCATATGCACGCGATGAAACTCACATTAACAAGAGGTGCTACACAGACACTGACTTCGCATATAACAACTTTATGTCATTCACTTTTAATGTCCTAGATATTCTTTTGATTTGGACACGCTAAAAAGAGGTCTAATGTTGTATATATAAACTTAACAACAAAACAATTGTGTGCATGTATAAAGCGCTCGGTGCCGACTTTTGATGTTACAAGCCACGAACATTGGTGTGTGCAAATAGTATATTATATTTTTATAAGGATTTTCATACAGATTCAGTTTTAAAATGTTTTTACCAATACTAAATTACATACACAAAACGTAGGTGTACAGTAACAATAAAAACTGAGTATGATCCATGAACACACACAGAGATCTATTCAACAATCTTTATAATTGGTTATCAGATTGGTTTTGTTTAAAAGAAAATGATTAGTTTGTTTCAAGGGACTAAATTTTTTCTGCTAATAGTTTAGCCCATTCTTTATTATTACTATGAGGGCCTGAAGCACAAGGAGTTTTTACTCGTTGGTGTCAATTAGGCAAAAATAATTAAACAACATATTAAATAGCATAAATAATAAATTAAGATATCTGGGCATTTTAGGAATGAGCCCTAGGCGATTTAATTTGAACTCTAAAACTAAGTCATTTTTATAGTAGAGGTCGTGCCTTAGACGATCTAAGCTAGTTCCATGATCTTTTTTGAACAAACCTATCATTCATGGTTTCAAAAATTTTATAATATAATAAAAGCAACCTAAGTGCTATAGTGTTTTTTGTGCTTTCAGTTTTTGGCCACAGGTTTTTTGTTTGGTGAAATGTTATTTTTTGTCTCCTATTTTTCTATAATTTATAGAACACTAATTGGTTCATATAATTTTCTATAAGTTTATTGTATTCAATATTTGATAAAAGTTTCAGAAATAAGCTAAAAGTTTAAAAGATCAAATAGCCCCCCAACTAATCAAAGCCTCTGAAAATAATTTTGCATAAAATTTGCTATCCGTTGAAACAATTTGCTTACTCTATAATACATACAGTTTCTGTCTACATCCTATATTCTATTTCAGCCTTCAGGCATACTTACATACAGGTTTCAGTCTACTACTACTCATGCAAACTCAATACACAAATCAAATTGCAACATTTTAGATACAAAATATAGCAAAATCACAAATTTTTCTTTCTAATACCCGTTGGCACACCGTAACATACCGGTGCAGCTCCAATCAGGTATGGTAGTGTACATGCTCGACGAGCTTGACCCATAAATGACCCAATCTTTGGCATATGTTTACAACCAAGTGTTACACCACAATCTTCAACAGATTTACTTGTTGACGTTTTCTTTTTACCCTTTCTGATTCCACCACCAATAATATTCATGTCTTTAAATTTATCTGAAAGTTCAGTGCAATGTGCACAATCTAATGGGGTATTTGATCTTGCTTCTATCCATCCATCCAACACCGTTTTACAAAACCGATCAATATCCTTGTCCGTCACGTCCCATAAATTGGCAATAATTACAGGTGATCCCGCAAACAGATAATATAATGGAGCCCCTTTTGGGGTGTACGACCCATTTAGAGATAGAGATCCACTACTGCAGCCCATAAGAAGAGTAGCTGCACACCGCTCAAGTTTTTGAATCTCGCCACCAGGAATATATTGTATCCCTAAAATCACATATACAACAAAATAATAAGAGTAGAACAAAGAAAAATATAAACATGGCTGGACAGAAATAATGTAAAGCATGCATACCACTTCCATGTCCAAGGTAGATGAAAAGATCGTGTTTTTTTAATGCCACACTCAATTCATCCACGCTGGGTGAGGTGCCAGCCGTCCCCTGGCAAACGAGTTAAAAGTAACAAATGAGTTAAAGTAATCAGTGTGCTACACATGATGCATTTAGTTGAAGTTTATGAAGACCAAAAGTGGTAATTCCAAGCGTTTACTAATGGATGGGCCAATTCAGGTTAAGTCCTATCTCCAATAGGTCTAACGAGTTAAATGTACAAAAATATTAGCTACAAGGGAAATGGGCCGAACAATTCAACATTCATTCAAGGTGTGTATTTAATGGAAACCTTCTCTCGAATAGGGGTGAACCTAGAAGCAATGGTAAAGTTGTTGCCATGTGACTTGAAGTTCACGGGCTTGAGTTAGTGAAAACAGCCTATTGCAGAAATACAAGGTAAGGCTATGTACAACCCAAGTTGGTCCAACACCCTCCTCATAGCACCAGGTTTGTAGTTTCTTGAATCACTTATCATTATTATTATATGTAATTTTAATTCAAACACATCATTTATAAAGGGAAAAAAAAGTAATGAACAAAAGTTTTTTGGTCAACCCAACCAACCCAAACCGAAGATTTACCCGTTTTCACCTGGCTGTAAGAAAACAGCATTAGCAAGTCATGGAGAAGGCTATCTAAACAATGATAAATGTTTAAGGAAAAAATATTTGAACCCTAATCCCTTCACCAAGTTCTCCATGCAACAAATGTGAAAGAAAGATATTCAAATGGTTGTGTTTACAATTAATATTTGAGCATTGAATTCAAGTTCAATAAATATGCTATCAAGTCAAACTAGATAAAGATATAAGTCAATTTTCAAGTCATGTTTCCTTAATAAATGCTTAATGGACAAAAAAATATTGCACACAAATACCTCAAAATTTTGATCTTTAAACCAATTTCCAAATTCAGCTTCTGTGTTGCTAAGATCGCCACCTGGATTCAGTAAATAATAGGCATCTAATGGATCAATCATAGGAAAGAGTGAAGAATCTTTCCCAACTTTTTCCTTAAAATGACAACATCTATTATAAGTGCATAAAATGCTGGCGACTGAAGGCATACGGTACACCTCTTGGTTTCTTAATATGGGTAAGCTTTCCCATGGTAGCATCTGCAGGCCAAACAGAAAGAAAAAAAAAAAACATTTTTGTAATCAATTTGATCGAGACAAAAATCATTTCATAAAGAGCTTAAAGGGCAGAAGTGACAAAAGAAGCGATTCAGGTAATGGATTCATGTATCAGAGGTAACTTCGACATGCAGGCCAAAACAGGCCAGGTTGGATTGAGCCAACACTTTCTGCCCATTCTTTAGAATGATCACAATTTATAAAAAGTATAATATATGATAAAAATAAGATACTTTGTTATAAATAGAACTGTAGTGGGGTACTGTGAGCATATGAATACAAATCAGAGGACATTTGACCCCCCCCCCCCCGGTTTGACCCGCTTCATTTAGATCTTTTTCTACATCTGACCTGTCAGACCAATTATCTGTAAAATACAACGCAAATTGATATGCTTCTGTAAGTCCATTGGTTGAAACTACCACACCTGCTATGTTTCTCTTTTTGAAAAGTAAAGGTAGCAATTTTGACCCAGTTACCCAATAACTGGTCGATTTAGGTGAATTAAATAAAACTTTATGCATTAGAATAATGGTTCAACCAGATAATCATTAAGTGTCTCCAATGTGTGGAATGAAAAAAAAATAGTTATTAGCTATAATGTAAATGGATCGATCAGATCAAAAGTCACCTGCGGTGTTTTCAAATGCTTTAAACCTCGTAAATTGCTTTAAAACTTATACTAATGGGCCGAGAAGTGTGTGTCAACCCACCTGACCCATTTGGACCTGCACTAATAAAGAACTCATTTTGAACCGTACCCACCTTGTTTTTTTCCACTTATGGAATACAAACTAATCAAATGGGTATTGCCACTTATATTTAAAAAAAAGACTAATCAAATGGGTATTGCCACTTATATTTAAAAAAAAGTTGCACACAAGTCACAGACATGTATAGATAGTATTTTTAGTAACAAGCTTTTAATGAGAAAATGCATGTAACATAAGAAGACTACTTACCTGAATGTCAAAGTCTGGCACCAATATGACAGGTTCTCTATCTACGTAGTCTTCTCCAATTTCATGCATTGTATTTGCTAATAAATCAGAAACTGAAGAGGACAAGCTTCCATCATTAATGCATTCTCTTCCACCAATGTAGCATCCATTTTTCATTATTAACTCTGACAAACATTCTTTTCTTTGCCCGCGAGCTCTAATTACAGCTTTTATAATGTTTTCATGCACATCAATTTTACACTTGGATTTTAGATCCTTCCTCAGTTTCTTTTGTAGAAAATCAAAGTGCTTGTGGTCTGACAGTCCTCCCAACAGCAGGTGTTTCCACGGGCCAAACCATAAATCTTCCATATCTCTGAGAAAAAGAAAGCAGATTATATGAATAATATTTTAGTGACCAATAATGAAACAAAAGTATCAATAAAAGAAAATGCTCACAACTACTTGTTATAAATACACAGCTAAAATTAATTTAAAATTATATCAAGATAAATGATTGTTATAGGTGGGCAATACGAAGTGGGCGGGTTATGTTGACCCGCAAACATTTTTTGTTCGTGTTCACAAATAGTTAGTGTAAAATCTAACTACAAAAGATATTCTTTCGAAAAAGAACAATTTATGAGACTATTAGCATCAAATAGACACCTTGAGTGACTTTTAACTTGTTTCCCTTTAGCTAAAACTTTTTATTAGATCATTTTTAAACAGATGAACGATAGATTATAACCCAGTGTACAGGCCGACTTATATGTGTCAAAATCAACACATTTATTACCAAAAGTAACCAGACCCTCACTTTAAAAGATCACTAAGCCGTTGATCAAGCTTTCTTCTATGATTCCACCATATTAACCTATTTTGTTTGGTATCCTCCAGAGTGGTGTATCCAGATGATGATAAATAACTTTCCTCCAAAATCGTTTTGAAGGATGGTGCAATTTCATCAACTACAGTGTGGCCCCACGGACAATGCCACAATTTCTCGGAACTCTTATTGTCAAATAAGATATCTGAACTTGAATCTTCGTCATCTAAACTTCCTAAAGATTTAAGCAGACAATAAATTAGTTCAAATGCATGTTTATATACAGTTGTGAACATGTGCAGTCAGTTACCTGGTAAGATTGAATCAATGGGCAAAACAATGACTATAGGTGCACAATCTGAATTCAGACGTGAAAACATTATCCATGAGTGAGTAGGAGGTTCATAGGGTAATAAATTTCTCAGCCAGCTGGCATAATCATCTCCAAGTATGCTGATACAAATAATGGTTGCTAGAGGAAGACCTTGAAAAAATTTTAATATGAAATTTTCAAGATCCAGAACAGATTCAGGTGCCAGCCTGCAAAATCAGGGGTTAAGAACCATGTTCCTTGTGTGCATTACACTGTCGTATCTACTGGAGAATAGAGGTGGCAGTTTCGATCCATTACTTAAAAATAGGTAAATTTAGGTTACCTTTACAATATTACTGAAATAATATTGATATCTGCAATCATATGACACACATTTTCACATTGTTAGCCACTTTTTAAATTTTTTTTACTTTCCAAAAAAATTAATAACTGGCACTAAAAAGTGTTTTCGGTTGGCCGGACCAGTACCAAAACATTTTTTGTTTTAATATGTTACCCAACACCCTATATTGCCATCTCTAGTGAAGAGGCACGGCAAATACCTATGCAAACTGAGAGAAGTTGAGCTGGATGGGAAAGAATCCTGAAACCAAGTTTTAGTGACACAAAATTAATGCAGTCTAAAATGTACAAATCAGCAAAAAGTGGTTAACCATTTGTGCACAGAATCCAGAATCACAATAAGAGTATCAGTAGTAAACCAAATAAATTTATGGTTCACTTCAAATTTCTGTAACAGATTGCATATTGAAACGGAAAAGCATAGCATTCTAGTGATGTATCAACAAAAATATACAAACAAAATTGTTTACAATCATGTGGCTACTAGTGATATTGAATCAATAGAGTAGACAGTTCATCATCAGAAGGTAGAACAAGTTAAAAGAACCAAGCTAAAGTTATCAAATGTATAAGTTGAATATTTATTCTTTTCATTTAAGACACTCAAGGCCCATGCATACTAGTGTGTATTATTTAACATAATATAAAGCTTAAGTTGGCAATTTTGTAGTAATATTAGTATTTCTCATATGATATATAATGAAGAATCAAAACAAACAGCAGTGATACGTTAACTCAACAAACAACAGAAAGCATTATTACCAGATAGAAGATGTTCATATTCAAACTTAACTAGAAATGTAATCTAAACAAATTAATAGAGAAGGGATACAATAAAAATAAATAAATAAATGCATCAACACATGAACATAAAATAAATTCATCAAAAGGGCATGGAAAAAATAATAATTTTTACATGTACTTACATCAACATCCATGGAATTATGATCTTTTTGCTTCCCAAGACGAGAGAACAACTGATAATTAACATGTGTTCCTAGTGACGCTTGATGGAAATAAAGCGCCCATTGACTCTCAGATAACAAATTGCTAGAAGAAGTCAGCATAGAAAAAGCTTTAGTTGATAGAGTAAGTGTATACAAAACAGCTAGCAGCCGTGAAACCTGTGACATGATGATCATAAATGACCAAAGCTAATAAAAACTCTAGAATCGCATGTATAAAATTTTGTCAGAGAGATTAATATGATGTCTGTGTCAAACAAAGTTAGAATTACCTTTCGAAAGAGGTCGGGTACCTCACGACATATTATGAAGGATAGCTTCAATCCAGAAACTACTATGGGTACAGGAATGAACGGTATGTCACAAGAATGGTTCCTAAAAGACAAATCAAACGACATGATACATAAGTAAAATCAAAAGGCAGGTGCAGATCTATAGTTATAATAGTGAAGGGACTATTTTCCAGTACAAGTTCAATAAGACTACCAAAATATATCAGACCATTTCTCCAAAAGTCATAGGTTATAAGATGAAAAGCAACTCAGAGTAAGGTAGTTTTCTGAAATTTGTTTGTGTAGTAATCATCAAGTTTAATATACTAAGAAGCAATCAATGCATAATGACCGGTAACCATCATTGATATTCAAGATAACAAGATGTCACTATATGGGTGTTAAAAATGGTTCAAATTTTTGTTCACATTTGCCGCTGGGCAGGTTAACAAAAGGAATGTCAACGATAAATTTTAACAAGATGTTAATGCACTACATATGATTAAAAAACAATACAATTGTAATAAACACGAATTAAGAGGTTGTATGCATTTAGCTACACCTTGAGAGGCTATCAACCCATCCAACGCATTTTGACCTATTTGACATGTTCCCTTATTAGCTAACTTTAGAATTAGACCTGTTTGAGATTAAACGCATCTCGCTCAATTCAAAATAATAACCTTTATGCACTCTGTTTACATGCGTATACTACTAAAGTTATATAACAGATTTGTTATGTGATGCAACTTATAAGCATAAGTGCATAACACAATTTCTTTTAGGTGTGTAATAATTGCAAAGTTGGTGCTCTAAGTAGTGCCACATAACATATATTTACAGTAGTTACGACTCAAGAGGATAACATTAAAAAAAGGGAAAACTTCACAGAATAGTAAGCAAGTTTTAACAGCGTTCCAATTAGTTCACTCATATTTTTATTTGTTCTAATCGGGTCACTAAAGTTTTAAAAGTGTTCCAATTGGGTCACTAATACTTTTATTTGTTCCAACCAGGTCATTAAAATTTTAGGAGTGTTATAATCAGGCCACTCATATATTTTTTTAATTGTTTTAAATAATTCAAAAATTTTTTAAAATAATTCATTCTTTTTATAAATATTGTTAATTTTTTTAAAAGACTTCATTTTTTTAAATTGTTTGCAACTTATGAATTACCCAATTGAAACAATCCTAAAACTTTAGTGATCTGACTGGCGAGTGACCTGATTGGAACAATAAACTTTGAGTGACCCAATTAGAACAAATCTAAAACTTGATTACTATTTTACAAAGTTACCCCTTAAAAAAAGGACAAGTATAGAAGACACACATACACACACCAACAAAATATTAATGCAGTAAATGTGATCGAGAAACAATATAGCATGAAACAAGTTAGTAATACCTTGTAACATTGTCATAAGCGCTTCTTAATGAAAACCAACACATGTTGTAAAGTAATGCTGCATACTCAATTGCAAACACATCTACGCTCACATTCTTTTTAATTAGGTCGGCCAAAAGAGCGAATGAAATCTTGAATTTTGATGGGTGAAACGTGCTCCTGTTGACTAGCACAGATAAGCTCTCCACGAATACTTCATTCGCTCTTTGAGTGTCACCTCGGGCCCACAAACATTTTCCTAGAAATGTACAGGATTAAACATCACAAACATATAAATCATCGTCTTAATTCAATACCACCAACTTAAAAAACTTTAGAAGCAAAATGCAGGTTTAAATACAGTACCAAAAACAGTAAGATTTTTGTAATTATATTCATCAACCTGGCAAATTCTTGATTGATTTGAGAAGTGACAAACTTTGGCTGGGTGAGTGGGTTGTGTCAAGCATCAAACAAGTAAAATTCTTGAGGGCTAGATCCAGTAGACGTAGTGAGGAAAAAACCTTTTTATTAATATGGATTATCAATCAAAAAACTCTGTCCAATAAGATAATAAAACTATATTAATAAAACCAATTTGTTGAATAAAAGATTTTAGTAGCTTCCATGCAGTAAAAATAGCTTTGGTCAGCTTTTGACCTCTTCTTTATTAACTAGTCATTTCAATTTGCCTGTTTGATCCCTTAGAAGTAAACATAACTCAAACGATCCATCTATTAGTATAATGGCTAAACTTCCCACTAGATAATAACAAACTAACAGCCAGATATACTATAACTAAATAAGTTAAACTACGCAAGTTTATAACCTACTTAAAGTCGCACATAAGCTATCGATACAACACATCATATACCCCAGAGATTGTTATTAATTCCGTAAAACATAAAAACTATGCAAACATGATAACCAGTGACTTGCTCAAGGTTCCAAACTACATGAGTATCTCTCCATATATAACAAAAAAAGGTAAAGTGTTCAAGTTAGTATTAGGATACCTATCCCAATGAAAAGTTTAACCAAGAGCCGTCTACGGGTGCACTCCCATTTCATCTGTAAAGCACTTGTCAACAATGATGATTTCATAACTCCAGAAGGAACACAATGCCAACAATTTATTTCACCAGAAACACATGTAACTTCACACCCACAATAAACAATGCAGTCAACCTTTGAGTTTTCAGTCTTCTTCAACTCTTTTTGAGCATTTTCACTCTTTTGCTTAGAAGATCTAGTAACTCTAGAAGTAATCCTTTGCTCTTGTGGTAAACTTTTAGTGGTTTTCTTACCCTTTCTTGTAACTTTGGGTTGTATTGCTTCTTGTTCTTCGTGATTTCCACAATCAGATGAAAGGATGACATCATTCCCACCAATATCACAAAACATTGTGTTTCTTGAAATCATTCCCTTGGGTTACTAACACAATTTTTCCATTCAGAAAGCTTCAGTTTTTCTACAGCAGATCTATAAAATGTTTCAGCTTTTAATAATCCCTCAAGTTTATTATCAGTGATGTTATTGAGGCAGCTTCTGAATAGATCACCAAGCTGTTGTTCAATCTTAACTTCCAAGATTAACCTGCACTTCAAGCAAGAATAATGACTGAAGCTATCAACCAACATATGATTGGCACATTCTAGTTCTTTTTCAGCTAGATGCCAGCGTTGCTGTTTACGGTATAATTTGCCTGAAAAAAAACAAGTAAAGGTTCAGTTGGCAGCCTATTGGCTTTAAAGCCGACAAGGAAAGCATAAACATAGATACACAAGATAAGTATGGACATGAAAAGAGAGATATGTTGAAAGCTTAGAAGAAAATATAAGTTGGCATACACAAGCGGAAGCATCCAACAATTATGAACTAACCTGTTGGATACAAAAAATATTTTGCAAATACTACTTAGGGGCTGTTTGGCAATTTCTTAAATGATTAAGTGCTGAGCCAATAAGAAGTCTGCACATTTAAGTGTTGAACCGTTAAGAGGTCTGAACAATTAAAAGCTAGTATATCGCTTAACTATTCAAAGGTAAATGTTTGATCAATTCAGATAAGAGGTCTTAACCATTCAGCATTAGAACTTTTAACCATTGAGCATTAGTATAAATAATGCTTAACCATTCCGAGGCAAATGTCTGAACCATGCAGGCATTTGCTTGCGAAACAAACAGTTTGAACCATTAAGTGCTAAACCATTCAGACATCTGAACCATTAAGAGGCTGATTCAGATGCCGTCAAACAGCCCCTTAGTAGAGGTAGCAATTTCAACTAATATACTTGTAATAAGTTAATTAGGATTATGTTTCATCTCTAATAAGTCAAATAAAAAATACTAAGCTTAGAAGAAAATGGGTTGAAAGGCCCCACAAATTGTACTTTTTAACACATATTTCAAAATATAAATAAGAAAAACCAAAAATAAGATAAAAACACATACCTAAAACAGTAGAGAAATTAACTGAAATGATCAGCAAGCCTTGGAAAGAAGAAATGTTCTTTCCCCATAGTAAAAGAGCTTCAGCCTCAGATCCATTTCCAACGATCTCTTGAATAGTTCCTACCTGATTTGCATTAGTCAAACGTCAACAAAAACTTGATAATAAACTAAAAGAAGTTAAAAACCATTCAAAGCTAGATTTGATTATTTCACCTGAAGGATGCTTTCAAGGTAACAACGAAGTACATTCCATGGAGTCAGAATAAAGTCAAAGTCACTTGAACCCTTGTCATTTGACCAAGCTGTTGTAGCTACTGTAGGTTGCATGTAAAAACTCTTAAGTGCATATCCACATTTTTGAATTAATTCCCCATTTTCACCAATAATATCATTGTATTGCTCAATTGAGTATATGAAATTCTTTTGAAATAGTTTGGTGCGCATTCGATGGGCTTCTTTGGCATAAGAAAGAGCCTACAAAGAAAAGATAATTTATTGGAAAAGATTAAATGTAAGATGCAAACAAGAACCTACCAAGACTAAAAATAAGTTAAAACTTTGAGACCGCATTCCTGAATTAAAAATGTATCAGCCCCAGGACTTTATTAACTCGCCTAGCTAAGTGGAAAATGACAAATTACGGTTTCCCCATAGATGTGACAATTTGCAACCAACATGTCTAGGAGCCAACAAGACTCCAGAAAGTTCCAAGTCAGGTGAAGCAACACAGTTTTGTTATTTAAAAGTTAGCATCTAAAAACAAAGAATCTATATAGTCTAAACACTTCTCTGGTTGTGTTTTGTAAAATTGGAAATTAAAAGACATCAATCACAACATTATTCCCCATAGATTAGTTTTTAAGAGAAGTTAACAACATAAATCAGGAGGCAAATTAGCTTTAAAGCGTAACTGTGTAACTGACTAATTCACTGACAAATTAGATAGATAAAATATGCAGAAGAAAATAGGGACCAAAGGAACACCCACGAAATACAGAACTTGAAATAAAATAGGTACCTCAACCATTGATCCCTTTGAAATCAGTCTTTCACTCAAATCATAGTACAAGTTTGAAGAGAGAAACAATGATTTGCTGGACAGTGGAACCTAAAGTAAGAAGTGAATGTGGATAAAAATCAGCAAAATATGACAATTCTGTATGTAATCACAGAAACCATAGCCCATAGGTGACAAGTTTGACCAACTAACATATAAATGGACCAATTTTGGGTTATGTTTCATATCCAATGGGTGGTCAAAGCGGTTAAGGCCAAAATATCTAACTAAAAAAAGTTGGTTGAAATATATAGTGCACCTCAATGCAAAAAACTCATTAATTATTCTCTTATATAAGTAGATTACTGTTGTAATAAGCTAATAGCATAATTTTTGTAATCATATTTAGTAGATTGATTAGTTATGAAATTCAGAAAGAGAAAATAAAAAAGTGGCTACAAACTGGACCGACCCAAACCATTTTGACACGACACTCAACCAGCCCGTCTTGCCACCTGTAGCAAGAAACAATTATAGGAACCATACACTGTTACTGAGATCAAAAGCAGCCTTCCTGACATCATCAATTGTTAACTGTGCATACTCAGAGGCATCATCATGATTACAATAGCTTGGGAAAGAAAGAGTAGAGGTAACTGAAAAACACTGCTGAAAACCAACTTCTAGTGATTTGATTTCTCCATACAACTTTTCCAGAACTCCAGAGACAGAGACGATTTGCAGTGCTTTGAAAATGTCAAAATGAATGCATCATTTACATGTGAAGTGCAAAGGGCATGGCTAAGGCTTTTAGATTGCCAAAGCATGGCCAAACACTCCTTTAAAGAAAAATTCTTGCTGGTAAAAAGCCTGATTATCAGCTCATATATGTCAGAATGAACTTCCATGCAGCCCTACAACAAAAGACATTATAAACAACAAGGCACGCCAAATAAATAAATAAATGAACAAGGACAACAAGAAAAAGAACCTTAAGCAATAACAAATCCCCAACATGGTACAACAAGATGAGAGTATTATGAGACACCATATCAGTCGGTTCAACAGATTGGGAATGTTCTTGGCTCAACCATAGCTTTAAAGCATAGCCAATGTCTGTAACAAAACACTAATTTGCACCAGAAAAGGTAAATGCATGATAGGAAACTTAATAATATGTTGAGGTTGCAAGATAAACTGCGGGAGGCAAGTTCGCGAACAGGCCATAGAGTTAAAACATAATATATTTTATTACAAAGGTTGGGTTGATCCACAAACCTAATTTACCATTTTTATGAAAAAATGAAGTTAATTGTGACTATAAAAACAAGACTGTTAAAATACTTTTCTAACACTTTAATTAAAGGCTGCTTAGACAGTTGTATGCATTATAAATTAGACTAAACAGAAGTTTCAACCCATATGACCTGTTATGTAGCTAACTTCTTTTATTTGGCCCATTTGAGATTAAAATAACCCATAATGACTCCACCATAAGCAAGCATTACAAAATTGTCACCTCATTAATATGGTATAAAGGTATATGAATGAACTACAGCACATAAAACAATTATCCACTTCTGCACGACTAAGCCTTTAGTGAGGTAGTACCTTCGAGTTTGGTTCTGCCTCTTGTGTACACAATGCACGTAAGCAATGAGCCTCCGCTAACAGATTACAAACTAGATCGCAGGCTTCCTTGTTCTTATTGTACATGTCACTATGGAATGGGAGCTACATTTCATATTGGTAAACTAAAATTAATATGAAAAGATAAGAAGTAAAATCCAAATTAAAGATAGCTCACCAGAATAGATATTGCTTCAGACAATATTCAATGCACTCATTAAGACCTTCAACTCCACATGCTCTTGATTCTCTTCCTTTTGCAATGAGAATCCTGGATTTATGTAAAAAGCTGTCTTTTGTACTGTAGATATCTTCTAAAAGGATGTTAGAGATAGTCACTTGCATTAATTTACATAATTCTGGTTTAAGAGACTTTAATTCCCTATAAGCTTCAAGCTCCTGAACAAAAAGAAACATGTCTAAACAGTTAAATCTACTAGAAAGAACTCAGGGGGTTATTACAAACCCATAGTAGTAAGAACATAATATGATATGGCAAATTAACTATATAGAAGATACAGGTGTGATGTGTGCACGCTCACACACACACACATATTATATATATATATATATATATATATATATATATATATATATATATGTAGAGAGAGAGAGAGAGATAGAGACCTGTTCTAATAACAAACCAAGAGCCTCCTTTGACATGCTCAAAGAAGATGACATCAAAGAATATATTGTTCTAACACTACGGCCATCTTCAGGGTCTATAGTTTCTTTACATAATATCTGCAAGCAAAGGAAATCATATAGCTAAGGTGATGTGTGATTAATGATTGAACCAAGATTGTTATGGCTGAATATCAAAGACGGCAGTTCCAGCCCATTTATTTAAGAATTGATTGATTAATGTTATGTTTTATCTCCAACATGTCAAGCAGGTAATTCAAAAATAGGTAAAATGAAACAGATCAAATGATTGGAAACTCACCAAACTTTATACTTAATGTGTAAAACCTCCTGTCATGGTGGGGCTAGCCCACATGGTAGAGGATTATGCCTCTTAGAGTTTAATTAAAAGATGTAGGTAGAAGTAGAAGTAGTTAGGGTCGTTCAAAAAAACATATGTAAAACCTCATAAATCATTTTACACAAAAAATTGAAACATCTGAAAATATATAACTTTTGCAATCATATTTGACACAACAATCGTTTAAAAATATGAATAGAACTTTTGGACAGACAGGTGACTCGAGTCAACCCAAGCCACCTCATTTTGATCCATTCAACCCAGCTGACCTCATTTTTCCACCTCTAGTGTATATGCATGTGTCACACACACACATATATAAGGCATTATTTTGTTACTTACCTTCACCCATTGTTTGACCAGAGCTATTGGAACTGGAATCTTGTCAAACCAGTTTTGAGCAGCAGACCAACTTTCTAGAAAATCAGTTAAGATCATACTTATCTCCTCACTACCAGTACCACATTGGTAAAGTATATCCAGCAAAAAAGCACTTTTTGCACATGCTTCTGTGACAAAAGCAGTTATGGCCTCCTCTGAGAGGTCACTTGAAGATTCATTTTTACTTGAAACAAACATCTTACAAAACTTCATTACACACTTCCATGCTGCTTGGCAGCATAAGTTATATGACTTTGTTGCCTACAAACAGAATGCATCATAATTTAGAATAAAAACTAGTGTGCACACGCATAACAAACAAACAAACAAACAAACAAACAACCCAGTATATCCCACTCAAGAGCAGGGTCTGGGAGGGGTAGGTGGTGGCAAGTCTTTCCTCTATCCAGATAGGTAGAGAGACCGCTTCCAAAGAGACCCCTAGCTCGATAGCAAAAGCAGTAACGCTAACGAATAAACATATAATCCAACATACGATATGTGATATATGGTATATGCTAAAGCACACATCATACAACAAATATTAAAATATCACCCAAAGGAAGTATAAAATGAACAAGCATGTATCAGGGAAGCAGCAAGTTTCCCCTAAAAAGGTCCAAGCGTACTACATACACATCAGGCCCCGTAACAATTAATCCAAGTCCTTTCCTAGCTACAGGAACCACTAAAAGTCCTTAATTTTGATTCTACGCCTCCACTCACTCCTATCCTCGATCATGTGCTCAGAGAGGTGCAAGTGTACCATATCCCGCCTAATTCTCTCTTCCCAAGTCAACCTAGGTCTTCCTCTACTCTTCCTACCCTCTATGATGATGTTCTCCACTGCTCTGACCGGTGCTGCCATTGGTCTCCTCTTGACATGTCCATACCATCTTAATCTTCCCTCTCGTATTTTATCTGCAATAGAAGCCACTTTTAACTTCTGTCGAAACACTTCGTTTCTTATCCGATCCAGTCTTGTATGGCCACACATCCACCTTAGCATTCGCATTTCCGCAACCTCTATTTGTTTCTCGTGCGATTTCTTTATGGCCCAGCAGTCTGTTCCATATAGCATAGCTGGGCGTACCGCCACTCTGTATAGTTTTCCCTTGAGTTTTGCTGGAAACCTCTTATCACATAGGATCCCTGATGCTGCTCTCCACTTACACCATCCTGCTTGGACACGGTGAGCTACATCGCTGTGTATCTCCCCGTCCTCCTGCAGGTACGAGCCCAGGTATTTGAATCTAGATGTCCGTGGTACCGGCATACCCTGGATACTGATTTGGGTGTCCTCTTCCTCGTCGCCACCAAAGTTACAATGCATGTATTCCGTCTTAGAGCGGCTTATCGTTAATCCTCTGCTCTCTAGCGCTGCTCTCCACTGCTCTAGCTTGTCGTTAAGCATCATTTTAGATTTTGATATTAAGACAATATCATCCGCGAAGAGCATGCACCACGGGACTGACTGTTGTATATGCTTAGTCATCTCATCCAACACTAGTGTGAAGAGAAATGGGCTCAATGCCGATCCTTGGTGTAGTCCCACTTCCACTGAGAATGAGTCTGTGTCTCCTACCGGAGCTCGCACACATGTTTTTGCCCCGTCATACATATCTTTAATTAATTTGATATACCTCTCTGGTACCCCTCTATGTCGTAGGCTTTCCCAAATTAGTTGTCTCGGTACACTGTCATAGGCCTTTTCTAGGTCTATGAATATATATGGAGGTCCCTTTTCTTTTCTCTATATTTCTCCATTATCCGTCTTATGACGTGTATGGCTTCTGTTGTAGAGCGACCTGGCATAAATCCAAATTGGTTTATTGCTATCTGGGTTTCCCGTCTAATTCTCGTGTCAATAACTCTTTCCCATAGTTTCATCGTGTGACTCAGTAGCTTTATTCCCCTGTAGTTTTCGCAGCCTTGGATATCTCCTTTTTTCTTATATATGGGGACTATGACACTGGTTCTCCACTGGTCTGGCATCTTCCCTGTCTTAAAGATAGTGTTGAATAGATCTGTTAGCCATTGGAGACCCTCATCACCCAGGCATTTTCACACTTCAATCGGTATGTTGTCTGGCCCCACCGCTTTAGCCCTTCCCATTTTCTTCATAGCTCTTTTTACTTCGTCTACTGTGATGCTTCTACAATAGCATAGGTTTTGTTGCGTTGTTTGGGTTGTTCTATCCATCTCCATTTGTTGATTTGGGTTGCTTTTGTTGAATAAATCATCGAAGTAAGTTTTCCATCTCTCCTTGATATCTTTCTCCTTCACCAAAACCTTTCCATCCGCCGCCTTTATGAACTTAACCATTCTCAGGTCCTGTCTGCTTCTTTCTCTTGCCTTGGCTATCTTAAACATGTCATGCTCTCCTTCTTTCGTCTCTAATCGCTTATACATCTTTTCGTATGCCGCGTTCTTTGCCTCTGACACCGCTTTTTTTGCTTGTCTCTTAGCCTCCCTGTACTTTTGTTTTAGCTCTGCGTGTTCTTCCTCGCTGTTACATCTTATGAGCTCTCTAAAACTTTGTTGTTTGATACGTATCTTCTCCTGTACATTTTCGTTCCACCACCATGATTCCTTATGCCCAACTGTCCTTTTTGTTGTAACTCCAAGCGTTTCTTTAGCTGCTTGGGTGAGCCTAGTTGCCATCACCTCCCACTTTTGGTTTGCGTCTTCCTGTGGCCCATTTTGGTTCATTGGTATGACTTTATCTCTAAAAAGGGTAATCTTTTCGTCTTTAAGCTGACCCCATCTGATCTTGGGTGTAACTCTCCTGTTCCGTTGGGCAATTGTCCTCCTGACTCGTATATCCGCCACCAACATATGATGTTGCGTCACAACCGTCTCTCCCGGGATTGCTTTACAGTCTTTCCACGAGCTATGATCTTCTCTCCTCGTTAATAAATAGTCTATCTGTGTGTGTCTCCCGCCGCTGCTAAATGTAATTAGATGCGCATCTCTTTTCTTAAAAAACGAATTTATGATGCCTAAGTCATGAGCTACTGCAAATTCAAGCAGCTCCCTACCGCCGTCATTCCTAAGACCATACCCGTATCCTCCATGCACCAGTTGGAAATGCTCATTATCCCTTCCGATATGTCCATTAAAATCTCCTCCTATGTATAACTTTTCTTCTCTAGGTATGTCGGCCATAACATGGTCTAAACTCTCCCAGAACGTTTTCTTTCCGTTTCCCCTAGTCCAACATGTGGTGCATACGCACTAACTACCGTCACTACCTCATCTCCTAATACTATTCTTAACAACATAATTCTATCATTGTATCTTCTCACCTCCACTACATTATCTTGGAGTTCCTTAGCACTAGAAAACCTACTCCGTTTTTAGTTCCATCAGACCCTGAATACCATAGTTTATAACTATTGCACTCTTTTGCTCTCCCACCTCGCCATCTAGTCTCCTACAGGCATGCTATGTGGACCCTACGTTTGTTCAGCACATCAATTAACTCTAATAACTTACTAGTTAATGTTCCTACATTCCACGATGCCACTCTTAATCTACAGACCTTATTCCCTGTCTTCGCACCTCTCCTCACCGAACATGATCTCGGGGCAGCATAATGGCTCCTACTATCTATTATACCAGACAGAGTATACTAAAACCACAAGAAATAAAAACACGGACAACACACTAGAAAGAAACCAAACACAAGTAAAGCACAATCAAAAGGACTTGTCACACGTGGTCAACCATACGCTATGGGACACGCTATGGGCACACGCAGTAATCAAGACCTTATAGTGTGCACACGCATATCAGATATAAACCTACTTAAAGATTTAGTTTGTGGTATCGAACTGTATATGTACATTGTAACTTGCCTCTTTTAATCTATTAGCTCTGTACAAAATAATCCCAACATTGTGCAAAGATGCATAGAGATATTTCAACCCGTTAACTTGAACCCACTTTGCTGAAATTAACTCCTTAAGAAAACTAGAACTTTCCTGCAAGAAGTAACAAGATAAGCTCTATACAATTTGGACATCATTATTATATAATCATCAGAAGGCAAACAGCATAACATGTCATTATATTTGTGATGTAACCTTAAAATTTTGCTTTGTAGTAAATGAGACTGTGAAAGCAGCAATAGCTACAGCAAGTACAGCCCGCTCGCTGTCCTCATAAACATATTTCTCTTTTTCAGATTTACTGCATCCAAAAGTCAAAAGAATATAAAACTTAAAGGGTACTAAAAAAACTAGCTACATCATCATCTTATAGGCTTACCAGTAAGCATCAAAAACAAGCCTAAACTGTTGCAGAACATCCTCAATATTAGGTAGCTTGATAGGAAATGACATGTCATTGAATCCACAAAGTACGCCTTTACGCTCAGAGTTTATCAACTCAGAAAGTGGCTCACACAAAAACTTTAATGCACTAAAATAAAAGGGCATATAAGTTCCCATATGTGCAGTGATAGACGTTCTTAAACTTTGAAGCTGATTCTCCACATCAAGTAAAAGTTTGGGGATAGAAATGTCATTTTCAGCTTTTGGCATCTTGGAGTTACCCCCTCTTGAATAATAATTCAAATCACCGGTGGAAAATGTCATGGCATAAAGCCTCATGATCAACTCAATCGTCGATAAATGAGCCTGCAAAATGACTGTTACTAAAACTAAACTATATAAGACAAGCCAGAAAAAATAATAATAAGTACACTCAGGAGCGTATATACATACCTGAGAAAAGTAATTGGCTAATTTCTTAAAGTGAGATGCAACTGCACCACAAAAATTTACAGTTGCCTTTCTACATTTCATGGCAAAATAGAAAACGAGTTCCAGAAAATCTACAGTATCCTTTTCATTACCAACCTGACAGGCATATAAATAAACTTTTTTGTAATCATATTTGACAAAGGATTATAGTGTAATGATAGTGAGATTAATACAATATTAAAAGACTGTGTTTTGTTAAAATTGGTTTTACTGTATTTATACATTCAATTATGTTTAGGACTCTCCCCAATGATAATACATGCTTTCTTAAAACTATCATGTACAGTGTACGTATTCTGGGTTACATAGGGCATAGTCAGGTGAATGTTTGTTTCTTACAAATATTATTGGTATACATGGTTCATCCAATTTTTCTTTCATATTTTTTTTCCAAACTTCATCACAGAGTTAAGGTCAACCGGTTTTTGACTATTTTAATCAGTTTTCCTCATGCTCTCCATATGATGTATCTTTATCATCAAAATACCATCTATTTTACTTATAATGGCTTTCTCCCAACTATTTTAAATTTTAGATTGTAGTAGAAATATTTTTGGTCATTATATTATTGGTTACTTAATCTTTCATGGAGACCCAGGTACTTTGTTTCTGTTGTATCTTTAGGTTATATCCTGTTTAAGAATAAACTTTTCCCACATCAAAGTCATGTTCCCTTGTGAGTCATTGGTAAGTTGCTTATCCCGCCAATCAGTAACCCATTTCACATTTTCACTTTTTAGAAGACGTGTTGACTCATCAGGTTGAACAATAATATCAAATTTATCATTAAGTGGTGTAAAAATGAAGCCAAACTGCAAAAGTTTCCTGATCCTGATCTAGTTTCTTCTTTCATTTAGCTAAGTATTTCTCAATGCTCAAAACATAGTCTAGAGTTCGTGAATGTTCTCTTCAAAATTGTCACCCTGATGACCTCTTTAGTCTTTAACGTAGTTTTTTGCATAAATTGCCACGCTTCACAGTACAATATAGAACTTAAGAAAGTATGGCTTTACTTAAGCATAAAAATAGAGAAATGAACTTGTATGATTACCGTGCATCTATTAGCCATTGTATCCAACGCCAAAATAGCACTTTTTCACTGCAAAAATTCCACTGTCCAGCTGTGAAAATAATGAGCTGCACATATTGTGGGCGAACTGCATAGAAAACATAGATTAGAAACCTCATGTTAGTCTCATAAAACTTTGTTAGGGCATCTATAAATTAAATTCTTAAATTGCAACGCACCTTTTCTATTTGATCATTCAGAGACGATCTTCTATACTCGGCAAATGTTTCAACACAAAACTTACAGGTCAGGTCCACGTCAAAGTTTGCAAGGTCCCCAACCAAAAAAAGTGCACATTTGCTCATATATGACACAAGCATTCTGTGCAGCTTATCATATCCATCCGCACCAATTACCCTGAAATGTTTACAACTCATCATTTTAATAAAACTACCATTATTGCTGCCCATATATACAGTTGACTGTGTCTCCTAAGATGCCTACCATAGCTTCTAATCAAAGTATCATTTACCAGACATCAATTACATAAATAAAAAAAACAAACTGATTCCAAGGTTAAATTAAACCTCTAGTGCTGTTAAAAGATTATTATTGTTCAATTTTAGAGTAAATTGCTAGTATTTGTGACTTAATCCTAATAGGCCAATGGTATACTTCCTGTTACTAATAATCAAATCTTAAACTGAAAAATGCAGGTATGTAACACTATACCTCAACCATGGCTGAATTTCCTCTACCATCGAAAGCACTCTACGGTAATCTCCCTCCTCTCTGCTCTGAACATTAGCAACACACTTAACAAGCAACACAACCACCTCCAATATCAACAACGCAATCTCCTTATCACCATTATCTTTCCTTAATTCCGGAACAACCCGCCCCTTACCATTTCCACTTCTTTTACAATATAAACTCTCAATAAACCCTAGCACCAAACCCCTTCACACTGCGCCTCCTCATACCTCCCCCAATTCCCATAACAATGCATCAGCCTCACCCGCTGAACCTGCAGCGACTGCGGCTTACACGACAGCTGCGACGACACGGCGTCCAAACAACCGAGACACAGCTTGTAGGTATCGAACAGTTCTGAGGCGAAACGGGAGTCGATTTGGGGGTTTCGGTGAGGCGTTTGGGAGAAGTGATAGCGACTTGTTGAGAAATGATAAAAACTGCTTGGCGAGTGATCGGAGAGTGGTGGCGTCGGTTTTTGAGGGTTTGGTGGGTGGATTTTTGAGAACGGTGGCGAAGGGGTGGAGGTGAGAGGTGAAGAGTTGGTGGATACCTGAGAGATCGGAAGATGATTCGAGCTTTGAGAGGAGTGAGGACTCGGTGATGCCGGTTCCGGCGCCGGTGACGGTGACGGTGCCGGAGCCGGTGACGGAGTTCGCCATTAGCGTGTGGGAGAAGCAAGTGAAAGTGAAAGTGAAAGTGAAAGTGATGAAAGAAGCGGGAAAGGAAGAGAGTGATTTTGAGTGAAATGTTTCCGACGGTGACGGAGGCGCAAATTGTTTTGGGATACAAAACTGGTCCCTTTAGTATTTCTACTTTGAATATTATCATGAAAGTGCATCATTGTATAATATGAAAAAAGCAAATGACGAACAGTTGCCCGTGAATAGTACTATTCATCAGTAAATAGTACTATAAGTAAACCACCACCAGCCTTCACCGTCTTCCCCTCACCCTCAATCTTCGATCTCTTCCCTTCTCCGGCACCACCACCTATAAACCGACGCCTCCGTTCCTCCGCTGCGATGACCGCCTCCTCCGTCTCATCTCGCAAGGTCCCCTCTTTCCCCTCTATCTATACATACACATCTTCTCACCCCTTTCGCACTAAAACCAAACCCTAAAACCCAAATTGGGGGTGGTGGATTTGTTGGTGGAGGCGGAGGTCAGGTTTTCGGTGTTTGAACTCGCGCTCCGATTGTGTGATGGCATGGTGGAGTGTGGTGCGGCGACGCTGGTGTGGTGCGTGGTAGCGGTGTGGTGGTGGACGTGTTGGTGTTGGTATGGCGGTGGCGGTGTGGCGGTGGCGGTGTGGCGGTGGCGGTGTGGCGTGGCGGTATTGGGGTGGTGACACAGGTTCGATTAGTTTACTTTGATTCACTCAAATTCTTCAATCCAAGTTTTATAGATCTATGTTTATGCTAGCTCTGTTAAAGTTACACTTGATTCAATTTGGTATAATAGTTTAATGTGTTCTTTGGTTGAATGATTTATGATTTTGGGTTAATTAGAGCATTTGGATTGTGAAGTCTTGATAATCTCAGACAGTGTTTCTGAATTTTGGGTTAATTAGAGCATTTAGTATACGTTAATGACAGTTTCCATTCGTTGGCTCCAAATGTCACTGGCTCCATTATGATTCTCGAATCCATTTGCTACAACCATTGCTATGATGACTGTGGCTGAATGGTTGATTGGCGTGGCATACTCGGTGACGACAATTGTGGTTTTCTGCACTTGCAACCCGTGATGCAGCCATGGTAACCGAAAACCCACATCTGAGCAAAAAACTTTTTTTTACGAAAGCCAAACGTTAAGTTGAGATCAATAATCACGTTCATTTAGCATTTGCTTTTGTGATCTGTAAATATCTGCTCATGCTCATACCTTCTAATGTGTCTTCGATCGACGTTGATGATTCCGATGGTATGTATACCTTCTTTCTCCTACTTGATTTGTTTGACTCAAAGTAGTTCAATGTTGATGACTTGATGTATGGTTTATTTGATGTGAATGTGTTAAATTTGTTTCGTGGATGATTGTAGTGATAGATGATGTATTGGCATTTTGCACGCACATGTTTATGTTAGGTGCATTGCTGTTTTACTTCCGTAGTTCTGAAAACGAAGGCTCCATCGATGATTTCTCCCTGCTTTCTAATGGTTTTTTTGTGTAAATTATATGGCAAGATTGTATTAGTGTTTTGAAAATGGTGTTTGATTATTAATTTGGAAATTTAAATGGTTTGATCTTAGAGTCATGCCATGTGACAGTTTATGTGGCATGGAGTATTAATGCAGCTAGAGTGTTCTGAATTTTTGGGGGAAATCCTTGCACCACAAGTCATCTACTAAGAAGCATAGTTTAAGCCAACTAAGAAATTATTATAAATATTTTTTGGGTTAAACTTTACTGAATATGGTTCTGGTAAGTATTTTAATTCTGAAAATGGTAGTATGAGCCATCAGTATCCTGTATCCTTTAGGAAGAGCAGTTGCATTAGATAAAGGATCTGGATCTCAAGTATACCTTCATTATTCCACCATATGTTGCGCTTTTGATGCGTTTATTTTGATGCTCTTAACAATTTACATTTATTGGATGTTAAGCAGTTATAGACGATGGACATCCCAAGGAAATAGCTTCATTTATGTAAGTTTCTTATTTATGTTTCGAGATATTAATAAAAAATCAATATCTGCATGTTTAATCTGTATGCATTTTCAAGGTCATGAATGGTCTTTGTTTTCTTTTTGGTATTTTCATATTATAGATACCTTCAAGAAGACAAACTGACAAAGTCCAGTGCTATGAGCCTGCAACGATGAAGTATCTAGGGTACTTCCCTACCCTGAAGCCTGATGAGGTTAGTGTTTACAAAACAACATCTGTAACGAAGTCTTCATGTGTGTTAAATTGCTATCAAAGTTTAGACTTTATATTTATTATTTTTTGTTTTCCCATTAAAGAAATCAGAGCCTCTATATTGTTGTCTTAGATAGTTGATAGAGTATCGATTTACGGCGTTTCCAAGACGCGCAACGCGCGTCTGCGTATTAAAACTAGTTTGTTTTGATGGATGAGTTGGAAGATTGATGGAATGATGGATCACAAAATTTGCTTTTAAGACAAAAGACTTCCGATCTAAGATTATCATAGGTGCTGTTTGTTTTTCTTCAGAAGCTCTTCCCCACCTCTTCATCTGCGCGCACGCAGACGCGAGAAGAGCTTTTGAATGCGCAGACTGTTTGATTTTTAAAAAACGTTTCATTGAAAAACGTCTTCCTGACGTCTGCACGGAGAAGATGTGGACTTACCACTTCTGAGGTCTTCTAACCTCTTCTCCTCTTTACCCCCAACCCAGACTTTTCTTCTCATTGTTCAAGCCTTCAGCCGACCACCCCTCTCATCTCCTCTCTTCACTGAAGCCCTTCTCTGGCCGCCACCTCCGCTCACCCTGTCGTTTAGCTCACGCTGCCGCCGCCGCTCCTCTTCTGCTCCGGCCTCTCCTCTTCTGCTACGGCCTCTCCTCTTCTGCTCACTGTTCTCTTCTGCTCCGGCCTCTCCTCTTCTGCTCCGACCTCTCCCTCTTGCGACCGCTGCCCCTCTAGCGACCGCCGCCCCTCTTTCGCGTTGTTGCCGCCCTCCAGGGCCCCCCGCCCCCGCCCCTCTTCTGCGCCGCCGCCGCCCTCCAAGGCCACCCGCTGTCGTCGCCCTCCAAACATCAAAGGTTTGGGTCGGGTAAGCTTATCGGAGCTGTGACGGTGGGTTTGGACTCTGCGCGGTTGACGGTGTTGCTGGTGGTGGTAACAGGGGTTGTCTGGTGGTTCGTAACGGGTGGGTGGGGATCGATGATTCAAGCTTGAAAACCTCGGTTCATCTGCATTTGAGTATTCGGGTCAAACGTGACCCGAGGTTCGTCTTAGAGTCTGACGGTGATATTTCTGGGGTTGCACCGAGTCGTGATTTTATGGGTCAAGAAGAGATGCAGCAACATGGGGTCCTAAGGGATGACAATTTGGCAATTGTGTGCTCGTATGATGGTTTCGATATGTCGTTGGATGATCTCGGGTAGGCGGTAGTCATGATGTATGGTCAAGTTAGAAGATTAGGATCATTAGACAGCAAGGCAATTATCGTATGTCTTAAGGTTAATTACAGAATATTTCAACATTCTGCAAATGTTAAAAAAACAAACAGTCTTTTTCTTGCAGATTGCAGGCATTTGGTCCACCTCTTCTGCTGCAGATGTCTGCAGATGTGGTTCGCAGACTGCAGACGTTTTCCTGCAAAAAACAAACAGCACCATAGTGTATCTCGACAACTTTAAACCAGATGTCACACTATACAGTAGGGCGATCAAAATCTTTTGTCACTCGCTCAGAAACTAATGCTCATAAAATGTTTGTTTGATTTTTGGCTCAGTTGTTAACGAGCCACCATGACTCGACTCGGTTGTAAATGAGTTGTGTGGCTTGGTTTGGTTTGTAAACGAGCTAAACATGAGCAAAGGTCTGCTTAGTTCGGTACGACTCATGAAAGACCAAGTTGAGACGCATAATTAAAATTAATTCCGAAAAGATAATAACACAAATGATGAGTCATAACGGTGAGGTGTGTGAGAGTCCTAAAATTTACTTTAATAAACTAAAATGTCTATGTGTTACGTGGAATATTGTTACCCCTTCCAACTAGGCTCCAACTATGAATTATACATATCATTATCAGAATTAAAGTAAACCATTTAATAATACATTAATACTAATTATATTATTTATATACTTTCTAAATTATAAAATAAATTGTTGATAATTTAAAAACATGTTTCTTTTTATTATAAACATTATTTTTTAAAAACAAATTTTTATGAAATATGAAGTTTTTAATGCAAAGGACTTTTTAAAAAATGACAATGTTTAAAAAAGGCATTTAAAAAAAATTGAAGTGTGTAAAGATAATTTTTTTAAAGCAAACATTTTTAAGACGAAAGTTTGGAAAATATTATAATTATTTATTATCTATTCCGCATAATTTTAATAATATTTTATCTCAAAAAAATATTTTTTATTTTTAAAATTTTACTAAATAACTATTAATTTAATATTTGTATTCCGCACGGGTTTTTTAATTAGTTAGATTCATAGTAAAATTTTAAATATAGTGACAAATTTATATGACATATATGAATTCCAAAATACTTTAAGAATCGAACAACATATAAACAATGACATGCCCATTAATAGACTTAAAGAGTATAACCCAATTCCTAAACGAACATACTAGCCTTAATAAAGGCCTAAATAAAATAAACAAGGCCAACTAAGACTTAATACATATACTTATTCCTAATAAACTATTCAATGTTCAATAACAAATAATTACATAGTTCAGGGTGAATTATAACAAAGACAGACAAAACATGTAGACAGGATGAATTATAACAAAGACAAACAAAACATGTAGACATCAACTGCACTATGTACTGTATAGGTAGATAATGTTTTATATGACTTTTTACCATCTATATGGATATTACATGAGTCATTCATCCAAGTATCCACTAAAACCTCATCAAAACCATGTAAACCCATCCAATCATTATACAATTTGAAAAAATTGACCTTGAATCCTTTATATTTTGTTCAGCTATAATAGACATTGATTAACAAAATCTTTATCTAAGAGCTCTTCATTTAAGATTATCAACCATATCAACAACTCCTCCGGTTACCAAAAATCAATCTAGTTTGCTCAACCTGGTACCATCTAAACTAACCCTGTGAATAGACCTGACAATTTTGACCCAAGTGGGTATATTTGAGTTGGTTTGGGTAGTAATAATTAAGTAATGGGTTAGATTGGGTTAAGGTATATTTTTAATAGGGTTAGGTCGGGTAACTCGAAAACTAGAAAAAGTAATGATCGGGTCAAGATGGGTTATAAAAAAATGGAACGGTCAGGATGGGTTGATTAGATTTTCTCATAACCCATGTTTCACTACCTCATCTTTTCTCCAAAATCCACACATAGTCTCACATCTAAGTGATAGCGATAAACATATTGGATTTATGAACGGGTCAAGATCGGTTTACGGGTCATATGAGATGAACAGGTTGACAACCGAGCGTCGTAAACTGGAGCTCCATGATGGGGGTAAAGACCACAATATACCTGCACAACCCACGTCTATCATCACCATGCAGTTTATCTTTTTATTATTTTTATTTTATAAATATCTGCTTAAGGTTTAATTTTAATTGTGTTTGTCTAGTGGTACCTTAAGATAAGGTTGTTCACAAGCCGAGCCGAACCGAGCGGACATTTGCTCGTGTTTGGCTCGTTTTCAAACCGAACCGAACCGATCCGCTCGTTTACAACCAAGCGGAAAATTGAACGAGCTTTTTTTTGAGCAAAAAATGAACGGGCATTTTCAGAGCGTTAAATTTTCGAGCGAACGCAAACCAACGGCGAACAATTTAACAACCCAACTATTTTGTGTGTCATATGATTTATACTTCAGCAAATAAGGTTTAATGACTTAAAAATCAGCCTCATTTCATTATATAATATTTTCATGGATGACAATACGTTGTGGCTGACGATGAATTTAAGGTTGTATCCGATAAGACGAAGAACATATTGCAGATAACGATGACGGTGAGAGCGGGAGATGATCGAAAAACATCTCTTTAACGGCTTAGGATTTTACTTTTATGTTTAATGTAGAATTCTTTATTAGGTTGAGTGATTAATTATGCATAAATATAATTATGAGTAAAATGTTATTTTCATCCCCTGACATTTTATTGAATTTGTCATTTCAATCTAAAAATTTTTTTTTGTCATTTCAGTCACTGTAGTTTATTAAATATTGTCATTTTCATCCATTCCACTAACTCCGTTAAGATTTTCGTTAAATATGAGGGTATTTTAGTATTTTTAAAACTTTAGTTATCTAACTAAAATAAATTAATCGATTAATATTCAATTAAAATTAAAATAAACATATAAAGAGACTAGTGAGACCAGACAATTTGATTTAAAATATTTGATTAACTCTAACTCATGTTGTTCGATTGGGGTATATTTTTGAAATTTAATTAATCGTCATATTTTGTTCTAACATGTACATTTATTCGATTGAGATCTATTACGAGATTGAGGCCTGCTGTTCTCACGCTTTGTTTGATTAACATATGATATTGTCATATTACGTAACACAATAGACCTCAATCAAACAAAATGTGACAACAATAGATATCAATCGAACAACGGTGCACTTTTGAACAAAACATTAAATATAATTGAAATGTCACAACAGACCTCAATTGAACAACATAATTTAGAATTAATCGAAACTTTTAAATCGATACGTCTGGTCTCACTAGTCACTTCATATGTTTTTTCTATTTTAATTAAATATTAATTGATTATTTTATTAAAATTGGATAATTACGGCGTTGAAAAAGACTAAATAACCATCATATTTAACTGAGAGCTTAACGGAGTAGTTATGTGGATACAAATGGTAACATTTGGTAAACTATAGTGATTGAAATACAAAAAAAAAGTTTTTGGATTGAAATGAAAAATTTAACAAAACATCAGGGACGAAAATGGGTCATATCTACTAGAGTGCTATGTATAAACTATAAATATATATTAATTCGATCCGAACCGAACCGAACCGAACCGAGCAGACCTTTGCTCTTGGTTGGCTCGTTTACAACCGAGCAAAAATTCGAACGGGCATTTTTTGAGCAAATTCCGAATCAAATGTAGAGCTAGCGTCGAGCGGTTTGAACAGCCCTACCTTAAGGTGTTACAGTAATACTTAGTTATATTTTTTTCTTTCATTAGAACATGGGTGCCCACTGCATTGATTGATCTATGTATGTAATTGTTAATCAATGTGTTTTTTTTAGTCTAAACCCATTTTGACCCGACCCATCCTGACCCAAATTCATCCTGACCTAAATCCATTCTAACCTATTTTAAATAATACATTCTGACCCAAACCCATCCTAACCCGAACTCATTTCGACCTGGCACTCTACCCAACCGACCCGCGCATCTTGCCAGGTATACTTATGAAACTACAACCTTCCATAGGTATGTCTGTCACACCCCCGCTAAAAGCGGAAACACGAGGATGCGACGGACGGGATCGTCATAACACATTGGGGGTAGGGCTGTACAAAAAGTTCGTGGCTCGAAGTTCGCTCGAGAAAAGCTCGAAAAAGCTCGGCTCGAAAAAAGCTCGAATCTAAACGGGCCGGCTCGGCTCGGCTCGAATTCTAAGCGAGCCGAACTCGAGCCAGGGTTAGCTCGGTTCGAGCTCGGCTCGTGGCTCGGTTCGTTGGCTCGGCTCGTGACTCGGTGCATATAATATATGTGTATATATATATTTATATTGTATAATAATAATAATCATTATTACTATTACTACTACTATTATTATTATTTTTATATTAGGATTTTAAAAAGGTTTTCTTAAAATAAAAATGGATTATTTTTATAAACATTAAGTATTTTATTTAAAAAATATATAACTTAACAGTAAATTGTTTATATTCAAAACAATGATCTTTGTTTCCCTTAGTACGGAGTACCCAACAAAAAATAAAAACTCTAATATATATTTTTGTGTTTTTATATAAATTAATGTGAAAAATAAAATAAAAAAAAATAAATCGAGCCGGCTCGAACGAGCCACGAGCTGGTTCGAGCTTTTCACGAGCCGAACTCGAGCCGGTGTTTTGAGCTCGTTAGAAATTTTCGAGCCGGCTCGGCTCGGCTCGAAAAGCTTCGAGCTCGAACTCGAGCCCATCCTGGCTCGGCTCGGCTCGGCTCGTTTACAGCCCTAATTGGGGGTCTAAGAGAATCACTATAAGGCGTTCTCCGTAAATGGGTCATGACGACGCCCGACACATATGAACAAGTGTCAAGATCAATCACTCCATTACGAATAGTCAATGAATTATGTTCACCAAAGTTTCATCAAAACCATAGTCCAAAACACAATAAATAATCCCAGATCCAATAAACACATCATCAAACATCCAGACATAATTGGCCCAAAGTGCCATAAATAAATAAACCAAATAAAGATCCAAAATAGTCTAATGCTCCCGAGAGAGCGGTCCCATCTAAGTCCACATCCATTCCACTTATGCATTGTTACCTGAAAAGACATGCTCATAAAGGTCAACATACGTTGGTGAGTTCACAGGTTGAATGTACAAAATGTAGGATTCTATGTGCCCAAGACACTTAGAATATTGATGTGGTTAGTACGTTATGATCCAAGTCGGGTTATACTCAATAACAAGCTTAGCAAACACCAATTAATATTTAATTGATGATATGATCATGCAATTAAATATTTACACCAATTTAAAAAATGGGTTTTCTAAAAAGGTTGCATATGAGATGGAACAATTTATTAGGATATTTTGTTCAATAATATTATTTGAAGTGTTATTTAAATTAGTTGTATAACACCAAATAATAATGAGAGTATATACTACTTATACAATTAGTTGGTTAATTGTCTAAACTAGTTAAAAGAGTAGGCAATATATACATGTGTGTATTAATATTTAAGAGAATAAAAATAAAAAGGAAAATCCTTCTTTTTTGCAAGTCAAAACCGTCCATGTGACTTGGTGAGTGGAAAAACACACATGCTTGTCATGTGTTTCCAGTAGCATCTTATTCTCTTGAACACTACACACATGCATGCTCATCTTGTTTTAACCAAGTTATTCCCTTGGTTAATGAAGACATGCATTGTTGTCTCCTTTCCACTAACTAAATATTCAGCTCTCCTCTCATTTGAATTATGTCACAACTCTGTCAAACCATACATGTCCGACACGTGACAAACCACCAACCCTAACTGAATCTCACACATTTGATTGAACCCACTGAATCTCATGTAATTAACTGAACCTAACATTCTAATTTTCGGGACGAAAATTCCTTCAACAAGGGATTGATGTGACACCCAGTATTTTCAAGTTAACAACGTCAACTCAACCTTCGTTACTCCAAAAATCTTTCGTTATTTATTTAATTAATTAACTTTGTTATGTAATTAAATTAAATTAAATAAGGTAAATTAGGGGAACATCGTGCAAATTGAGCAAAGTTGAGGGACCATTATGTGTCTTGACCAAGTTAATCTTTGTTTTCTATAACCAACCCCCCACCCCATACGGCTCACAATCATCCTCATCGTGAACCTCTCCTTGGCAAACCCTACACAAACACACAAACCTTCGCATCTTTCCTCTCCATTGGTAGCCACCCTTCTCGACGGTTTCCCTTGATTTTGGCAGCCCCTTTTTGCAATTGTAGGCCACCGACAACAACCCTCGTGATCAACCATGACCGCTCAACAACCGATGCACCATCTCCGACGGTTTCTTCCATCTCGGTGATCACAATTCACAACTACGACGACTCGCGTGGTGAACCGGAACCACACGTCTACGGTACGTTCACTAACTTCTAGTGATTTGCTTTCGATTTCGGTTTCGGTTTAACGGACGTACGGTGCATACCCTACCACTCATGTGTGTGCGTGTCACGTTGGGTGTGTTCTCACGGTGGATCGGTCGAGGGCTGATGATGGTTCGGATGTGGGGCAGCTGCGATTGAGTCATGGCTGTCCTGGTTTGATTTGGTTTTGTTATCGCATGCGATGTTTAAGTGTTGTTGTGCATTTTTTTTTTTGTGCATGTCGTGTGTATGCATTTTATGTATATGTGTTTCTCCATGCGTATGCATATGTTAGTATGTATATATGCCTACAATTATGTGTAAATATATATATTAGTATGTGGTGGTTGTTGGTGGGTGATCAAATGAATTGAGTATGCATGCTGTGGATTCATGTGTGTATGTTTTTCCATGTGTATGTTTCTGTGAGTGTGTGTTCATGGCCGATGTATACATATATATATATATATGCGGTTGTATGTACTATACGTATGTGTGCAGCGGGTAGAATCAAGAGGAAGCAGTTTGTGCTTGGATTCTCGAGTATATGTATGTATATATGCTCATGCCCCTGCGATGCTTTTATATGTATATGCGGGTGTGTGTGCTTCTTTTGTATGTATATATGCTACTGCGATGTTAAGCATATATGTTTTTGGTTACATACATGTTGGCGTACATATATACATATATATATATCTTGCTTGTGTGTATTGCTTGAGTTTATGGTGGTATGGGTGGTGTTATGTGTGTGTGATTGTACTTACCTGTACTTGGGAAATACCGATAGCCGACACCGTAACCGAACCGTGAACGCGAAACCGTACGACTCATTGTAAATAATTAATATTTAATATTAATTATATATATATTAAATGACGTTCAGGTTAACAGGGAACTTTAATCTTTGTGCTTTCATTTACTGTTGCTGTGCATTTAAGGTGAGTTCTCAGCCCCGCTTTTAATTGTTTTCTTGGGGTGAAAGAAACGTGTGAACAAATTCATTTTCGTTGATCAGTATTACTGTAATATCACTTGTTTACTAGTGTGATACCACTTAAGTCCTCTCTTTCGAACCGTTAATGTATGTAGTATAGCGAGGTAATTTTGAGTAGATCTACTGGGTTTGACAAACCCCACCCGGGCTAGTCGCGCTAGCACAACGTTCGTCAAACGGGTGTTTAATTGACCTAATTTCTGTTGCTGTGACCTGGTATACACAGCCGAGGCGTTCATTTACATTGTCAGCTTCGGTTGCGAACTTCACACACTTAGTAACTGGTTAAGTAGACTAGCTATCTACTGGTATTACTTTGTTTACTGTATCGGTTTACTTTATGTTCAGTTTATCAAAACCTGTGAACTCACCAACCTTGCGTTGACACTTTAGCATGTTTCTTTCAGGTTCACAAGACGCGCATGCTTAGGAGCATTTCATTCATGCATTTATCATCTCACGTTACTTATTTAACATTTTTCTATAAATTTCATTTATTCGGTTTGCGCGTGTTGCGCCATTTAAACAATTAAGATTTACTATGCTTCCGCAACTTCTGTTATGTTTATGTTAAAAACGTAGTATTTGGTAATACCAAACTTTAAAATTAAATTATGTTTTATAAATAACGTGTCGTTTGGTGTAACTAGTGGCTGAGATCCTAGAAGTCACACGCCTAACGGTAATACCCCGTTTGTGGAAATTGAGGGTGTGACAGATTGGTATCAGAGCCATTGGTTATAGCGAACTAAATTGACATTGCATCTTATTTGCATTGCATTTAGACTATAGCCGTTGCCTTAGTTACACGCATATAGACACGTTTAGTTTTGTTAGTTGGCTTTGTTTGCATGCCTTGTTGGTTTTTGCTTGCTTGAGAACTGTTTGCTTTGGCGTATTCCTGTGAGTGTTCGTCTACAGGGATGGTGTCTTCTTATGCTATGTTTAAGGGGAAGGGCCAGTTCGTCCTGATCCTCCGTTGTTACTACCTATTCCTTAGTACGGGTGACTCCGAGTTACTGTGAGTCACGAGGGGGTTAATCACAATTGATGATTCATCGTACCTTATACATTATACAATTCAAATTCGGATACGAAACCGTGGGTACCTTACTTGGAGCATATCTTGCCTCTTGTTAAATGTTTTCCTCAACCGATTCTTTCGTACAACTTTGATTAATCGACCATCGATGTAATAACTACAACTTTAATACCTCTACCATTGATAAATCTCTGTACTTGACAAGGTATGTTAGCTCGGATAGGAGGAACCAGGGGGACCATGCAAAGCAAATTATCATTACGGGTGCACACGTAATTGTAATTTGTCGTGCATGAGAAGTCTGGTGAATTCAGTCGAGTGATAACGGTCATAGTCAGTACAAATTTTCATTCTTATACTTTGGGACATGAGAGTCTCGATTCTCATAAAACCTCACCATTGATATAGAAATAAATCCTTCATTCCTACTAGTATGAAAGTTCTCATCTACCCCGAGACTTAATGAGACTCGTGTTATGACATTAGCCATAGTCTCTATAAGACGTGCTATTTTTAGCATTTCAGTGTTCGCGTAACACTATCCATCTACATTGTGCCAGATCTTCAAAAGTTGCAATAAAGTGATAATATTCTTGGCGTGTGTAGTCCTTGTTCATTGGATTGATCTTAAGACTTAGAGTCTTGGTAATTTCAGCGTTCCAGCATTCATTTCATTTGATATCTATCATGTTTAGGCGTACGTTACATTTGTCTGTCTCCCTGGTGGTGAGAATCCAATCGGATTTTTCTAGCTTACTATGCTTGGCGTAGGACCAAAAAGCAAGACATTATGACGACCCCGTCCAATATATCTCAGCCTCTCCATTATAAGCAACGGGTGCAACTATCCCTCCCAATGACTCGTGCAATAAGGACATTTGAGAGCACTGTAGAGAAATTTTGGCATACCTTCAAGAACCATCGTGTGAACATCCCGGCCAAGTCTCCTCCGCCACAAGAATCACAAAAAGGATGTTATGAGTGTAGAAAACCTATGTATTAAAGGGAAACCGCCCAAGGCTCAAGAAGATAAGAAACCAGTAGAAATGGTAGTTCTGCTCCAGCATTATCTCATTCGAGTATCGATAGAAGTTTCATACCTGGTAACTTGAGTGGACTGCTAGAGGTAGTTCTTAACGGTTTAGTTTCCAAAACCTACCATAAAATTTACTGATGGTAGAAATATGACATCCACCCATGTGCTTGGCAGTTGTAATCTAGGTCTGTCTAGACAATCATTCGATTTAATTATGATTTCTATTACCCATGGTAGCTACGATGTTGTGGTCAATGAGAATGGAATACATATTGACCCAGCAAAGATAGAAGACATCAATAACTGGGCTACACCTAAGACTCTGACTGGGGTACGACAGTTTCTTGGTTTGGCCGCTATTATTGACGATTCATCGAAGGGTTTTCAAAGATTGCTCAACCTCTCACCGTGTTAACTCATAAAGGCACTACATACAATTGGGGTGGCAAGCAAGAATCCGCATTGCGGGTTCTAAAACAGAAACTCGGTATGACACCGATTCTATCCCTACCTGAGGGAACAGATGATTTTGTAGTTTATTGTGATGCGTCCATTCAAGTTCTCGGTTGTGTGCTAATGCAACGCGAGAAAGTGGTCGCTTATGCTTACCGCCTACTAAAAGTTCACGAGAAAAAAAAAAAAACAACACGACACACGACTTAGAGTCGGGAGCCGTTGTGTTTGCACTCAAGATATGGAGACATTAATTGTACGGTACCAAGTGCACTATTTACACCGATCACAAGAGTCTCCAGCACATCTTCGAACAGAAGGAGCTGAACATGAGACAACGTCGTTCGGTCGAGTTGTTGAACGACTACGACTGTGCAATCAAACATCATTCGGGTAAGGCTAACGTAGTAGCCAACGCCCTAAGTCGAAAGGAAACACTTAAACCAAAACGAGTTCGAGCATTACAGCTTACCATCCACACCGGATTACCTGATCAGATCCGTAATGCTTAACTTGAGGCTTTTAAGGAAGAAAACCTGAAGTCAGAATCCATGCGGGTATGGAGAAACAATTAGAGGTCAAACCTAATGGAACTCGTTACTTCATGGAACGAATATGGGTTCCTTTGTATGGAGACCTACGAGAGCTGGTGATGGACGAAGCTCACAAGTCACGGTATTCTATACATCCGGGTTCAGACAAGATGTATCACGATCTAAAGGCCCTTTACTGGTAGCCGAACATGAAAGCTGACATTGCCATATATGTAAGCAGATGCTTAACCTGTTCTAAGATTAAGGGGGAGTATCAACGACCATCTGGTTTACTTCAACAACCAGAAATTCCCGTATGGAAGTGGGAGCAATATCTATGGACTCTATCACGAAACTGCCTCGGACTCCCAGCGGATGCGATACCATTTGGGTAATTGTAGATCGTTTGATGAAATCCACACACTTCTTACCAATCAGAGAGACTGATAGAATGGAAAAGCTAACACGTATTTACCTAAGGGAAATAGTCTCTCGGCACGGTGTGCCAATTTCCATTATCTCTGATCGTGACGCTCGATTCACCTCACATTTCTGGCAATCATTACAACGAGCATTGGGAACACGGTTAGACATGAGTACGGCTTATCATCCTCAAACAGATACAGATTGTTTTGTTTTCATTTTATTCGAGGCACTGTATGGGCGTAAGTGCCGATCACCTATTTGTTGGGCGGAAGTTGGAGAAAGTCAACTTACCGGTCCTGAACTGGTGCACGAGACGACTGAGAAGATCGGGCAGATTCATAACCGTATGGCGGCAGCACGTGACAGACAGAAGAGTTATGCTGATAAACGTCGCCGACCACTTGAATTTCAAATTGGTGACAAGGTACTGTTGAAAGTGTCACCTTGGAAGAGTGTAATTCGTTTCGGGAAACGCGAAAAGCTAAACCCTAGGTACGTGGGACCGTTTGAGATTGTCAAACGGTTGGCCCCGTAGCCTATCAACTGAACCTACCCGAAGAACTCAGTGGAGTACACGATGTGTTCCATGTTTCAAACCTGAGGAAATGCCTTACAGACGAGACTCTCGTCGTTCTGTTAGACGAAATACATATTGACAAACAACTACGCTTCATCGAGGAACACGTGGAAGTTATGGACCGAGAGGTCAAGACGATCAAACATAGTCGTATCCCTATCGTCAAAGTCCGTTAGAACTCAAAGCGTGGACCAGAGTTTACCTGGGAACGCGAAGATCAGATGAAGAAGAAGTACCCCACAACTGTTCAACGATCAGACACCTACTTCTTAAGGCATTCATTTTTGAGATACCTTTTTCTTTAAATTTCGAGACGAAATTTCTTTCAACAAGGGGATGATGTCACAACTCTGTCAAACCATACATGTCCGACACGTGACAAACCACCAACCCTAACTGAATCTCACACATTTGATTGAACCCACTGAATCTCATGTAATTAACTGAACCTAACATTCTAATTTTCGGGACGAAAATTCCTTCAACAAGGGATTGATGTGACACCCAGTATTTTCAAGTTAACAACGTCAACTCAACCTTCGTTACTCCAAAAATCTTTCGTTATTTATTTAATTAAGTAACTTTGTTATGTAATTAAATTAAATTAAATAAGGTAAATTAGGGGAACATCGTGCAAATTGAGCAAAGTTGAGGGACCATTATGTGTCTTGACCAAGTTAATCTTTGTTTTCTATAACCAACCCCCCACCCCATACGGCTCACAATCATCCTCATCGTGAACCTCTCCTTGGCAAACCCTACACAAACACACAAACCTTCGCATCTTTCCTCTCCATCGGTAGCCACCCTTCTCGACGGTTTCCCTTGATTTTGGCAGCCCCTTTTTGCAATTGTAGGCCACCGACAACAACCCTCGTGATCAACCGTGACCGCTCAACAACCGATGCACCATCTCCGGCGGTTTCTTCCATCTCGGTGATCACAATTCACAACTACGACGACTCGCGTGGTGAACCGGAACCACACGTCTACGGTACGTTCACTAACTTCTAGTGATTTGCTTTCGATTTCGGTTTCGGTTTAACGGACGTACGGTGCATACCCTACCACTCATGTGTGTGCGTGTCACGTTGGGTGTGTTCTCACGGTGGATCGGTCGAGGGCTGATGATGGTTCGGATGTGGGGCAGCCGCGATTGAGTCATGGCTGTCCTGGTTTGATTTGGTTTTGTTATCGCATGCGATGTTTAAGTGTTGTTGTGCGTTTGTTTTTTTTTTTGTGCATGTCGTGTGTATGCATTTTATGTATATGTGTTTCTCCATGCGTATGCATATGTTAGTATGTATATATGCCTACAATTATGTGTAAATATATATATTAGTATGTGGTGGTTGTTGGTGGGTGATCAAATGAATTGAGTATGCATGCTGTGGATTCATGTGTGTATGTTTTTCCATGTGTATGTTTCTGTGAGTGTGTGTTCATGGCCGATGTATACATATATATATATGCGGTTGTATGTACTATACGTATGTGTGCAGCGGGTAGAATCAAGAGGAAGCAGTTTGTGTTTGGATTCTCGAGTATATGTATGTATATATGCTCATGCCCCTGCAATGCTTTTATATGTATATGCGGGTGTGTGTGCTTCTTTTGTATGTATATATGCTACTGCGATGTTAAGCATATATGTTTTTGGTTACATACATGTTGGCGTACATATATACATATATATATATCTTGCTTGTGTGTATTGCTTGAGTTTATGGTGGTATGGGTGGTGTTATGTGTGTGTGATTGTACTTACCTGTACTTGGGAAATACCGATAGCCGACACCGTAACCGAACCGTGAACGCGAAACCGTACGACTCATTGTAAATAATTAATATTTAATATTAATTATATATATATTAAATGACGTTCAGGTTAACAGGGAACTTTAATCTTTGTGCTTTCATTTACTGTTGCTGTGCATTTAAGGTGAGTTCTCAGCCCCGCTTTTAATTGTTTTCTTGGGGTGAAAGAAACGTGTGAACAAATTCATTTTCGTTGATCAGTATTACTGTAATATCACTTGTTTACTAGTGTGATACCACTTAAGTCCTCTCTTTCGAACCGTTAATGTATGTAGTATAGCGAGGTAATTTTGAGTAGATCTACTGGGTTTGACAAACCCCACCCGGGCTAGTCACGCTAGCACAACGTTCGTCAAACGGGTGTTTAATTGACCTAATTTCTGTTGCTGTGACCTGGTATACACAGCCGAGGCGTTCATTTACATTGTCAGCTTCGGTTGCGAACTTCACACACTTAGTAACTGGTTAAGTAGACTAGCTATCTACTGGTATTACTTTGTTTACTGTATCGGTTTACTTTATGTTCAGTTTATCAAAACCTGTGAACTCACCAACCTTGCGTTGACACTTTAGCATGTTTCTTTCAGGTTCACAAGACGCGCACGCTTAGGAGCATTTCATTCATGCATTTATCATCTCACGTTACTTATTTAACATTTTTCTATAAATTTCATTTATTCGGTTTGCGCGTGTTGCGCCATTTAAACAATTAAGATTTACTATGCTTCCGCAACTTCTGTTATGTTTATGTTAAAAACGTAGTATTTGGTAATACCAAACTTTAAAATTAAATTATGTTTTATAAATAACGTGTCGTTTGGTGTAACTAGTGGCTGAGATCCTGGAAGTCACACGCCTAACGGTAATACCCCGTTTGTGGAAATTGAGGGTGTGACAAATTAGACATGCAACTAACAACACAAGAAAAACACACTCATCTCTCTCCCTAAAGGAAGCTACGGCCAGCAGCTAAATTCAGGTTTCTTGAAGTGTTTTGTGTTGTTTTGGTGATTTCTACCTAACAAGAGAAGGTGTTTGCAAGGAGGCTTGGGGTATAGACATTTGAGGACCTCTACACTTGAGTTCTTGGCCATTTCAAACATCCAAAACCTTTCATCTTGGTCGAATTTTCTGCTGGAGAAAGGTAGCAAATCACAGCTTCATATGGCTGTGATTTTATGTACATTTGTGTATATTCATAGCTTGTCCATTCACATATTTAAGATCCTATTGTTTTGGGTTTTGTTTTTCATCTTAAAACTACATTTAGAACACAAAATTTTCAGATTATAAACATGTTATAATCCTTTACATCCGCTGCGTTTTCTGAAAGTTTAAAGGTTAAACTATGTTTTAGTGTTCTAACAAACCCAACAATGGCATCAAGAGCCGGTTATGTGGATGACTTGCTTGTTTATCTTTTGAAATTGGTTTTAAAAGATGTTATTTGACATATTATAGGCTGTTTTGGGCTGGAATATTATGTCTTGTTGAAACCCCAACTTTCAAGGTTACATTACACATGCTTGTGATTAAACCTTGAAAGATATGTATGTTGATATGTTGATTGTTTGGACAATATTTAAAACCAAAAATTTCAGTTTATGTGGCTGAAATTTAAAGGTTTTAAGTGGGGTTTCATTATATATTTTGATGATTTGATCATTGGATGTTTTAGTGCATAAACTAGCCATTGACCTTGTGATTGTTTGGATATTTATGATGGTTGTATTCATTCATTCGATTGGGTTGTATTATTTGTTATTTGTGCTTTGTTTCAAATGTAATTTATTTATTATTGGGTTGTAATAAATAGATTAGGTGTATTTTCATTTTACTAGATATCTTGTACTAGGACTTTATATCATGTAATATGAAGACATACACATTGGAAGCACAAAAGAGAAGACACAAGAAACATGGAGCATTTGGATGCGGTTTCTAGTGGGAGGTTCTTGGAACTTTTATGATGTGTTTGACCCTTAGAAAGACCAAATGACAACACTTGTGATGGCAAACAAGTGTTGTCAACATAAGGGCTATGGTTATGCACATATAATTGTTAATGTTTATGCTTGTTTAAATGTTTGTTGTTTGTTTGAGTGGTTGATGTTTTGACATGAATAACAAACTCATTAACATCTTAACAAGCTGAATATAAAATGGTTCTTAGTCATTAAGTGTAAATAAATGGTTATTAAAATGATTTAATGATTTTAAAGATTAAAATAGGTTTTAATCAAAGAACCATAAGGTACCTTGTATTTGAAAGCATGCAAATACAAGTACATAGAGTTTTCTAAACTAGAATTATGAAACCTCTAAACATTTAACAAACAAGTTTAACACCGTCCTTTTGCACAACACTTAAGTCATTTGGAAACTCTTAATGGGATAAAGGTCACCTAACCATTTTGAAGGAACTTGTGACTTAAGGTGGGAATACCACATTGGTGGGATAAAGGTCACCTAACCACTTATGTTGGTAAACTCACATGTGTGTGCAAGTAGGGTAACTTGATTTGCAAACCATGTTAAATGGATCACCTAAAATATGGTTTCCAAATGGTGTTGATGGGATTAACATGCCGACTTTGCATATGATGTTTAAGTCGATCCCATACCTCTAGAAGTTGCAAATGGTTGCAATCGTCAATCGTTGACCAACTTATTAATTTAAATAGTGGGATAAAGGTCACCTAACCACAATTTAAATGTAATGTTGGGTTCTAGATTTTAATATAAAATTGACCTTAAAAGGCATTAATTATTAAAATTAGCAATATGAAAATACTAATATGGATCTTTGTTAAATTTTGTAGATGGCCATAAATAATGAGAATCACGATAACTCATCCACATCAAACCAATCACTCCGAGCGATCCTCCAAAAGGAACGTCTAAATCATAATAACTTTATTGATTGGTATCGAAACTTGAGAATTGTTCTCAAGCAAGAGAAAAGATTATATGTTTTAGACGACCCTATCCCCGATCAACCTAGCGAGGATGATGAGGAGGCCTTTAACGATTGGCTGAAATACACTGAGGACTCCGTCCAAGTGTCTTGTCTCATGCTAGCGAGCATGACTCCGGATCTCCAAAAGGAGTATGAACATCACGGAGCTTATGACATGATAACCCAGCTAAAGGAAACGTTCCAACAACAAGCAAGGGTTGAGCGCTTCGAAACGGTTCGAGCACTCCATGCATGTCGTATGGACGACAACCAATCTGTTTCATCTTATGTACTTAAGATGAAAAGTCATATTGACCGCCTCGAGAGGCTAAATTGTCCCGTCTCAAAAGAGTTAGCCACGGATTTAATCCTAAATGGCCTAACCAAGAAGTTTGAGACATTCGTGTTGAACTACAACATGAATGCATGGGACAAAAGCATTGGTGAGCTTCACTCAATGCTTAAAACGGCCGAGGCGGCCATAGGTAAAAGGGTTTTACCCGTTCTCACCATCAATGAAGGTGTTAACAACAAGAGGCCTCATCCCGCACCTAAGGCAAAGGTTGCCAAGGGTAAGGGACCCGTTAGGGGAAAGGAAAAAGGGGTGGTAAGGGTACCACCCAAACCACAAGAGAAGAAGCAAAAGGTTGCTACTAATGACCCATGCTTCAAGTGTGGGGAGATAGGACATTGGGCAAGGAATTGTCCTGTCCATCTCCAAGAGTTGAAAGCAAAGAGGGATGCCGGGCAGACCTCAGGTACAATATACATGATTCATATTGATCTTAATGTTACATCTTCTAACACATGGGTATTGGATACCGGATGTGGAACTCACATTTGCAATTTGTTGCAGGGGTTCACAAGAATAGGGACTTCAAACAAGGGGATGTTAGCCTCTTCATGGGCAATGGAACTAAAGTCTTAGTAGAAGCTCGTGGGGACTACATCTTAAGACTTCCAAGTGGTTTGGAAGTTATTTTGAAGAATGTTTGTATGCTCCTAGTTTGACTAGGAACATCATTCCTGTATCCCAATTAAGACACTATGATTATGTATTATCCTTTATTGAAAATGATATTCATGTTTCTTTAAATGGTATGTTCTATTTTAAAGCTATTCCCATTAATGGTATTTATGAATTGGTTCATGAAAAAACTTTAAATAGTTCATTGTACCAAACTAACACCAAGAAACTCAAGTTGAACTTGAGTGATACCTATCTTTGGCATTGTCGTCTTGGTCATATAAACAAGAAACGTTTACAAACACTTCAAAAGAATGGTCTTTTACAAACAAATGAATGTGATTCATTTGATGTTTGTGAATCTTGTTTACAAGGTAAGATGACTAAGGCACCCTTTAGTGGAACTACCAAAAGGGCAAAAGATTTATTAGGAATCATACATTCGGATGTATGTGGTCCTTTTAAACCAATGTCTAGGAATGGTGAAAGATACTTCATTACCTTTACCGATGATTATAGTCGCTATGGGTATGTGTACTTATTAAGGCACAAAGATGAAGCTTTTGAAATGTTCAAAATCTTCAAGAATGAAGTAGAAAATCAACTCAATAAGTCAATTAAAGTTCTTCGTACCGATAGAGGAGGTGAATACCTTAGTGATGCTTTTCAAGATCATCTTAGGAGTTGTGGGATTGTCTCACAACTCACTCCACCTGGAACACCACAACATAATGGTGTGTCTAAGAGGAGGAATCAAACCTTATTGGATATGGTCCGATCTATGATGGCTAGAAGCACATTACCTCTATCATTTTGGGGTTTCGCTTTGCTCTCCGCGGCCCGTATTCTAAATATGGCCCCAACCAAAAAGGTGGAAAGGACACCTTTTGAGATATGGCATGGAAGAGTTCCATCCCTATCATACTTAAGGGTTTGGGGATGTGAGGCTTATGTTAAGACTCCCACCCTAAACAAATTGGAAGTCCGATCCACCAAGTGTATCTTTGTTGGATATCCTAGAGATTCTATGGGATATTATTTCTATGATCCACTGGAACAAAAGGTGTTTGTTGCCAGAAAGGGTGAGTTCTTAGAAGCAAAGTTCCTTATGGAAGGAGCTGGCAGTAGAACAGTAGATCTTGAAGAGGATCAAGAACCACAACCCGATACACGTTTGGTTGAAACTAGCACTCAACATGAGGATGTTGAGGAAGCTCAAGGGGTTGATCAATACACACAAGACGTTCGCAGAAGTGGTAGAACTAGTAACCCACCTGAAAGATATGGATTTTTCATGGATGGATGCTATGTGGTAGATTCTGATGAACCAACCACATACCATGATGCAGTGTCCAATACGGATTGTGACAAATGGCTTGAAGCCATGAACGTTGAGATGCAATCCATGTATGACAATCAAGTATGGGACTTGGTTGTACCACCTCTTAACTCCAAAGTAGTTGGAAGTAAGTGGTTTTCAAGAAGAAGACTGATATGCATGGAAACTTGGATACTTATAAAGCTAGACTTGTAGCAAAGGGTTTCACTCAAACTCAAGGGGTTGATTATGATGAAACCTTCTCACCTGTTGCGATGCTAAAGTCTATAAGGATATTGTTTGCCATAGCTGCTCATTATGATTATGAGATTTGGCAATTGGATGTCAAAACGGCTTTCCTAAATGGATATCTTGAGGAAGATGTCTATATGGTTCAGCCTGAAGGTTTTGTCGATCCAAAACATCCTAATAAAGTATGCAAGTTAAAGAAATCAATCTATGGATTGAAACAAGCATCGAGAAGCTGGAATCACCGTTTTGATGAGGAAGTAAAGAAATTTGGCTTCATCAAAACGCTGATGAGGCTTGTGTGTATAAGAAGGCTAGTGGGAGCACAATAACTTTCCTAGTATTGTATGTTGATGACATACTACTATTTGGAAATAACATTCCAACCTTGGAAGAATAACATTCCAACCTTGGAAGGTGTAAAAACCTGGCTTGGAAGTTGTTTTTCCATTAAGGATCTTGGTGAAGCCGCCTATATTCTGGGAATAAAGATCTATAGGGATAGATCAAGGCGGTTGATTGGTTTGAATCAAAGTGCATACATTGATAAGATCTTGAAAAGGTTCAAGATGGAAAACTCTAAGAAAGGTACCGTACCTATTCAAAGAGGAACGATGTTGAGTACGACTCAATGTCCAAGCTCAAAGGATGAGCAAGATAAAATGAAGGGAATCCCATACGCATCTGCTATTGGATCCATCATGTATGCAATGATATACACTTAACCGGACGTGTCATGCGCCTTAAGCATGACAAGCCGTTACCAGCAAAATCCTGGAAACAGTCATTGGATGGCTGTTAAGAACATACTTAAGTACCTAAGGAGGACAAGAGATATGTTCCTAATCTATGGATCTGGTGACGAGGAACTCGTTATAAAAGGTTACACGGATGCGAGTTTCCAAACCGATCGTGATGATTCTCGGTCATAATCGGGATACATCTTCATTCTGAATGGAGGAGCGGTCTCTTGGAAGAGCTCCAAGCAGGATGTGGTGGCTCTATCAACTACAGAATCAGAATACGTCACCGCCTCATTGGCAACTCAAGAAACTGCATGGTTGAAGAAATTCATTTCCGATCTAGGGGTTGTCCCTTCCATTCAGGACCCCCTAGAGATCTTTTGTGATAACGAGGGTGCAATTGCTCAAATCAAGGAACCCCGTGCTCATCAAAAGACTAGGCACATTGAGCGGAGATTCAACTACATACGAGATGAAGTTGAAAAGGGAAAGATATGTATTCGCAAAGTTCACACGGATCAAAACATTGCGGATCCTATCACGAAGCTCCTTGAAAAGGCAAAGCATGAAGGTCATACTTGTGCCATGGGACTTCGATATTCTAGTGACTGGATTTGATCTGTATATTTTGTATTTGGATATGTGGAACTCTTTATTATTTGAATAAGATTATTTGGTTATAATGTTTCAATTAATGTTCCAATTTAGCATGTTTAATCCATGAGTAAATTGTTTACTCTAAATGTCCGTAGTCGTTCAAACTTGTGGGGACAAGTGTGAGGGTAAGACTATTATGAACTTGGATTGGTTGATATTCATAAGGATGAATATAGAGCAATGGGTTGCTACCAAGGCTCATAGATATTTGTGGGATACAAATATTGGACTAACCCGCATCTCAAATTTTACTACATGGAATCTAATCGATTGATCATAAGTATATTTGAGTAAAGGCGAATATCATTTGGTATCCTCCGACCTGAGATACATATGGGTTTTGATATTTCACTAAGTATTATACCTTGAGCTAATTCTTCACTGTCCTGAAATAGTGGACAGTACATAAGGGTATGTTCAGGTATAACACGAAGTGTTTGTGAGAAACGTATGTAGTCAAGATGGAATTTGTTCCTCTTATTCATTGAGAGTTAGATGTCTAAGGCCTGATTAAGTTAAACCAACAAGGAATGATCATTCTATGTCCTTGGATTTAACATGACATCTGCAACAAAAGGATAGATGATTGATTCTCCTAAATCATTTCAAGTAGGGTACTTGAATAGGATGATGTTATTGAATGGCTATAAGTCATGCGTATTAAGGGTAGTAAACCGTTGTTAGGCGTCATTTACTGCTTGCATCAATCTTCTATGAATCTTGGGCAAGTGGGAGATTGTAGGATTCTATGTGCCCAAGACACTTAGAATATTGATGTGGTTAGTACGTTATGATCCAAGTCGGGTTATACCCAATAACAAGCTTAGCAAACACCAATTAATATTTAATTGATGATATGATCATGCAATTAAATATTTACACCAATTTAAAAATGGGTTTTCTAAAAAGGTTGCATATGAGATGGAACAATTTATTAGGATATTTTGTTCAATAATATTATTTGAAGTGTTATTTAAATTAGTTGTATAACACCAAATAATAATGAGAGTATACTACTTATACAATTAGTTGGTTAATTGTCTAAACTAGTTAAAAGAGTAGGCAATATATACATGTGTGTATTAATATTTAAGAGAATAAAAAAAAAGAAAAATCCTTCTTTTTTGCAAGTCAAAACCGTCCATGTGACTTGGTGAGTGGAAAAACACACATGCTTGTCATGTGTTTCCAGTAGCATCTTATTCTCTTGAACACTACACACATGCATGCTCATCTTGTTTTAACCAAGTTATTCCCTGGTTAATGAAGACATGCATTGTTGTCTCCTTTCCACTAACTAAATATTCAGCTCTCCTCTCATTTGAATTAGACATGCAACTAACAACACAAGAAAAACACACTCATCTCTCTCCCTAAAGGAAGCTACGGCCAGCAGCTAAATTCAGGGTTTCTTGAAGTGTTTTGTGTTGTTTTGGTGATTTCTACCTAACAGAGAAGGTGTTTGCAAGGAGGCTTGGGGTATAGACATTTGAGGACCTCTACACTTGAGTTCTTGGCCATTTCAAACATCCAAAACCTTTCATCTTGGTCGAATTTTCTGCTGGAGAAAGGTAGCAAATCACAGCTTCATATGGCTGTGATTTTATGTACATTTGTTGACAGGATCTCAGCCTCTCGTGTTGATCAATTAGATTATGTTTGCAGCGGATTTAGCACATTAATTAGCAATTAAAGCAAGAACATAAAAGATATTGCAATTAAAGCATAAACATAGAGAGAGAAGAGTTCTGCGAAGCAATAAATGTTCTATTGGTCGCACGTTTCGGCAATTAAACAGTATGGTTACCCATCCTTTTATAGGCGGCAAAAGGATGGGCATGATGTCCTTTTTCTGACATCACTGAATATTCAAATTACAACTGACAAAACATAAAACTACTGAAGATGTCAACAACTGACATCTTCTTACAAAAGTTCCTAAGTGCTGACAAAAGTAAACTACTGAAATCCTACAACGACTGAAGAACAAACTCTTCAGTCGTTTATAACTACTGATACTATAACAACTGAAGAACATGCTCTTCAGTTGTTGTACAACTACTGAAATGAAATAAACTACTGAAAAAGAAAACCACCACAACAACTGAAGAAGACTTCTTCAGTTGTTGTGACAAACTCTGAGTCTTCAGTACTTGGTCTTCAGACTTGGCTTCAGATGATATAACAACTGATGACTTCAGTAGATATCATCAGTTGTTGTCTTCAGTCTTTGTCTTCAGACTTTGTGCTTCAGTAGAAGATCTTCAGTTCTTTAGTTCTTCAGCTTTGATTCTTCAGTACTTGTCTTCAGTACTTGAAGTCTTCAGTACTTGTAAGATCAGTACTTCAGACTTCAGTACTTGGTCTTCAGTACTTTGGAGTCTTCAGCTGATATTCTTCAGTTCTTTGATCTTCATACTTTGTTCTTCAGACTTTGTCATAACAGCAGAAGGCTGGAGCTAAGATGCTCTCGAGTTTGACATTCAAGCAAGAGAACACAATAGCTGATGAGAGTCTTCAGATGTTCTCAAGTCTGACATTCAAGCAAGAGAACATTGTAACTGATGGGAGTCTTTAGCAGTTGTAGCAGTGGCATGTGGGACTTAGAGGTTTTCCTGATCTTGACTCATTGGTTCTTTTGGTCCAACAAACTCCCCCTGAACCAATGCAGCCAAAACCTCTAATTATTGGATGTCCCACTTATTGGTGGCATAATGATTGGTCTATTTCCTTCTAGATCAGATTAGAAGTTGACCCAGATAAGCACTGGCCAGAGAGGTAGTCTCAAGTGTTTGTTTGGCTAAGTATGGATGGGAGCTCTGTCTTGGGGAATTGGACACAGAGCTGTTGCCCCATCCATGAGATCTACCTCCCTCGTACAAGCCGGTAGGATTCTCTACAGTAAGCCTGAAGAAAGATCATTTGTTCTTCTTTGGACAGGTCTTCAGGCTCACCTTCGAATAACCCCTCCCGACCGTACAGCTCTGAGAGGTACTTGACCTGTCTTCCATTTTTGAGCTCAAGTGTTGTGATTTGCCTATATGCAAACTCATCAGGGTGTTTACCCTCTAACAACAAAGTGAGCTCATTCCTACGGAAATTCTCAAGCTTCTTATAGACCAGACCCTTCCTAACCACCCTATTATCTAGCATTGAAAAGGGTGATTGGCCGGCTCTATAAGCTTTCTCGAATTCATCCACTATTTCCCAGGGTGTTATTACAATAGCCACAGAGATCTCTTCATCTACGATTCTCTTTAGCTGGCTTTTGTATCTCACAGGCATGTCCTTCTTGACTATCCTGTGAGCCACCCTTGGGTCAGGCCAAGTTCTCACCCTCTCCCTTTCATATTGAAAGGTTTGTTTGAGGGTGAATAACCTCAGAGCTTCTCTCTGCATGTTTATTATAGAGGTGGTAGCAGTATAACATTTGTCAATGCTTTTCAGCATTTCCTCATCATGTCTTTTCTGCTGCTCCTCCTCTTCTAACTTAACCTTCACAGTGTCCTGCTGTGAGGTGGGATTGATGGTTTGTGGTTTGGCTTTGGGTAGAGGTATAACTGCTGAGAGTGGCAGGCTATCCTCCTCATCATCCTCTTCTTCATCTTGCAGCCTCAGCACCCTTCTCTTCTTCTTCAAGGGTGGATCATTGGCTGCGGGTTTTGGTGGTAAAGGAGTTGGTTTTGTGGGTTGTGGTTGGGTTGTTGGTGTGGGAGTGTTGGCAGGCACTGCTAGCAGCCTAGAGATAAGGGCTGGTTTGGTTAGCTTGACTAGCAGTGTCCTGTTCCCAGCACCGGCTTCAGATAAGGCCTCTGCGACCAGTCCCTTTGTAAAATCACCAGCCGAACAAATCTTGGTGGTTATTGCCAAGAGTTTGTCCCTGGTCCATGCCTTAACATCAAGGACTGGTCTGCCCAGGTACTTCGAAGTGAACCTACTCATAGCCTCAAGTTTTTGTCTTTCCTCTTGGCTATGAGTAGTCCATCGGTACTCAATCTCTCTCCTCTCCATATTCCTGATCTCTTGATCTAGCAAAGCAGTGTCCTTGTCAAAGCCTTGCCTGAACAGCTGTTCAATGACTTTGTTCATTGAACGGTTATGCTCAGCATCAGCCTCCTTGACAAGGGCTGCTAGATCAGGATCAACCACCTTCTTTCCCTCTCCCTTATTCTTATCAGTGATACTGAAATCCTTTTGGATTTCAGCCACTTCTATCTGCTCTACCTCCCTCACTTTCCTCTTCCCTTCTCCCTCACCCTACTACTCTCCTCAGCCAACTCCCTCTCTACCACCACCTCTTTCTCTGCCTCTTTCTCCTCCTCTCCCCTCTTCCTCTTGTCTTGCACTGATGTCTCCCCCCTTTTGGTTGCATTGGTTGGGGTTTGACTATCAGCAAGAGCCTTAGATATGGCAACCTCCACCATGGGTTGTATATATGTGGAAAGCCTCTCATCCAGGGTCTGAATGACTATATCTTTAAGGATTGGTGTGATGAGAGGCAGGGATTTCTGGAGGATAGCATCCAGCTGCTCAGGGGGGTTCTGACCCTGAGAGCTAGTGCCAGAAGCAGGGGCTGGTGGCTGAGTTTGTGGGAGTGGCTCAGTGTTTGTGAGACCTTCGGGTGAAGGTGCCATCTATGGGGTAGTGGTGGCAGATGGACTTCTATCCTGAGTCATTTGAGCAAGCAGCTCTTTGAGTCTGCTTATCTCATCCTCAAGGATAGTGTTTTGAGCTACTACATCGTAGAAGAAGCTCAGGTCATCATCAGCATGAGCTGAATCACCTGACCTCCTGACATTGTCAGGATGAACATGTCCTGAGTGTGGCTCAGTAATGACATGTGCCCCTTGTTCTTGGTACTGGGGACTTCTGGCCTCCGGATTGGATCCATCATCGGCCATTGCCTCTGGTGAGGTCTTAGAGATGTTACCAGCTTCACCCTGCTCAGATGTTGATGCAGGGGAAGTGGCAGCCTCACCAGATTGTTCTCTCTCCCTAGCCACACTGGGAGAGTGAACTGATTCTCTGTGCTGTGGGCTCCGATCAGCACTTGTGCCCACCCCCTCTTCGGTTGTAGTCTCCCCAGTGGTAATAGGTTTCTGGGGAGAGGGTGGAGTGCTCAGATCAGTCAGCACTTTGGCTATAACCAATGTTGGGCTTAGTGGGCGGTCTCCTCTGTATGTGGGCTAGAAGCAGTATGCACATGGGGAGGACTGTGCTCTTCAATGGCAGCCTCCTCAAGTGAGGAAGACCCCAGTAATGTGGTTGCCCCAAAATTGGTTGCATCAGGCTCCTGTTGAGAGGAAGCCTGTGCGGTTGTGGTGGGTGGAGTCGTGGTACCTGCTGGAAGAATCGAACCAGCAGGCACATCCTGCCTTTGTGTGGCAGGGGCATCCTCAGGGGACTCATCTCCCTGAGTAGCCTTTTTAGGCTTCTTTTTGGCTTTTGGCTTGGTGGGGACTTGGATTTGGAGGTGGAGGCTGTGGGTTCCAGCTGCGTGGGTTTTCGCAGCCGGCCAGCCTGTTTGAGTGTGGGGTCAGTGTTGTGCCTGGAGTATACCTCAGCTTGAACAGCCATGGCAGGGACCCCATTGCCAACTAGTCCCTCAGCCTGAAGCTGGTATTCGATCATGGCCATTATGAACCGTGGATACAAGTTCCAACGGTTAGAAAAAGGTTTTGTGGCCATGTCCTTGAGTTCCAAAAATAAAAGATCAGTAAAATTTAAAGGTTGTTTCTCAAGGATAGAATACAATACCTGCTGCCACCTTGTGGACATCTGGTCCCACGAAGAGGTCTTGGGAGCCAGACAAACATTCACCATATGGAAGATCAAGCGTTGAGGGTCAGGAAATGTTTCTTCAACAAGGTGGAGGCGGAGAGGTTACCCTGATAGTCATGGATGTGAATGAAAGATCCAGGGTACCTTTGGGGTAGGAAGTTGGGTGAGTGGCATCCTCCAGCTCTAGGGTTTGTCGTATGGTGGCTGGAGTGATAACCACGGGTTTGCCGTTGACGGAGGACCGGAGGGAGACCTCGGCATTCTGCTCTCCGGTTTGGACGGTGACATTGGTCCAAAACTCCGTCAAGGAGTCGGTGTATAGAGTGGGGTTCAAGAGAAAAGCCGTTTTGTATGGTGAGTCGTGCATGAGATCGACGGCTTGGTGAAATTTGGGCCATAATGGCGACTTGGTGAGATGGGCGACACAGTTGTGTCGAGGTTTCAGTTGCATGTTCGCCATTAATGGTGTATGGGAATTTCAGAGGTTTTGAAAGATTAGGTCAAGTGAGGAGTAAATGCTCTGAAGGTGGGGTATTTATAGGGTAGGGCAAAGGTTGAAAGAAAACTACTGAAGGTTTTGGTGTTAGTTATCAGTTGTTGTAACAACTGATGACGTGGTTTTAACCTTCAGTGGTTGTAACATCTGAGGACTTGGTGTTAGCCTTCAGTAGTTGAAACTACTGAGACCTTGGTTTTGTCCTTCAGATGTTGTGAACGTCTGAAGAGTTACTGTCAGTCGTCAGTAGTTATAAACTACTGATGACCTAGTATTCTTCTTCAGACGTTGGAACAACTGAAGACTTGGTGTTAGCCTTCAGTAGTTGTAAACTACTGAGATCAGTAGTTGTGAACTACTGAAGACATGGTATTGCTTCAGTTGTAAACAACTGAGGACTTGGTGTTAGCCTTCAGTAGTTGTGAACTACTGATGTCAGTAGTTGTGAACTACTGAAGACATGGTTTTGTCCTTCAGTTGTTTGTGTATGAAACATCAGCTGTTGTTATCAGCTGATGAGAAATTACTCATCAGCTGTTTCCGTCAAATCAGTTGTTTCATACTAGCCTCCACACTTACTCATCAGCTCTTTGGCTGACTTTCAGATGTTTCATCGACCCTTCAGCTCTTGTGAATATTTATGCCTTCAGCTCTTGTGATCAGATGTCACAAGTGCTGATGAAATATTCTTCAGAGCTGGTGAACAAATTTTGTCTTCAGTATTTGTGTAAGATTACACATCAGTACTTGTGAGCAAAATTTGTTCTTCAGTACTTATTTATTGAAAATCATACATCAGTAGTTGTAATCCACTTCACTACATCAGTTGTTTTTCAATAAATAATGTACATCAGTACTTTGAGTCAGTTTAGTCTTCAGTAGTTGTGAAAGAGCTGAAGACTAAATTACTCATCAGTACTTATATTTGACCTTTGCTCTTCAGTAGTTGTGAACTAAGAGTACCAGCATAGGTCAAATCATTCAAGCTGCAGCATACCAAGCCTTAGTACCAAATTTTGGAATGTGGCACTATCTAAAGGCTTAGTAAAAATGTCTGCAAGCTCATCAGCACTAGGCACAAACTTAGGATCAATCAGACCTTTCTCATAGCAATCCCTGATAAAATGATGTCTGATCTCAATATGCTTGGTCCTAGAGTGCTGGACTGGATTCTTAACAATACAAAGAGCTGAAGCACTATCCATTAATAATGGAGTCTTAGTCTCAGTAATGCCATAATCCAGAAGTTGGTTCTGAAGCCAGAGTATTTGAGAGGTACAGCTTGCAGCAGCAATATACTCAGCTTCAGCAGTGGATGTAGCAATTGATGTTTGTTTCTTACTCTGCCAAGAAACTAAACAATTGCCTAGGAATTGGCAACCACCAGAAGTGGATTTTCTGGTGACTTTGCATCCTGCATAGTCACTATCAGAGAAAGCAACTAATTTGCATGAATGCCCAGCTGAATACCAAAGACCTAGTGATTGGGTACCTTGCAGATATCTAAAGATCCTTTTGACTGCAATCAAATGGGATTCTTTAGGTGCAGCCTGAAATCTAGCACAAGCACATGTTGAAAACATGATGTCTGGTCTAGAAGCTGTAAGGTACATCAAGGACCCAATCATACATCTGTAAAGGGTTTCATCAACCGCTTTACCTTTCTGATCTACATCTAGTTGTGTGATGCTGCTCATGGGAGTAGAACAGGCTTACAGATTGTAAATCAAACTTATTCAACAACTCTTTGGTATACTTGGACTGATGGATGAAGATTCCATCATCCAGTTGTTTGATTTGCAAACCCAGAAAGTACTGTAATTCTCCCATAGCACTCATTTCAAATCTCAGCTTCATAAGCTTTGTAAATTCATCACACAACTTTGGATCAGAGGATGCAAAGATGATATCATCAACATAAATCTGAACAAGGAGCTTATGTTGTCCCACAGTCTTGATGAATAAGGTTTTATCAATGGTGCCTCTAGTGAACTTATTTCTAGAAGAAAGGTTGAGAGTGTCTCATACCAGGCTCTAGGTGCTTGCTTCAGCCCATAGAGAGCCTTATCAAGCTTGTACACCCAATCAGGATGTTTATTGTCCTCAAAGCCTGGTGGTTGACACACATAAACCTCTTCTTTTATTTTTCCATATAGGAAGGCACTTTTGACATCCATTTGATAAACCTTGAGACTGTGAAAGGCAGCATAAGCTAAGAACAGTCTAATTGCTTCTAGTCTGGCCACAGGTGCAAAGGTCTCATCATAATCGATTCCTTCCTCCTGTGCAAACCCTTGAACAACCAGTCTGGCCTTGTTCTTGACAATTTGGCCCTTCTCATCTGTTTTGTTCCTGAATACCCACTTGGTGCCTATAGCACACTTACCTTTGGGTAATGGAACAAGCTCCCACACTTGCTGTTTCTTGAATTGAAGTAGCTCAAGCTGCATAGCTTCCACCCATCCATTGTCTCTTAAAGCAATATGATAGTTCTTTGGTTCTTGCTGACTGATGAAGAGAGCATAGAAGCAGAAGTTGGACAATTGATTCCTGGTTGAAACTCCAGCATGGATATCACCAATGATTTGTGAAGTGGGGTGATTCTTGAGCTCTTGATAAACTATAATATCTGTGCAAGTGTTTGTAGACCCATCAGCAGCAACAGATGGTGATGGAGATTCCTGAAACCATGTAGAGGATGGCAGCTCAAACGAAGTAGAGCAAGCAGAAATCTCATCAGCATTTGTAGTGGATGGAGCTGCTGAGGCTACAGGAGCATCAGGTTCAGTGGAATTAGGCAGGTTGTCACTAAACCTGAAGAGGTGAGTACTGACTTCATCATCTTCAGTACCACCAGGTGGAGATCTGTTGACAGGCTCAACAGATGGAGGTTGATAAGGAACATATTGCAGTATGTCCAGATCAAACAGCTCCACAGGGTTTTGTGGAATCTTGTCCTTTGGAGATTCATTGAACTTAACATGCAAAGTTTCTTCAACCCCCTTGGTTCTACAGTTGAAGACTCTGTATGCTTTGCAAGTTGATGAATAACCAACAAAGTACCCTGCATCCACCTTACTAGCAAACTTATGGAGTGGGTTGCTAGTGTTGAGAATGAAACAAGGACACCCAAAGGCTCTAAAGAATGAAATAAGAGGGGCCAAATGATGAAGAACTTCATAGGGAGTCTTCATCAACCTCTTATTTACTAAGGCTCTATTCTGTACATAGCAAGCTGTATTGACAGCTTCAGCCCAAAAGGTCAGTGGCAGCCCTGAGTCAGCCAACATTGACCTTGCTGCTTCAATGAGGGTCCTGTTCTTTCTCTCCACCACTCCATTCTGCTCAGGAGTTCTAGGAATGCTAAACTGCCTTCTAATTCCCTTGGACAGGTAGAAGTCATCAAGTGTGTGGTTTCTAAATTCTGTTCCATTGTCACTCCTCACACACTTGACCTGTAGGGAATACTGCTTTTCTACTTGTAACACAAAGTTCATTATTGTCTTTGCTGCTTCATCCTTGGAGTGCAAGAAGAAAGTCCATACAAACCTGGAGTAATCATCCACAATTACCAGGCAGTATTTCTTCTTTGCCATGCTCATTACTCTGACAGGACCAAAGAGATCCATGTGCAGAAGTTGTAAGCAGGCAGTGGACTTTGGTTCTTCTATTGAAGGGAATGAAACTTTGTGTTGTTTTCCTTTCAAGCAAGCAGTGCAGTCATCTTCACACTTGAACTCCTTCAGAGGCAATCCTCTTACTAAACCATGGCTTATAAGCTGATTCATGTTCTTGAAATTTACATGACCCAGCCTTCTATGCCATAGTGTAGACTCTTGAGGAGATGCCTTGGAGAATAGGCAAGGATGGCCTTTTAGATCCATCTTTTTGGAAAGATCTAAGGCATACACTCTTCCTGTCCTGTTGGCCTTCAGGAGAGTGTGTTCATCCAATGCCTTGTCAATCAAACTCAGAACTTTGGATGACAGAATCCTACAGTTCTGGCTTGTGAAAAGGGCAACATGGCCTTTGTCACACATTTGACTGACACTCAAGAGGTTGTACTTGAGATTCTCCACATGGTTAACATCATCAAACCTTATTTCCCCGTTGGAAACAAAGCCTTTTCCGACGATGTAACCCTTTGCATCATTGCCAAAAGAAACAAATCCCTTCTTTCCTTGAGAGTAGTCATTAAGAAGGGAGCTGCTTCCAGTCATATGCATGGATCCTCCACTGTCTACATACCAGATGCTTCTATGGCATGTTGAAGAACCCTGCAAACACAACCATGTGTTAGTTAGTCTTGGAGACCCAAACCTGCTTGGCTTTGGGTCTGTTCTCAGCTACAGGTGTAGCACTAACAGGTGTGTTGTAAGAGTGACAGCTTGAGGTGAAGAAGATGGTACAGAAGAGGAACCCTTTGGCTTGGACTTCCTTTTCTGTGGTTTCAACATAGGAGCATCTAAGTGGTTGACTCTTCCCACTAGTTGCTGAACCATCATCACCAACTGTGTCTGATTTTGTGATAAAGCCTTCAGCTCTTCAGACACATTGGAGTTTGCTGATGATGAGTTTCTATGTTGTACCATCTTTTTCTGAGCAACCTCAGCTGTTGCCTGAGTAATCCCTACCTTCTTGGATTTAACTTTGGGCCTAGGGATTTCAGGCTTGGATGTTGCCAGTACAAACTTGGTTTCAAACTCATTCTTCATTTTATTGATGCTCTCAGTAATTTTCTCCTTCTGTTTGAGTTTGGAACCCCTTTTGTACCAGCATTCATCAGTAAGATGATTGAACAAGCCACATATCTCACATGGCTTTTTCTTCATCTTATGCTGATCATCAGCTGAAGAGGATTTAACTGCTGAAGACTTGTTCTTCAGCTGTTTGTCATCAGTACTAGCAGTTTTCTTCCTAGTGCCTGCTTTCCTGGTATCCTCTTTAGCTGTCTTCAAACCTTTCCTACTGTTAGTTTTCTTCTCTTTAGTGCTAACAGTATTTGAGGTTTGAACTTCAGATGTTGTCACTTGCTCTCCAGTACCTTCAGTACTTCTAGTGACAACTCCTGAGTTGATCAGCCTTTTGGTCATGTGATAGTCTATCTCTGATGATGCTGATTCAGAGGATAGTAAGTCACATGATGAGAAGGATTGGTTATTGCTCTCCCCATCAGATTCAACTTCTGCTCTTGAAATGAAGTCTGTGGGAGGAGCAGTGTGATTATAACCAATGCCAAACTTCACATTGGAAGCTGTTTGCTTGCTAAGAAGCATTTCAAAACCCTTGCATGATTGCACCCATCGATCACACTCAACTTGGGTGGTTGCAAGAGTTTCCTTGAGGTCCTTGTACTTCTCTAGAAGTACATCTTCCCTAGCTTTACTATCTTTGATTTGGCAGTTGAGCTTGTAAATCTCATCATTTTTATCTTTTAGCAACCTCAAAATCAGCTTTTCTTTTGGAAATAGTGTGCTCAAGCTCAAGATTTTTATCTATTAAAGCTACATTTGCTTCTCTAATAGAAGCAAATGCTGCTATGCATGACTCTGAACAAAGCTTGGCTTTTGCCTCAGTGGATACCTGAGATGAGGCATTGGATGATGACCCTTCAGCAGAATCAAGGGCCATCAGAGCAAGATTTCCAAAAGGTTGATCACCACCATGTTGACCAGCACCTTGGAGTAGTGGTTCCTGACCAGATAGCTCTTCTGGTAGACTACTCCAGTCAACAGCAGTTGGGGTGAAAAAGCTTTGTTGTTGAGGTTGTGTGTGGTGATGAGATTGGGAAGAATGAGGCTCTGGAAGAGCATGAGGTGGTTGAGCCGGGGGTGCTTGAGGTTGACCAGGCTGAGGCATGTAGTAACAGGGGTAAGGATAAGGCATATGACCCTGTGGCACAAAATAAGCAGGTGGTGCTTGTGCCTGAGATGGATGGGGAGAACTGTAGGAAGGTTGCCCTTTGTGCTGTGAGCTATTGCTGGGAAAAGTCACAAAGGGTGCAGATGAGTTAGATCCAGATGATCTACACTCTCTTGCAAAGTGTCCAAGCCTTTGGCACTTGTGACACCTCAACTTGCTCTTGTCAAAACCAACTTTGGTTTTGCCAGAGAGTCCTGGGAATTTCCTACCAGTTCTTTTGTAGAACTTCTGAGAGCGGATATTTATCATTGCCATTTGGTTCAAAATATCCATCTCTTCCAGATCATCATCTGGAATGCCCTTCAAATCCTCCATCAGAAAACACAAATTGTCACCACCACCTCCTGAACTACTAACACCAACAAAAGCTTGTTCTGAGTTTGTAGAGAAATCAATATGCTCATCATAAGAACTTTCTGATGAAGCATATTCTGACTCATGACTTATCAAGGCAGCATTACCTTGGACAAAGTCATCAGCAAGTTTGCCAGAAGATGACAACTTCCTCTTTTGCTCTACCTCTCTCTCAAAAGTGAGTAGTTTCCCATGAAGTTGGGTGAGAGATAGAGTGTCAAGGTCAGCACTAGAGCGTAGGACAATGGTATATGTGTCCCATCTCTCAGGCAATGACCTGAGGAACCTGTTGTTCATCTGGCTTTTGGAGTACTCTTGTTTAACCATCTTCAGCTCAGAGATTAAACAAGAGAACCGCTCAAACTGCTGGGTCAGAGTCTCACCCTTTCTATATGAGAAAGTCTCATATTGTTGGGCAAGGATTTCCCTATTGTTTGCTAAGACCGAATCAGTTCCTCCAAATTGTTCCTTTAGAGCAACCCATAGGTCATGAGCAGACTCATGATGCAAGAGCCCTGAATATATCTCGTTTGGAATGGCCATGGCTAAAATTCCATGGGCTCTGGCATCAATTTCGAACAGCTTTAGATCTTCGTCCGAATATTGTTCAGGTTTCTTGGCAACCTGTTCATTAGACTCCGGGACGCTCACCATAGGCTTGTATGGCCCATGCACCACTGACTTCCAACAACCAGCACTGTTGACAGCCAAGTGGTGTAGCATACGTCTTTGCCATATGTTATACTCGTTCCTAACCAGCATCGGAGGCTTGGTTGCGGAACCAGTATTGTGAGGATCATTGGTTGGTGTTGTCATCTCAGGTTTTGGTCAAAAACAAGTTTAAACACGACAAACGTAACTCAAAACCACCAAAAGACCTCAAGATTTTGGCCGGAAACAGCAGAAACTCACTCTCTATGACTAACTCTTGCAAATTGCTAATTCGATCAAACTGAGAGATCAAAAGAGCAGTTTCAAATGATCAATGGTAAGATCGATCAATGATTAACCTGCTCTGATACCATTTGACAGGATCTCAGCCTCTCGTGTTGATCAATTAGATTATGTTTGCAGCGGATTTAGCACATTAATTAGCAATTAAAGCAAGAACATAAAAGATATTGCAATTAAAGCATAAACATAGAGAGAGAAGAGTTCTGCGAAGCAATAAATGTTCTATTGGTCGCACGTTTCGGCAATTAAAACAGTATGGTTACCCATCCTTTTATAGGCGGCAAAAGGATGGGCATGATGTCCTTTTTCTGACATCACTGAATATTCAAATTACAACTGACAAAACATAAAACTACTGAAGATGTCAACAACTGACATCTTCTTACAAAAGTTCCTAAGTGCTGACAAAAGTAAACTACTGAAATCCTACAACGACTGAAGAACAAACTCTTCAGTCGTTTATAACTACTGATACTATAACAACTGAAGAACATGCTCTTCAGTTGTTGTACAACTACTGAAATGAAATAAACTACTGAAAAGAAAAACCACCACAACAACTGAAGAAGACTTCTTCAGTTGTTGTGACAAACTCTGAGTCTTCAGTACTTGGTCTTCAGACTTGGCTTCAGATGATATAACAACTGATGACTTCAGTAGATATCATCAGTTGTTGTCTTCAGTCTTTGTCTTCAGACTTTGTGCTTCAGTAGAAGATCTTCAGTTCTTTAGTTCTTCAGCTTTTGATTCTTCAGTACTTGTCTTCAGTACTTGAAGTCTTCAGTACTTGTAAGATCAGTACTTCAGACTTCAGTACTTGGTCTTCAGTACTTTGGAGTCTTCAGCTGATATTCTTCAGTTCTTTGATCTTCATACTTTGTTCTTCAGACTTTGTCATAACAGCAGAAGGCTGGAGCTAAGATGCTCTCGAGTTTGACATTCAAGCAAGAGAACACAATAGCTGATGAGAGTCTTCAGATGTTCTCGAGTCTGACATTCAAGCAAGAGAACATTGTAACTGATGGGAGTCTTCAGCAGTTGTAGCAGTGGCATGTGGGACTTAGAGGTTTTCCTGATCTTGACTCATTGGTTCTTTTGGTCCAACATTTGTGTATATTCATAGCTTGTCCATTCACATATTTAAGATCCTATTGTTTTGGGTTTTTTTCATCTTAAAACTACATTTAGAACACAAAATTTCAGATTATAAACATGTTATAATCCTTTACATCCGCTGCGTTTTCTGAAAGTTTAAAAGGTTAAACTATGTTTTAGTGTTCTAACAAACCCAACACAAAACATGCCGTGTATCCATGTAAAACAGAAAAGAGAGTGTGTGAGTAAGAGAACATAGTAGCCATAAAATTCATACAAATCAATAGTCATGCCCATGTCCACAACCGGATTATATTCACCAGGCTCGCACAAGGCCAAGTTGGTCTTAGCTAGCATACCAACAACAAGGGTGGGGTGTCAGCCCGTTAGTACTAACAATACCTCTCCATGACAGTCCCAGTCCACATACAGTCCAAATACAGATAGCACATTTGTAAAAACTCTAGACTCAATCCTATGGTCCAAACCACACACAGTTGTTTATAACATGGCGTAGAACAAAACATTTGAGCAAGCTTTTCCCCTAAGAAAATATATTAAAAAGGGCCGTGAAACTCACCTTGATTGTGAAGAAAATAACTTGAACAAAAACTTCAAAGAGTGCGGGTAACGAATGATCAAACGCCTATAATTAATTACAATAAATGAATCTTAAGACGAGTCAAAAGGGAATTGATACGTTCGGTCGGGTTCGGGTTCGGTTCGGGTTTAACGCGCGACACGCACACAAGTAAATATCCACGTTCGGCACACTATACTATAATAACGATAGTAATAACCATAACAATATTAATCATAACAATAGTATTATCAATAATAATAATAATAACAATAACATAACAATAAATAATAATAATAATAATAATAATAATAATAATAATAATAATAATAATAATAATAATAATGTAACATCCCGTATTTTTATTAATTAATTAAAAGTTAATTTTGTAAACGATTAAACTCAAATACGTTGATATAAATTGCAATTAATTACAATAATCATAATAATAATAATAATATAATAATAATAATAATATAATAATAATAATAATAATAATAATAATAATATTTCTATTAATAAATTGTAAGAATAAAAAAATTAAAAATTGGATTTAAAAAGTCCAGGGCTAATTTTGTAATTTATGAAACATAAAATCAAAGTTTATACATAAAATGATAAACAATGCAAACCGCAGGGACCATTTGTGTAAACTATCAAAACCCAGCCCCCCCCCGCGTTTCCGGCCGATCTCCGCCACTATTCCGGCCGAGCTCCGGCGAAGACAAAATCATTTCGTCGACCCAATTCGAACTGGAATCCAACATTAAAACGCGTTTACTAAGGAAATTAACAGCTCACAATCCCAATTTATTCTCGGATGCGATTCCAGCTCACAAATACACTCAACAACAATTATAAACAAATTGATTCTACCTAATCGAACATCTATTTAAACCTGATCGAATACAGCTTCCAATTGCAAATAAAACACACACAAACACCAAATTCTATCATCATCCTCCGTCGTGACCTGCAACTCTATCGAATACCACCCTCTGGCCTTCCTAACTTGTAATTAACATAGGGCTTTCGATCATTAGAATCATTTGAAGCTATCTGTGCAATTAATTTGATTTCCATCAAAGTTTGATCATCGTTTGGAATCAAGATAACCGCGACTTGTTCTTGTCTGTTTTTATCATCAACCCAGTTCAAAACAGGTAATTAAACACGCTTACATACTCGTTTTTACATGGGGATTAAAAGCCCCAACATTAATTTGATTATTAACTTTAAATTCGGTTCAATTTGATCGATTTCATTCTAGGGTTTATATTGGATTGGGGGAAACGGGTTAAACCTGTTTAAAATTAAATCGAATCGAGAGTTATCGTGGCTGGATGCCTTGGTTCACTGGTATGCGTGTGGGTGTGTGAATTGGAGATCCCGGTTCGAACCCGGCTACCTACAACTATTTTTTATGCTTTTCAAGCTTCAATAAAATATATAAAAAATCCTAAAAATCATAAAAATAAGTTTACATAAGCTTTTCTTATTTAAAATGTTACATAAATATTTTTTGAAAATTTATTTGGTTTAAAAACCTTAATAATTTTTATAAAATATTATTTATAAGTATTATAAATAATTATTTTTATAAAAATAGACACTATATTGTGTGTAATTATGAAATAATCATGAAAATCATAGAAATTATACCTCTTATAATTTCACATTTTATTTACAAATGTAATTATAGGTTATTAAAATATACTTTAATTAATAAAATAAATTAATAAATTATTAATGGTTAATACGATATTGTAATCAATGTTAAATAATGTTTATTTCAAAAGATTACAAAGAATATATACATCTAATTGTGTGCGTGTCGCGTGACAAACCGAACCGACCCAAATCTGACCGAATGTATTTATTCGCAATGAACACATTTAAAGACTTAATTACAATTAATAATAGGTTTGATCATGCATTACCCTTATTCTTTGAAGCTTTTATTCACTTCATTATTATCTCAATTCAAGGTGAGTTTCACGGCCCCTTTTTTATGCTTATACAATTGTTTCAATCTTTTCCAACTTGAGGGTAAAGTATGCTCACCCGTTTTCAATGTTGTACAACATACATACAATTTTCATACTTGGAATCAACATGATACTGTTTTCATACTCTGATACATACATGATGTTACTGTGTGGTTCTTCTTACAACCATTAATTCCGGTGTTGGAACCAACGGATAGGTATTAGTAGTACTACTGGGTTGACACCCTCACCCTTGACGAGATGGTTACTTGTGAGTACCATCCCACCTGCCAGGAATCCAGCCTTGGGTGAATATATTCCGACAAGTTTCTTTGTGTACGTCATTAGGTTTAGTTGTATGAAACTCATGTTATGTGATCTTGCTTGCTTATAACTGTATGCACGGTATTCCACAACAAACTCTATACAGCATCAATTACATGTTTATAATTCAAACCTGCGAAGCTTACCAACAATTATGTTGACCGTTTTGAGCATATCTTTTCAGGTGATATTAATCAAAGAGGATAGCTAGAGTCGATGCCTTAGCAGAGACCCTCAGGATTTCAATAGACTACGCTAGTAGTGGAACTGACTAACCACGACAAAAGTCACCATTGTGTCGGGTGACGTCATGACACGTGGATCTTTGCATTTATTTTGTCTCTGTAAACTAACCAGGTGTTATGACGATCCCGTCCGTTACATCCTCGTGTTTCTGCTATAAGCGGGGGTGTGACAGATTGGTATCAGAGTCTTGGTTATAGAGAATTAGGTGGAGCACTCGACCTAGATTATAACCTAAGAACCTTCATGTAGAATGCATACTAGGGTTTGTGTGCATTTGATATTACATAAATGTTCTTCATGATTTGTGTGACACATAGACACCTGTATTCTGGATTTCCTGGCAAAAGACCTTCGGGCTAAGGCAAGCATATTGTATAATCTCATTGTGAGACCAGTTATGCTTACCTGGGGATTTCTGGGATGAGTGATAAACTATGGTCAATACACAAGTCTATAAGGCAAATGGGTCAAGTATATTAAGTCTGTGGATTTAATATTACATGTATGTTCCTCTATGCTTGTTTCTTGTCTCTATACCTGATTCTATACATATGTGCTTGCTATCTGATCATCCTGAGGAAGACACTATTACTCTTAGTCTTTCTCCCTGGGATACCTTTATACTAGAACTTTACGTTTGTATACGCATAACATCATATCATTAGGTCGAGATACCTAAACAGAAGGGAACTTCGGTGATCACGCGTAGCGTCGATCTTGGATACTAAATCCGACCCTAACATGGTTATACCAGAAATCCTGAAAGTATGAAGGATAGGCAGCTATCATTAGACATATTGTGCTTATGTGCTTGGAAATTTACTTGCTATTACATACTATTATTGGAATACTATTGGCTCATGGACATGAGGACATTACATGATTTGTGCTTGATGAATCTGGATAATACTATGATGATTAACTTGGGGTAGGTGAAGCTAAGGGTGATCATGCAAGGCAAATTACCATTACGGTGCACACGTAATTGCAATTCGCCATGCATGAGAAGTCTGGCTAATCTTACCATGAGGTAACAATCATGAGTATTACAAGTTTCTATTCTATACCCTAGTGTGCTAGGATTATAATTCTAGTAAGACCTTGTTAAGGGTAACAAAACATTACTAACACTTACTATTACATAAGCCCTGTCCTACTTAGAGCCTTCATGGTATTTCCAATCATGACATTGATTCTATCTTTCGCGAAACATTCCTCCACTTAGCATTTCAGTAACTAAGGAACTGATTGAATGCTTAGAATGAAAGTGGACTTCAAGAAATGTAGAGGAGTGATGATACTCTCTACACATACATTATGTTATTCATTAGGATTATGCTAAGGAAAATTAGGATGTCATGTAACCAGTTTAAGCATCATTCTATGTGTATAGAGGGTGTGGTGGGAACGCTGCGGGGAACCCTATATATAAGCATCATCGGTATACTAAGAATATGTTTGAACTGGGCTACGTGATGATCCTGATGGACTGAAGCATGGATTGTTGGGACTTGATGAGTGGAACCATATGTGATTCTTTTTATACTTTGATTCCTATCAAAGCACACACAAATCTTAAATCATAGTCAAGGCATTGTGTGTTTAAATCAAATGATTTTCAAAATGAGCTTTGAATCATTATTCATGGTTTGCAAATTCGTCAAAGTATGTGTCTTATAACTTGAAACATGTAATGCTGGAAGAGTGTGATGCCTGTATCTCGGGGTGTTCTGTCTAGGCAAGGTATTCGTATAAATCCAAATCAGCCGATGGATCTGTCTACCTTACCTGGGAACCCTCAGGATGAGTATCTGCTTATAGGTACGCATGTCTTCAACAAAGTTGTAGTTGACCTAATACTTTGATTAGTCAACGTACTCGCTTTGATTTACGAATCAAACGATTACACACGGAACATCTCATTATTATTATACTAAATTCCCGATTGTCGTTTTCATGTTGTATAGCTCATATTACCCAGTTCTCATAAAATAATGATATTTCAAAATGTCTACTCGTCAAAACCGATCCTGATCTGGAAACTCTGGCCGTAAGATTGCTGCTATTGTAGCACGTGAGGTTGCTGCGGTCATACCAACCCTCCTAACTCATCTGAATCAAGGTGCGAACCCTGCTCAAATCTCTGTTTGTCCTAACCCTCCACGTGCTTGTACCTACAAGCATTTCAGTTCTTGCAACCCCACTAAGTTCAGTGGAACCGAAGGAGCTACCAGACTACTACAGTGGTTCGAAAGCATCGAGAACATTTTTCTAAACCCCGAAAGGTCTTCAAAACTTTAAATCATTACTTATGGTTCTCAAGTTCTCTTAAGGAGGTGTCCCATAACTAAGAACATGCAATACAGTAGGTGGAATTCCTACATCTCGGATACTTTGCTAATTGAATGTTAATCTTGTTAATTTAAATATTATAAGTGGTCACTCACCTCAATGATTGAATAAACTAATTATAACTTTGTTACCACTTATAAATACGCGTGCCTTTAATAAGGCTATGGTTGACCTCATATCCTGAGAAGTCCATGTATTCCCTTCGATTGTGAATCGAATGTTCATATCTCATTGTGATATCAATCATTTTTGTCCTTGATTTCGTCTTCTCGATTTAAATCATCCAAGATTTGAACACCATCATAACAAATTCTGCTATCTCGAACTTTGATCTTAAGCTTGTAAGCATGATTTTTCCTTTGTGACACTGATGTAACTTGAAATTTTCCAAATTTCTAATTGATATTATTTTCCTTTCGTCGTTAAGTCAAACTTCGTACCGCTTGCACCATGGGAGATGCAAGAGTTTGCAAGTCAACCTATGACTAAGAACACTCGTAACTCCTAAATGATTCTATCTCATCAAAGCAGGGGAGATTCCCTTACTTTGATAAATCTCTATACGTTTCGATAAATGGTTTCCAATTGTTTGTTTTGTGAATTTCATCCTCTGGATTAGGTGATTTCCTTATCTTGAGGATTGACTTCATTTATTCTCATTAGAACTTACATTTCACAAATGACATGATCTCACCAAAATAGGATTGGAACCCGTACTTTGGTGACAAACGTCAATCTTCGATTGTTTTCTTGTTATTATGAAATTCAATCATCAAAGTAGGAGTGAATTCCATACCTTGATGACTATTCTATTTCTTGATCTTCAATTTACCAAGGTTGAAATCAAGTGACGAGAAACATGTAGTAACTTGAAGGGTGAAACAATGTTAGTGTTTCGATCTATTAAGCCAAAGCATGATTTCTGAACTCGAAAGGAGACCCGATCGCTCTAGGTTAATTTTGGTTCTGAGCTTGGAGCATGTAAATTCTTAAATCGATTTCTTTCCCTTTATCTTCATGTTAGGACTAGATCTAGCTACATCGAACCATTTATTCCTTATTCATCGACTTTTATTTTGAGATGTCATCAACACCTGATTACGTGATGGTAGTCTTCCTAAAAAATCTTTTGTCAAATAAAGATATTATCAACTTATGATTATGTCTTTCTAGTCATACGAATGTTCTCAACTATACTTATGAGTTTGATGAATTACGTATGCAATCTACCTTTGGAAATTTGTTACCTTGCAAAACATGTTTACAAATACCTTTCCTATTGTTCGCGTCACTTCTTGAATTGCTTTTGAATCCTTAACCTTGAAAATCATTAAAATTCTATCTTGGATTTGAACAACAAGACTCGTTATTATCCTCATTGCGATGTGGATATAAAGGTTCATAAACCTTCATAACTTGTAGACATGGGTTGGCCTAAAGGAAAAGACGTAACTTGGTATGTGTCCAAGTGTCTTACCTTCACATATGACAAAACCTAACCTCCGTGTTCCCGTAAATCTCCTGTTTAACTTTCCTTTCAACTAAAATGCTTCTTATCTTAGAGGTCATAATGACAATTGGTGCATTATAGACCGATTGACTAAAAATTCAATTCGACCCATTATCTCACAACGTCGAGAAATTAACCTGTATCTGTTTCAAATATTCGTATACTGTGGTATGACGTTAAAACATCGATCGTTATATTGAATGATTGATTCATTTTCTGTTTTGATAATATTCTTAACCATCGTTGTAAACTCATTCCAAGATCTTCGCATAGCATATTATTCTTAGACCGATGGTTGGTCAAAGGAGAAATACATACTCATAAGATATGTGTTAAGGTCGTTTCATATGGTGACGTTGGGATTCTTAAATTCCGACGGATAACCTTTCTTATCATTGTTGGTTTTATCTTGATTTCTAGACATCACCTTACCACGAAATTACATTCTGGAAGTTGTGATTATAAGTCCAACATACCATGGTAATCGTCATCATTTCCAATGTTTCCTCTCAACAATGATAGTATCTGGATTATCGTTGGTCGTTTGACTAAGTCGGCACATTTCATTCCAATTCGGGAAGATTATCGAGTTGAGAAACTGGCTCGTATTTATATCAATGAGATAATCAGCCGACATGGTGTGCCATTGAACATCATTTTCCGTGATGGTCGATTCATCTCTCGTTTCTGGAAAAGTCTCCAATCAGCTCTCGGAACTCAACTAAATCTTAGCACAGCTTATCACCCGCAAACCGACGTTTCATGTTTCAAACCTCACCAATTGCCTCGCGATGAAAATCTCCACATTCCACTAGACAAAGTCCAGATTGATGAATCTGTGCACTTTATCGAGAAACCTGTGGAAATTATGGATCAGGAAGTCAAACAACTCAAACGTAGCCGATATCTATTGTCAAAATCCGCTGGGAATCTAAACGTGGCCCAGAGTTCACCTGGAAACGTGAGGACCAAATGAAACCCCAGTATCCTCATCTTTTCGTTTCAGCCTCCTTGTGATTAAAATTTCGGGACGAAATTTCCTAAAGCAGGGGAGACTGTAACATCCCGTATTTTTATTAATTAATTAAAAGTTAATTTTGTAAACGATTAAATTCAAATACGTTGATATAAATTGCAATTAATTACAATAATCATAATAATAATAATAATAATAATAATAATAATAATAATAATATAATAATAATAATAATAATATTTCTATTAATAAAATTGTAAGAATAAAAAAAAGAAAATTAAAAATTTGAATTTAAAAAGTCCAGGGGCTAATTTTGTAATTTATGAAACATAAAATCAAAGTTTATACATAAAAAATAAACAATGCAAACCGCGGGACCATTTGTGTAAACTATCAAAACCCAGCCCCCACCCGCGTTTTCCCGGCCGATCTCCGGCCACTATTCCGGCCGAGCTCCAGCGAAGACCAAATCATTTCGTGGACCCAATTCGAACTGGAATCCAACATTAAAACGCGTTAAATCAGGCAATTAACAGCTCACAATCCCACTTTATTCTCGGATGCGATTCCAGCTCACAAATACACTCAAACAACAATTATAAACAAATTTATTCTACCTAATCGAACATCTATTTAACCCGATCGAATACAGCTTCCAATTGCAAATAAAACACACACAAACACCAAATTCTATCATCATCCTCTGTCGCGACCTGCAACTCCATCGAACACCACCCTCTGGCCTTCCTAACTTGAAATTAACAGAGGGCTTTCGATCATTAGAATCATTTGAAGCTATCTGTGCAATTAATTTGATTTCCATCAAAGTTTGATCATCGTTTGGAATCAAGATAACCGCGACTTGTTATTGTCTGTTTTTATCATCAACCCAGTTCAAAACAGGTAATTAAACACGCTTACATACTCGTTTTACATGGGGATTAAAAGCCCCAACATTAATTTGATTATTAACTTCAAATTCGGGTTCAATTTGATCGATTTCATTCTAGGGTTTATATTGGATTGGGGAAACGGGTTAAACCTGTTTAAAATTAAATCGAACCGAGGGTTATCGCGGCTGGATGCCTTGGTTCACTGGTATGCGTGTGGGTGTGTGAATTGGAGATCCCGGGTTCGAACCCGACTACCTACAACTATTTTTTTTATGCTTTTCAAGCTTCAATAAATATATAAAAATTCCTAAAAATCATAAAAATAAGTTTTTATAAGCTTTTCTTATTTAAAATGTTACGTAAATATTTTCTGAAAATTTATTTGGTTTAAAAACCTTAATAATTTTATAAAATATTATTTATAAGTATTATAAAATTATTTTTATAAAAATAGACACTATATTGTGTGTAATTATGAATAATCATGAAAATCATAGAAATTATACCTCTTATAATTTCACAAATTATTTACAAATGTAATTATAGGTTATTAAAATATACTTTAATTAATAAAATAAATTAATAAATTATTAATGGTTAATACGATATTGTAATCAATGTTAAATAATGTTTATTTCAAAAGATTACATAGAATATATACATCTAATTGTGTGTGTGTCGCGTGACAAATCGAACCGACCCGAATCTGACCGAATGTATTTATTCGCAATGAACACATTTTAAAGACTTAATTACAATTAATAATAGGTTTGATCGTGCATTACCCTTATTCTTTGAAGCTTTTGTTCACTTCATTATCATCTCAATTCAAGGTGAGTTTTACGGCCCCTTTTTATGCTTATACAATTGTTTCAATCTTTTCCAAACTTGGGGTAAAGTATGCTCACCCGTTTTCAATGTTGTACAACATACATACAATTTTCATACTTGGAATCAACGTGATACTGTTTTCATACTATGATACATACATGATGTTACTGTTTGGTTCTTCTTACAACCATTAATTCTGGTGTTGGAACCAACAGATAGGTATTAGTAGTACTACTGGGTTGACACCCTCACCCTTGACGAGATGGTTACTTGTGAGTACCATCCCACCTGCCAGGAATCCGGCCTTGGGTGAACCGTGAATATATTCCGACAAGTTTCTTTGTGTACGTTATTAGGTTTAGTTGTATGAAACTCATGTTATGTGATCTTGCTTGCTTATAACTGTATGCACGGTATTCCACAACAAACTCTATACAACATCAATTACATGTTTATAATTCAAACCTGCGAAGCTTACCAACAATTATGTTGACCGTTTTGAGCATATCTTTTTAGGTGATATTAATCAAAGAGGATAGCTAGAGCCGATGCCTTAGCAGAGACCCTCAGGATTTCAATAGACTACGCTAGTCGTGGAACTGACTAACCACGACACAAGTCACCATTGTGTCGGGTGACGTCATGACACGTGGATCTTTGCATTTATTTTGTCTCTGTAAACTAACCAGTGTTATAAAGATCCCGTCCGTTACATCCTCGTGTTTCCGCTATAGGCGGGGGTGTGAGAAATAATAATAATAATAAAGAAAAAATGAAGATTTACGTTTGCACAACAGCCCACGACTGCTGTGCTTTCTAAACACACACACAAGTCACACACACACCAATATATATATATATATATATATATATACACACACACACACACACACACACACACCCAAATGCACACAAACAACACATACAAACACACAGAACACACTATATACACACAACGGTACCGACGGGATCATTGACACATAAAGATACATGCAACAATAGGCATATAGGCACACACTGTATATGTGCATGCGCACGAATACATATATATATATATATACACACACACACACGGTCATATACACAAACTCAACAATACATATATATACACTAACACGCCACACATACATACATTATATACATGTACACATTGTCTATATGCACACATACAAATACACACTACGGTTTATATATCTATACATACATTTACATACATCGGAATACATATACAATTTATACAATTTATGTTATACACAATTATATAGTATATATCACACTCACGTATATGCTAAATATTATAAAACACACACCACCCACGTTTACACACACATTTGAGCAGAACATTCCTCATGCGTCTAATGTATATTTATATACACATACATACATACAATCGCATACATACACACACAACAACATGCATACATACACAGCAGCCTTCGGCTGCTGTGTTTGGACCTCCTCTCCCGCACTCACACACGCATATACAAGCATATATATATATATACAGATACATACATACGCATATAACAACACATACATACACGCATATACATTACGCACACAGCAGCCGAAGGCTGCTGTGTTTGTCCTTCCTGCGCAATACACACATATATATTCATATGCAGCACATATACATACAAATACACGCACCGATACATACAAACGCGCACACACACATGCTTACGAATCAACCTGAAACAAAACTGATTCAAACCGCGACGTAAACCGAAACGAAACGTAACGAAACGAAACAAAACGAGTTCCACAATGACCGGTTACCTGCGAAACAAGTGAACGGCGGGACGACGGCGACCGACGGTGGCTAACGGTGACGATTGAGCTTGAATGGTAAACGGCGGTGAACGGGTGACGGCAGTAGGGTTCGCGGGGGGGGGGGGGCTGAAGGTTTCGAATGAGCTGCGTAGATTGTATATATATTTTTAATATTTGCAATTTAATCAATAACTTTAAAATAATTATTCCCTCAAGTTTAATTAAATTACACTTTAAACCCTGGACTTTAATTATAATAATTATAATAATATTAATAATAATATTAATTTTAATAATAATAATACTAATAATAATAATAATATTAATTACATTAATTAGTAAATAAATTTTATTAATTGTCATTTATAATACATTTGACAAGTTGAGATTATTGTAACACTAGGGTTGACACGAAACGGTTGTACGAAAGGATTCGAAAAAAAAATGAATTACTTATGCGAAATAATAAATGTATGAAAAGAATTTACGAGTTTCGAGTCAATTGACGGATCTGAAAGTGACGGATGTCACAGTATCCCCCAGTTGAGAGAATTTCGTCCCGAGATTCAACTAGAGTTACCAACTGCACTGTCATTCGTAAATATGTGAGGATACTTAATCCTCATTCCATCTTCTCGTTCCCAGGTATATTCAGGGCCTCTCTTCGAGTTCCATCTTACCTTCACAATCAGAATCCTACTTCTCTTCAGCGTCTTTATCTCTCTGTCCATAATTTCCACCGGTTCTTCCACGAATCGAAGTTTCTCATCCACCTGAATTTCTTCGAGTGGCACATGTAACGTCTCATCAGCAAGACACTTCTTGAGATTTGAAACATGGAATGTGTTATGGATACCGTTTAACTCCCGTGGTAATTCAAGCCGATATGTAACAGGACCAATACGTTCGATGATCTTGAACGGACCAACGTACCTTGGCGCTAACTTGCTTCTTTTACCAAAACGTACGATGCCTTTCCAAGGCGACACTTTCAATAGTACGTTATCCCCAACAGTGAACTCTAATGGCTTCCTTCGATTGTCAGCATAGCTTTTCTGACGATCTTGGGCCGCCTTCAACCTATCCTTAATCTGAAACACCTTATCGGTAGTCTCCTGTATGATTTCGGGTCCAGTCATTTGGCTTTCCCCAACCTCTGCCCAACACACCGGTGACCTACACTTACACCCATATAATGCCTCAAATGGTGCACACCCGATACTTGTATGGTAACTATTATTATACGAAAACTCCACCAATGGAAGATGAGCATCCCAATTACCACCAAAGTAAATCGTGCAAGCCCTCAGCATGTCTTCCAATGTCTGAATCGTACGTTCACTCTGACCATCGGTCTGTGGGTGATGGGCAGTACTCATGTCAAGACGTGCCCCTAGTGACTTCTGCAGGGATTGCCAAAATCGGGATGTGAATCGTGCGTCCCGATCGGATATGATTGACATGGGTACCCCATGTCTAGACACAATCTCACAGATGTAGATCCTTGCCAACTTTTCCATTTTGTATTCCTCGCGTATAGCCAAGAAATGTGCAGATTTGGTCATCCGATCCACTATAACCCAAATCGCATCATGCCCACTACTGGTCTTAGGTAACTTGGTAATAAAGTCCATAGTAATATTTTCCCATTTCCATTCGAGAATTTCAGGCTATTGTAACAAACCTGACGGTCTCTGATGTTTTGCTTTAACCTTTGAGCAAGTTAAGCATCTACTCACATACACAGCGATATCCCGTTTCATTCCAGGCCACCAATACAAGTCCCTAAGGTCATGATACATTTTATCTGCACCGGGATGTACCGAATACCTTGTTTTATAAGCCTCGTCTAGTACCATTTCCCCCGTATTTCCTAAGGACGGAACCCAAATTCTTTCGACGAAGTACAGCCCACTATCGTCCTTCTTCATGAACTGTTTGTCCAACCCTCTTAGTGCTTCCTCTTTTTCATTCATTTCCTTTATTGCTTGTACCTGGGCGGAGATGATACAAGTTTTTATACACGGTTGAACTGTCATACTTGTTGCCCGAATACGTACGGGCTTAATTCGTTCTTTTCGACTTAAGGCATCGGCCACTACATTAGCTTTTCCCGGGTGGTACTGGATGCTGAGTAACTCCATCCATCATCTCCGCCTCATGTTCAATTCCTTCTGGTCGAAAATATGTTGGAGGCTCTTAGTGGTCTATATAGATGACACACTTAGAGAACTTAGCGTATAGTTTCTCCTTTTCCAATAATTCCAATACTATCCCTCCATGTTTCTCATGATCCTCCCTGTCCTCAAATAAGTCAGCATATCTTCAATGAACAATATGCTAAATTCATCCAGACATGATTCATACATCCGATTCCTCGGTTCCATGAACACAGTGGGTGCCTCTGTAGCACCAAAATGCATAACTGTTAACTCATGATTTCCGTAACGAGTTCTAAATGATTTCTTCGGTATGCCGTCCTCATTGATTCTAAATAGATGATATGGAGATCAATATTCTCAAAGGTATGTCGATACGTCTAGATGATCGAATAGGTCATTTACCCTCGACAAAGGATAACGTTCTTGACCATTAACTTATTTAGCTTTTGATAGTCCATGCTCATCGAAGGATCCATTCTTCTTCTGGACACAAAGCACTAGTGCCCCATAGTGAGTGACCGGGTTATAGAAACCTTTATCTACAACTCCTAAAGTTGATTAGGCAAATATTTCACCTTCTAAGGTGCTAAGCGATATGGTGTCCGAGCGACATGCATCGCGTCCAGTACTAGGTCAATCTGAAAGTCCATCTGTTGTGAACGAGGCAATGAAACCAAATCCTTCTTGAACACTTCCTAAAATTCTCATACAACAGGTATGTCGTCTAGCTCTTATTCCTCCGCTTTCATGCTCATGATCTGCATCTTGTACTCTTCTAATCTCTTTCCATGTACGTCTAGTGTCTCACTGTCACACCCTCGCTTATAGCGGAAACACGAGGATGCGACGGACGGGATCGTCATAACACTTGGTATAATTACAGAGACATAATACATGCAAAATCCTCGTGTCATGACGTCGCCCGACACAATGGTGACTTGTGTCGTGGTTAGTCAGTTCCACGACTATCATAGTCTTATTGATTCTAAATCCAAAATACACAGAGTTCACAAATAAATACAAATGATATACATTATTAATGCAAAACTATTGAAATCCTGAGGGTCTCTGCTAAGGCATCAGCTCTAGCTATCCTCTTTGATTATGTTCACCTAAAAAGATATGCTCAAAAATGTCACACATAATGTTGGTGAGTTTCGCAGGTTTAAATTTAAAACATGTAATTGATGCTGTATAGAATTTGATGTGGAACATACTGCAAGCACAAACCACATAACATGTGTTTTAGACAACCAAACCTAATGACGTTATGCATATAAATTAGACGGAATATATTCACCCTTGGCCTGATTGCTGGCAGCTGTGTTGGTAACTCGCAAGTTAACCAATCGTCGAAGGGTGGGGGTGTCAACCCAGTAGTACTACCAATACCTAACCGTTGGTTCCCAACCCGGGAATTAATGGTTGTAAGAATGATCCATAGAATAACACCATGTATGCATGCAAAACAGTATCACGTTGATTCCAAGTATAGAATATAGAATATACAGCATTGAACACGGGTGAGCATACTTTTCCCCCATTGATTGAAAACATTGAAAACTTGTATAATCATAAAAGGGGCCATGAAACTCACCTTGAATTGATGTAATGCACAAAGACTTCACAGAATAAAGCAATGCACGATCAAACACGATCAATACCTATTATTGATTATAACTACACCTTTAAAACATATTCAGCGCGAATAGGTATGTTTGATTGAATTCGAGTCGGTTCGGTTTGACGTCCATGATTAGTTATATATATTTGAGTGGGATTATAAATTTAGTGATTTATATATTTAAGTTTGATTAATTTAAAATATATTTTATAAGAAATAACTTATAATTATTTTCGTAAATGATTTGTGAAATTATATGTTGTGTAATTTCTATGATTCCCATGATTATTTCATAATTAAACACGATTTAATGTTTATTTTTATAAAAATAATTATTTATATTATTTATATATATTATTTTATAAGGATTATTAAGGTTTTTAAATGAAATAAATTTACAAAAAATGTTTATGCAGTATTTTAAATAAGGAAAGTTTATAAAAATTATTTTTATAATTTTTAAGGATTTTTCCATAATTTTTAGAAGCTTAAAAAGCTTTAAAAAATAATTACAGGTGCCCGGGTTCGAACCCGGGACCTCCTGTTGGACATGGAGCGCAGGAACCAGTGAACCAAAGGCCGTGGCCGCGACAGAATCCGGTTTTATTTGTTTTTAAGCATCGTTTCAGTTTTCCCCCAATTTCTCGATAAACCCTAATTTAGTTTGATCCAAATTGAACTGGAATTCGATCATGTAAACGGTTATAATCATGGGGCTTTTAATCCTTATGTAAAAACGAATAGATTGGAGTGTTTAATTACCTGTTTTGGTTTGATTTGATGCTAAGAACACTCGAAGAACAGCCGCGACTAGGTTGAAATTGATTCGATACCCAATTGATGATATTAATCAGATTAATCGCACAGGTAGCTTCTAATGATGCTTAGGATTGAAAGCCCTATGTTAATTGCAGTGTATATGGGTCGGAGGGTGATGGTTGATTGAGTTGCAGGTTCGAACAGAGGGTTTGATCGAATTGGTTTGATTTTGTGTGTTCTGATGAAATGGACAGTAGCATTCGATTTTTAGTGAGTTAGAGTTCGTGTAGTTCGGTTAATTTTGATTAAATTAGTGTTGAGTGGATGAATTAGCCGTTTGGAACGGTCGAAAATAAAGTGGAAAAGTTTATAACCGTTAATTTACCGTTACAACGCGTTTTTAGGGGTGCATTGGGTTCGAATCCCTCCCGCGAACGCAGTGGAAAAGGTTTTGGGGGTTAAAATCAGGTAATTTTCGTGTTTTGGCCTCGCCGGAGTATCGCCGGAGTTCGACCGGAATCCGGCGCCGGAAAAACGTGGGTGGGCGGGGTTGGTTTTGAATGTTTTAAAATTATATATTTGGTCCCTGTGGTTTTAGTTTTATTAATTTATGTCATAAACTTGTTTTTATAGTTTCATAAATATCAAAACACCCCATGGACTTATTATTATTATTATTTTTATTATTATTGTTATTATTATTATTATTATTATTATGATTATTATTATTATTATTATTATTATTATTATTATTATTATTATTATTACTATTATTATTATTATTATGGTTAACACGAATGTGTATACGAAAAATTCGGCTAGAACGATATATATATATATATATATATATATATAAATAATAAATACATAAGGATAGTTAACACACATGGAACATGTACACGAAGATAATTCGGTTAACACGATAAATAGACTATGAACATACATGAGGGTCGTTAATACACACACGGTGAGTTCACGAGCTTAGTGCTGATTGACGGTCTATTGGTGATAGATGCTACACACCATCACATTCACCACATGATCTTCAACAAGAAGAATCTTAGGTTTCCTTTTTGATTTGGGAATATCTTGAATGTTTCTAAAACTTTGTTCATTAAATCCATCTGTATCATCTGAACTGTCACACTAATGTGACAGTAACCCACCATGTTCTTTGCTTGATATTGTGAGGTGTCACACTCACCGTCCTATAACGGCATACGAGTAGTTCTCGGAGAATATAATCTCGACCCTACTCCCTTATAATCGGTTCATTCCCGTGACCATATTAAAACTTCTAAGTCAAAGCCATATAAGACTTATTCTAAAGGCATGGTCCTCTACTAGCACAACATAGTCCTAAATTATCTCCCTAATATTTACATGACTTCCATTAGCCCATTTCACAACACTTATCCTCATAATTTAGGTCAAGTCCAACTTAGTGATAAAAGTTAAAGTCACTACGTGTGGGGTCCTGTCGGGCATTTTGACACCAATCTCAACTGCCTTTCTATGAACAGGGTTGCCGCATTACCTTGCACTAGGTTAGCACAAGTTGCATGCCATATTTTGAATTGTTCCTTTGTTTTTGATCAACCATTTCACCTTTAATCCCATTTAACCTCGCATATAGCTTTCAATGATGCTCCTTGCTTCCACACTCATAATGTCAATGCCGTACTCTTGCCAATCTGACCGCATTAATCAGCACAATTGGGCTCACCAGCACCTTTAAGCCCTTGGCTAAGCGCTCTAATTGCTAGAAATTAGAATACACCTGACATGGCGTCATAGTCGAATGGTGCAGATTGCACTTAATATATGTAGGACAGGTGCCTGTATAGTCCTTTGTTGCGAGCATGACAACCACATATCCTTTCACGACCTTGTCCTTCTTGTCCATTTAAATACCATCTATCTTACTCGATTCTCAACATCCTTCTTCATCTCCCTATCTTTCTCGAATATCTGATAGGAACCATCTCGTCGGTCAATGTACATGTCTTCAGTATTGCACTCTAAACGGTTGGGGATGCAGCAGCGACCATCATTCCATGACTATGGAACCAACCCTTTGATGCGCTCTCAACTTTATTTGACTTATGTGTCAGTTGTGGCACCTGCTTTTCCAACTTATGGAATTATTAGGTATGGGCATCATGGCCACATCCTACCATTGCATGATCCCAAGACATAAGTTCTAACTTTTCCATTCAGTCCACAAGGTAGTACTCCTCGGTTACCAATCTTTGAAGCTCATCCAAAGTCATGACCATTACAACCTCCATACCTCAAACTAGTGTTTGAGCATTCTACTACGTTAGTTCTTCGCCCATCGATGAACAGACATCACAATTTACCTTTTGATTCTTAGCACAGCTCTCGATGTCTACATCTGTTCCAATTTTCTCAATGCAATAGGTCAGGGCTGTTGCTCAAACTTTCCTGCCGTACCACTTTTGCTTGCACATCATGAGCTCCATGTATGTACAACCAATCATGCCTCCAGTACTATTTCCTTCCAGGTTATTAGTTCCACCATGTCCATCTCTAAACTGCTAGGATTAACACATAGCCTAGTTCAAGCACATCCTTAGATACCGAAGATGTTTATATATAGGGTTCCCTGCAGCGTTCCCACCACACCAACGGTATACCAAGAACGATGCTTAAACTTGGTTACATGACATCCACTTATTCCATCAAGATTAATACTAGAACATCAAAATGTCAAATGCCCCAAGTCTTAGGATCCATCCGAACAAAGCAACATAGGTACAAAGAGCCTCACCTCTCTACTGTAATTCTTTAAAGACCAAGTACATCTTGAACATGTAGTCAATTTCCACGATCATAGAAACAAAAGCGATTTCAAAGTCCTATAGATACTGTGCTAAATGTCAAGGTATTTGTACTTATGGAAGGATAAAGGATATAGGTATTTCTACACCATCGATTATAATAAGAACATGAACTCCAATGTCCCATGTAATAAAAAGAAATTTCGTACTAACTATGACTGTTATCTCATGAAAAGGTTTGCCAGATGTCGCATGCACTGCAAATTGCAATTATGTGTGCACCCGTAATGTTAATTTGCATTACATGGTCACCACTAGCTCCTCCTACCAGAGTTAACATGTCTTGTTAAGTACATAGTGTTATCTATGATTGGAGAATCAAGTATATGGTCACTAACCGAAGGTTAAGTTACCGAAGTTGTACAGAGGAATCGATTGAGAAAGCATTCACTTAGGTAAGGGACGATCAAACAAGTCCATTTAGTATAGTTTGAGATCCAGTATAGTTTCCATCTAACCTGAATACGCCATGGCCCTTGTCTGTTGTGGTTAATTAAGCTAGCATGTCCAACTCCCAGTATTCAACTCACAAGTTGTAAATAAGACCTCGTACAACATAGCCAACACCAGCAGACACATATAATAAAGGTTGGCTTAATGCCCAAAGTCCTTTAAAAGAATCCTTACACCCGCACTTATCAATCCAATCCAAATAGCAATTAAGCGTATAACGGGAGGACATCCTTACCTAATGCTTTCTCAAAGCACACACAGGTAATACAATGACCAAAGTTCTCTAATAGGAAGATCACAGATAACACAGAAGGCAGGCAACATAGCACCACAGATAATACACATAAAACTTTCACATGTATAGCAGTACACACTTAATCCTATGATGCATACTACATGTGGGTACTTAGGTTATAGTCTAGGTTGAATAATCCACCTAATTCTCTATAACCAATGGCTCTGATACCAATCTGTCACACCCCCGCTAAAAGCGGAAACATAAGGATGCGACGGACGGGATCGTCATAACACATTGGGGGTCTAAGAGAATCACTATAAGGCGTTCTCCGTAAATGGGTCAAGACGACGCCCGACACATATGAACAAGCGTCAAGATCAATCACTCCATTACGAATAGTCAATGAATTATGTTCACCAAAGTTTCATCAAAACCAATAGTCCAAAACACAATAAATAATCCCAGATCCAATAAACACATCATCAAAACATCCAGACATAATTGATCCAAAAGTGCCATAAATAAATAAACCAAATAAAGATCCAAAATAGTCTAATACTCCCGAGAGAGCGGTCCCATCTAAGTCCACATCCATTCCACTTATGCATTGTTACCTGAAAAGACATGCTCATAAAGGTCAACATACGTTGGTGAGTTCACAGGTTTAATGTACAAAACATGCCGTGTATCCATGTAAAACAGAAAAGAGAGTGTGTGAGTAAGAGAACATAGTAGCCATAGAATTCATACAAATCAATAGTCATGCCCATGTCCACAACCGGATTATATTCACCCAAGGGCTCGCACAAGGCAAAGTTGGTCTTAGCTAGCATACCAACAACAAGGGTGGGGTGTCAGCCCGTTAGTACTAACAATACCTCTCCATGACAGTCCAGTCCACATACAGTCCAAATACAGATAGCACATTTGTAAGAACTCTAGACTCAATCCTATGGTCCAAACCACACACAGTTGTTTATAACACGGCGTAGAACAAAACATTTGAGCAAGCTTTTCCCCCAAGAAAATATATTAAAAAGGGCCGTGAAACTCACCTTGATTGTGAAGAAAATAACTTGAACAAAAACTTCAAAGAGTGCGGGTAACGAATGATCAAACACCTATAGTTAATTACAATAAAAGAATCTTAAGACGAGTCAAAAGGGAATTGATTCGTTCGGTCGGGTTGGGGTCGGTTCGGGCTTGACGCGCGACACGCACACAAGTAAATATCCACGTTCGGCACACTATACTATAATAACGATAGTAATAACCATAACAATATTAATCATAACAATAGTATTATCAATAATAATAATAATAATAATAATAATAATAAGACTACTACTACTACTACTACTACTACTACTACTACTACTACTACTACTACTACTACTACTACTACTACTACTACTACTACTAGCAGCAGCAGCAGCAGCAGCAGCAGGCAGCAGCAGCAGGAGCAGCAGGAGCAGCAGCAGCAGGAGCAGCAGCAGCAGCAGGAGCAGCAGGAGCAGGAGCAGCAGCAGCAGCAGGAGCAGCAGGAGCAGCAGCAGCAGGAGCAGCAGCAGCAGGAGCAGCAGGAGCAGGAGCAGCAGGAGCAGCAGGAGCAGGAGCAGCAGCAGCAGCAGCAGCAGCAGCAGCAGCCGCAGGAGCAGCAGCAGCAGCAGCAGGAGCAGCAGCAGGAGCAGCAGGAGCAGCAGCAGCAGGAGCAGCAGCAGCAGCAGCAGCAGGAGCAGCAGCAGCAGCAGGAGCGGCAGGAGCAGCGGCAGGAGCAGGAGCGGCAGGAGCGGCAGGAGCGGGAGCGGAGCGGCAGCGGCGGGAGCGGGAGCGGGAGCGGCAGGAGCGGGAGGAGCGGGAGCAGCGGGAGCAGCGGGAGGAGCGGGAGCAGCGGGAGCAGCGGGAGCAGCGGGAGCAGCGGGAGCAGCGGGAGCAGCGGGAGCAGCGGGAGCAGCGGAGCAGGGAGCAGCGGGAGCAGCGGGAGCAGCGGGAGCAGCGGGAGCAGCGGAGCAGCGGGAGCGGGAGCAGCGGGAGCAGCGGGAGCAGCGGGAGCAGCGGGAGCAGCGGGAGCAGCGGGAGCAGCGGGAGCAGCGGAGCAGCGGGAGCAGCGGGAGCAGCGGGAGCAGCGGGAGCAGCGGGAGCAGCGGGAGCAGCGGGAGCAGCGGGAGCAGCGGGAGCAGCGGGAGCAGCGGGAGCAGCGGGAGCAGCGGGAGCAGCGGGAGCAGCGGGAGCAGCGGGAGCAGCGGGAGCAGCGGGAGCAGCGGGAGCAGCGGGAGCAGCGGGAGCAGCGGGAGCAGCGGGAGCAGCGGAATAAACATTGACAAAGTTCACTTTGTCAAACAGCTTGAACACAATTTGTTAAGTGTTTCTCAGTTCTGTGATCAAAAGCCTCAAATGCTTTTCACAGAACATGAGTGCATTATCCTCAAACCAGGGATGACAATTCCTCTGGAATTGGTGCTTCTTAGATCTCCCAGGAAAGGGAATATGTACAAGCTAGATATGAACAATGCTTCTCCTATGGGTGAAGTATCATGCTTTCTTTCCAAAGCTGATAGTGATGAGTCAACACTATGGCATAAACGTATGTGTCATGTAAATTTTAAGACAATGAATAAATTGGCTAAAAATAACTTGGTACATGGTTTGTCTAAAAAGGAATTTTTCTACAAAGATAACTGTGTTGCATGCCTGAAAGGGAAACAACACAGGATATCTCATAAGTCCAAATGTGTTAACTCTATCACTACTCCATTACACTTATTGCACATGGATCTCTTTGGTCCCACAAGTATAATGAGCATTGGAAGGAAATCATACTGCCTTGTGATTGTTGATGATTTTACAAGATTTACATGGGTATTCTTTTTAAGAAGTAAAGATGAAACTGCTGAAACGTTAAAATCTTTTATTCTTAAAATAAAAATCAAATTGATCACAAGGTTAAGATCATTAGAAGTGATCAAGGGACTGAGTTTAAGAACTTTGTTCTTGACTCATTCTGTGACTCAAAAGGGATTGCCAGACAATATAGTGCTCCCAGAACTGCTCAACAAAATGGTGTTGCTGAGAGGAGGAACAGGACACTTATTAAGGCTGCTCGAACCATGTTAGCTGATTCAAACTACCTCTAACATTCTGGGCAGAGGCAGTTAGCACTACATGCTATGTGTAGAACAGGGTTCTTGTAGTTAAGCCCCATGGAAAAACCCCTTGTGAGTTATGGAACAAGAGGCCACCGTTCATTGGCTTTCTAAGGTCCTTTGGCTGCAGGTGTACCATATTTAACATAAAAGACAACTTAGCAAAGTTTGCTGAGAAGTCAGATGATGCTATCTTGTTGGATACTCTTCTAGCTCCAAAGCTTATAGGGTATACAACATTAAGAATCAACAATTTGAGGAGTCATCCAATATAGTTGTAAATGAACACACTCCTTGTGTTAGGGGGAATGGACCTGATTATATTTTGACTTAGAATTGTTTCCAAACTATTCTAAACCATCTTGTGAGAATGATTCAGATGGAACAGGTGCTCAAGGTGATGCTGATGCCGATCAACTATTTGAGCTTCCCAGACCTCTTCCAAATTTTCCAAGTGCTGAAAGGCAACAAGCTTCAATCATTCACAGATCTGATAGTGTAACTATCTCCAGGAATAGTGAAGCTTCAACAAGTGAATCACCTGATGAACCCAAAAGCTTTTCAGGTGATCCATTACAACACCAGGTTGAAGGAAGTAGTATTCTGAAGGAACAGGCAACTGTTTATACTACTTCACAACCAACCATTGATGATGTTTCTCAGCCATTCAATCAGTCCTCATTGAATGACTTTGAAACAGCAGCTGGACAGAGTGATCTAGTTCCTGATCAGAATATGTCCAACCTGGACTTATCTCTGCAACTGGAAGTGATTCCTCGTCTTAGAATTCATAACACTCATCCAACTGAAAACATCATAGGGAATGTCTCTGAAGGTGTGAGAACAAGAGGGCAAACTCATCATGGGAATGTCTGCTTGTACTCATGCTTCTTATCTCAGATGGAACCCAAGAAGGTGGAAGATGCCTTGAAAGATAGTAGTTGGGTTGAATCGATGCAGGAGGAGCTGCTTCAATTCAAAAGATAAAAGGTCTGGAATCTATGCCCGCTACCTTCTGGTCAAGTACCCATAGGCACTAAATGGGTATTCAGAAACAAGAAAGATGATAGAGGCTTGATTAGCAAGAACATGGCAAGATTAGTAGTTCAAGGATACACCCAAGAGGAAGGAATCGATTATACTGATATCTTTGCACCGGTTGCATGACTTGAGGCAGTTAGGATCTTCCTTGCTTATGCTGCATCCAAGAACTTCACAGTCTACCAACTTGATGTCAAGTGTGCTTTTCTATATGGGGATATAGATAGGGAAATCTATGTATGTCAACCTCCAGGATTTGAAGACCCACAGCACCCCAACTATGTGTGCAAACTGGATAAAGCTCTATATGGACAGCACCAAGCACCTAGGCTGTGGTATGAGACCTTGTCTCAGTTTCTCCTGAAGAATGGCTACATCAGAGGTACCATTGATAAGACTCTTTCATCAGGAAGATTGGAGAGGACATTTTGCTTGTTCAAGTCTATGTTGATGACATCATATTTGGTTATTCAAATGACTAAATGTGTAAGGACTTTGAGAGCATTATGAAGCAGAAATTTGAGATGAGTTCCATGGGAAAAATGGACTTTTTCCTTGGAATTCAGGTGAAACAGATGAAGGAAGGGTTCTTCATAAATCAATCTAAGTATGTCTCAGACATCTTACATAGATTTGAAATGAAGGACTGTAAACCAGCCAAAACACCCATACCCAGAAACCATAATCTTTGCCCTGACCTTGAGGGGGAGGATACTGATCAACATCAGTATAGAGCAATTATTGGTTCTCTAATGTATCTCACTGCTAGTAGACCTGATATCATGTTTGCCACATGCATTTGTGCAAGATATCAGGCTGCTCCCAAGGTGTCTCATTTGGCTGCTGTTAAGAGAATCCTCAGATACCTCAAAGGAGCACCTAAACTAGGTCTCTAGTATCCAAGAAATAGTGATTTCAATCTCTATGGATACTCTGACAGTGATTATGGTGGCTGCAACATTGAAAGAAATCAACATCAGGAGGATGTCAATTTCTTGGTGGAAGTATTATCTCATGGCAATGCAAGAAACAATCCTGTGTCTCTACATCAACTGCTGAAGCTGAATACATTGCTGCTGCTAGCTGCTATGCTCAACTGCTATGGATTCAAAATCAGATGTTGGACTATGGATTCAACTTCATGACTACTCCTATCCATATTGACAACAATAGTGCTATCTTCATTACTGAAAATCCAGTGAAGCACTCTAAGACAAAGCACATTGAGATCAGGTATCATTTCATTAGAGATATTCATGAGAAAAATCTGATAAAGTTAATCAAAGTTGACTCAAATGAACATATGCTGATTTGTTCACAAAATCTTTTGATGAACAAAGATTTAAGTATCTCATATCAGCTATTGGGATGATAAACATTGATTAACTACCTCTTTTGAAAACTTTTTAATGTGTAATGTCTTGTGTCAAAGATCTTTTTAATTCCAAGTGTAAATTCCTTCCGAAGAGGAATTAACTCTCGGAAGATATTCTTAAATATCTTCCGAAGGCAAATTCCTCAATGGAAATTTTCTTCTCGGAAGAGTTTTTAGTCTCGGAAGAAGCGATTGATTTTGCAATAGATCTACTTCCGAAGCTCATAAAACTCTTCATTTGAAAAGCAATTTTTTATCTTCGGAAGCAATGCCTTGCTTCGGAAGAGAAGATTGCCTTCGAAAGATAATTACCTTGGAAATGTTTTATATTCGGAAATAGAGATTTTACTGTGTAACGAATATCTTTTGGGCCCCACTCTGTAAAAGGTAAAAATTTGATGATGATGGTCAGATTATTTAAAATTACCCCTTGCCGCCATTGTCACTTCACAGCCGAAAACCACCATCACCCCAAACAGTTACCCTATTACCACCACTACCACAATTCATCCCCTTTAAATAATCCAGACTGTTTAATTTCATCTTCTTTTACCAATTTACTGCCCTAACTATTCCCTTCACTGTCAAACCTGAAATTCCACCCAAATTCAAGCTTACTTTCTCTACAATGGCGCTAAACCCTCAGCACAACCAGGTCGCATTACTTGATTCGTCAAGAGATGCCGACTTCACCCAAATAATCACCTTTCTTACTGAATCAACCTACCTCACGGCGCTTACTGTTAACCCCCCGTTTACTCCAACCACATGACTGAATTCTGGAGTAACGGTCAAGCTGAGGTCCTAAATGGGGTTCGCGTTCTGAAACCTGCATTTGTGGACAGGAGTTGATCATAACTGAACAACTCATCAGGGAGCATCTAGAGCTCAATGATGATGGGGCTCCTACTGAGTTTCCCAAAGAAGACTTGGATAGCACCTACATCCTTATGGGATATGGTGGGGATGTAAGCAGGTCAACCGTCTACAAGTTCAACTTCTCATATCATTGGAAGTTCCTGCTGCACATCATTCTGCACTGCCTATCCAACAAGTCTGGGGGATGGGATCAAATCCCATATGAACTAGGATGCCTAGTTCACGGGTTGGTGAGGGGTCTGCGCTTCAACTACTCCAGATTTGTGTTGTCCAATTTGATTGGAAATCTGAGAAGGGACACATTCTTCATGTATCCCCGATACATTCAACACATTATTAACTGCGAGTTGGAACCGAGCAAGCTTGTCTGTGCAGCTGCTCTTACTGTTCCCCAAGTGCGGCCTACCATCTTCAAGACATTGAAGAAGGTGTCCATCAACTTTACTGGACGGTACACTCCTTTACCTCCAGAGATGATTGAGCGCATAGCTCCTGGTGACATCCCTGTTAACCCCACAGGTGATGAACCCACACCAGCAACCTCCACCACAAATATTCCCATACCTTCTCCACCCATTAAAATTACATATCAGAGACGTCCCAAACGAACCCTTGTTCAATCTACTCTGATTGAACAAGCTCCTCCAGTTCAAACCAAAAGGGCTAGAGTGGAAACATGGGCTCCCACTCAGTCCGAGGTCACACCATCCTTCTCATTTGACCTCAATTTGGGTTTTGAGCCTCCTCAGTCTCAAACCCAAGAGCCCGAACCTCAAGCCTTTAGCCCACAGGGTGAGTCTTTACACTCCCCTGTACAGCCTTCAAGGGACAGCCCCACCAGAGGCTCAATGCCTGTAGACATTGATCTAGGTCCCGGGTCAGTAGGTTTAACCTCTTTATCTTTCACTGACCTATTACTCCGAACTGATGAAGAGATTACATCTCTCCATGGCCATGAAGTTGATCTACAACACCCTCTCAAAGATCAACAGAGCCAAGAGAGATCCCTTATCTCTAGCCCCCATCAGCAGCCAACTACTGAGGTGAGTCCCACTGATGTGGAGGGGACTCATGTAGGCTCAGTGCCACTACTCAGAGTCTCTAATTGAGCTCTAAGGACAGTGGTAATATCAATCAGACTGAGTCTACGACAACTTTGCCCATTGACATCTCTGAAAGAGATGAATTTGAGCAAAGGTATCCAGGGTGCCAAGAAGCCATATCTGGTGGTGAGACTGAACATACTAGGTATGTTATCTCATCTCCCCATGATTCTTCACATGAAGATGAGGGAAGTATGCAACTCACACTCCAGTACTTGCTCTCTAAGGTCTCAAACCTGGAATCTCAGGTGAGGATCTTAGAGACAAAGACAGCCACTCAGCAACTTGAGATTGACAATCTCAAGGCTCAACTAGCTGAGAAACAGACGGAGAGGTCTGTTAGGCATGTACCTATTCAGGTCTCATTGACTTCTTCCTCTAGCTCATCTAGCTTTCAAGATGATGCTACCAAAAAGGGGGAGAAAGATCAGAGACAAACATCGGGGAACCACTGATCCAGTCTTCTACTTCCCAACTCATCACCCTACCTGAGTCATTTCAATCAACTCTAAAGATTGACTCACAGATGCTTCATGATCTACAGACTTTTCACAAAGTTTGTATTGAGATCCTCCTTAGAACAGCCCAGCCCCGACACCACACTCATATACTTTGGGGCTGAGGAGCTTCAAAGACTGACTGCACCTTCTACCACTGTGGAAGAAGTTGGTCAACCTAAGGTCCACATGGAACCTGAGATTAACTTCGAAGGGGAAATGGGGACTGATGGCCCAGCAACTAAAACAGTTAGGACAGAACTTGCATCAGCCTCTTCTTCCGAAGCTCAGACTGAAACTTCTGAAGCTAAAGTCAAAACTTCGGAAGAACAAGATAAGTCTTCCGAAGTTGAGATGGAAGCTGCGGAAGGTTTGTTCCAAATGTCCGAGGAACTGATCATCACAGATGTTATTGCTGAAATAGCATCTGAGATGAGCAGGGAGGACACTTCTGATCTACCTCCATCCCAAACACCAGCTGATCCTCTCTCTCAATCCAAACCCTCTATCCAAGAACCACCACAGACAAGTTCTGCTAAAGACAAAGGCAAAAAGAAAATGACTGCGGCAGAGCTTCAGGAGGAGGAAAGGATTGAGAAGCTCAAGAAGAAAGGTAGGTTTCCTGCTGAGAAGCTGCTAGCTGCTAGTTCTAAGGCAGCTGCAGCCAATCAGGAGGAAATCAACACCAAGAGAAGGACAACACTCATTGATCAGCTCATCAACTTAGGAGCTGCCAATGAGGAAGTACTCCTGCTACCACTAGAGGAGTTGGTGATTTTGGAGAGGACAACCAGCTAAGGCAAGAAGAAGAAGCCAGGTTGGCCTTGGAAAGAGAAGAAGAAGAACAAAGAAAGCAGCCCTGCAGCTGAGAGAGGCTAGGATTAAATTCCTGCTCTCAAGAGGCTTCAGTCTTCCTGAACTGTCTCCACATGATGATGATATGATCCTGCTGCTCCACAACAAAGAGCAGGATAAAATGGAGAAGGAAAGGAAGAAAGCTGCAAGGGAGAAGATGAAGGAGAAGAAGCGGAGGGAGGAGGTAGAGAGGGTCACTGCCACCAAGAAGCTCAGTGATAAAGCCTGGATGAAAGACTATCTCCGGGCTCACGGCTTCTCTGGTAGGCAGGTGGGACCTATGTCCGAAAGGACACTCCAACGGATTGTCAGTGAAATAAAAGCTGACATCCGTATGGGGAAAAAGAAGGAGATGTATAGGAGGGGACAGGGAATGGTCTTCACCCCAGCCACTCAACCACAGCCAGCCACTCAACCACAGCCAACCACTCAACCACAACCCACCCCAGAAGAACCAATCCTATTTCCCATCAAAACCGAACCCTCAGATGAAACCTACACCCCTGAACCTACAACTCTACCCAAACCTACCTCATCACCTCAACCACCCAAACTTCCTATCCTTAAACCCAAAACACAACCTAGAACCACTAAACCTAAACCTACCCAACAGAACCAAGATCATCCCCTCAGCCTTCTAAACATCTCTCTCTTGAGGAAATAAAAGAGCTCAAGACAAGGCTCACCAACTGCACTACTATGAGCAACATCTCCTGTGAGGGAGACCTTATCAACATCACCTATGTTGATAACTCTTTAAGCTCCCTCACTCTAGGTCAATTTCTTGAGTTGCAAAGAAGTACTTTGGGCCAGGCTGTAAGACTTCTCGGTCTCAACTCTGATACTCTCAATGCTGAAGAGAAGAGACTAAGAAGGAAACTGGCGACTCTACTGGATACAAGGAAGGAGGACAGGATTCCTAGTCAGTCTCCTGGACCTAGGAAAGTTATAATCCAGTGGAGGTTCGATGAACCTTCTCACAACTTTGTTGTGGAAAGGGAGAATGGTGAAACCAACCGGCTTAATGCCACTTCTCTATTGCATCTCAGCAGATTTGACATTGCTGAGCTTGCAGAGAAGCCATTCTCCAACCTCTCCAACTCAGAGACTGCAGCTATCATCAGAAATTATCTCAGCAGTCTTCATCTAGCTGAGCTAACTGCAAAGGCCAAGATCGAAGAAGAGTTAAAGTTGAAAAGACAGGAAGACAAGGAAAGACCTACTACTAAAGGCACAGCCTTTCTACAGATGGTGGAGGGTCCGGAATTGGAACCTATAGTTAGATGGGAATATGACTACAGTTCCCATCAACTAACTCTTTTCAGAGGGCCACAACAAAGGGTACACATAATCCAAGGTGACAGACTGGATGTTTTGTCTACCAAGGATTTGTACAAACTTCTCAGCACCACATCAGGGAAGAACAAGGACACAGATAAATATCTACTCTCCTTGGTGCTGAAAGTTTTGAGAAGAAGGGATAAGTGAAGTTTTGGTAGCATCAGCCTAGGGGGAGTTTGTTGGGTCATTATAAGGCTGGTGCAACCAAAACCACTTCACATAGTCATTTTGGTGCTACATTCAAAAGGCTTCCGAAGCTAAGTATGAGATCTTCCGAAGTCTGAAGAACAACTTCCGAAGACAAAGTCTGAAGACTTCCGAAGACAAAGTCTGAAGACTTCCGAAGACAAAGTCTGAAGACTTCCGAAGACAAAGTCTGAAGACTTCCGAAGACAAAGTCTGAAGAAAGAACTGAAGACTAAGTCTCCTTCCGAAGACAAAGAAAACTCCAAGCCTCGGAAGAAGCAGTCTTCTGAAGTATAAGTGGCTTCGGAAGAAGTTATTCTTCCGAAGAAATTTATCCTTCGACAAACATTGCTATGTCCAGTAGACATAAGTATGGTCTCTGACAGTCCGCTGCAGACCTCTGATACAGCATGGCTTCTTCTAAAAGAACCATATTGTTGACCATACTTTACTCTACCGTATACCTTTTTATGATAGTACATGTTACCAACTTTAGTTGGTGACAAAAGGTAAGTCAGGGACATGTCCTGACTACCAAATACCTCACCTATAGTCTTGTAGTATAGATGTTTGGTTAGAGGTTTCCAGCTGGTATCAAAGTATATCCGGCTGTAGGTAGTATTATATATATCTTCTTTTTGTAACTCATTAAGAAGTGAGATCGAGTCCAAGAGTCTTGTAATCCTTTGAGTGAGAAGCAATATATAAAAGTACCTTGAAAATTTACATATTGTGTTTATTTACTGCTTGTTACTTGTTATATTGTGATCAACTCTTCATAGACTCTTTCTGAGTGTCGTTCAAGGTGAGTTTGAGAGAAAAACCACTTGTTAAGTGACCAACATACGATCCTGCATATAATAACTAAAACGATTCGCTTTATAAACATTGATGAAGTTTCACAAACGTCTATTTTCTACTTCCTTTTTAAGGGGCATAAACAATTAACACGAAGCTTTTAATAATATTTGTTATCTGTTTTTTTAGCAACTAATTGCATCACTAATGAGCCACTGGCTCATTCAATCATCTTCATTACTTGAGTATAGAACCTTAGGCACTAGGTTGGCAGTTCCCCAAAGGAAAGCTTGTACATGAGTTAAAACACATCAACGACAACATTGTAGGTGAGTCATGAATAGTGACTCTAAAAGAGTTCAACAATGTAACCATGTATAAGCAAATCAAGTCTTAAGTCTCACCACCTGCTTCTTAACTTGGTAAATTGTTTGTCAAATCAAGTCTCATATATGCCCTCCCATGAGAGTAGCGTCCGTCAACATATATGCCAAATCCGGTTCTACAAACATGATGATGGTTGGGTTAAAGGCACTCTATAATATTCGAGTATCAAGCAACCCCTAGGGATCCTGTACTCTGACTAATCTCAAATGATTGCAACCCGGTGATCGGTGACACAGTCTAGAGCCTATCCTCACACCAAACGTAAGAGTGTAGCCCTTTTACCTGGATGGATCCAACTAAAACCACGTGTGTCCTGATGTAAGAATAAGTGTCACTTTATGTGACGACCTACTATCATGCTTATGCGCTCCACATACCTTAATGATTTTCCCGTGACTAACAAAGACCCATGCTGGACACACATAGTCGTGGTATGCTAATCCATAAGAGACAATTTGAACTTGCAACCACACAAACACAAATAATTTTTTTTAAATGTTTAACCAGCTCGGATACAGTCTAAAAAGCATTTTAGGGAGAAGTCAGTTAGACTCACAATGATGAGCTGTACGATAGTGTTCGTACACTAGTCGGTGAGCGTCACGAGCCTATTACAAACCTGAAACATATTAACATTCACATCAAGAATTACCTCATTGACCATGAAACCCCTTGTTTTTTCCCACCTGATATAAAATCACCCGACCAGCCCTAGTCATGTCTGTGACCCCTGAGCTAAAGTCTTCCTGACTCCTGCTAATTTCCATCACAACTCTTGACAAACAAGCGTCGAAGAGTTAGGGTTGATGAACAACTCTTGACGGAATTAAACCACCACACGAACTTACCATCGTGCATATCCTTGTGACAATCTCATGGCTGTGGCAAGACATTACATCACCCATTTCATGCTTATACCGGATCTTGCCCCGTGATATATTCATTTATCCAAATATGGTTATTCTCCTTATTATATTATCAATTATGCATCCTAACCATTTAGATACCAGTTTGGTTCTTTCCTAAACCCCAGTTTACCCTAATAATCACAATAATGCACAGTGTGTAGGTTTAGAACCTTATGACAATAATTTGAGCTCTTAGACGATCCTTGACATCCATAATTCATCATCAAGCGATCAAACACTATATTGGAGTTTCACAAGTCACATATTCACTCACATACAACCATAACTCGTATTTAGTAGAAATATGTGGCTTACTGAAGGAACCGAGCCTCCAAATATGATACATAGAGATCACTTCAATGCTAACAACGCAAATGCGACCTCCAATTGCTCCAATGAGCCACCAAACACTGGGAAATGGTAGAGGAGGTGTGTGTGGATTGGTTTTAGAGAGAGAACTAAGATGGGAGAATGTAAATGGGAGATTTTCTGGTTTTTGAGTCATTTATACCGATTTTGCCTAACAGGACCCCTTGACGGACCGCTAAGCTTGCCTTGGCGGTACGCTACCCCCTTAAAAAGACATATGCACATTTGTTGAATAGAATATTCACATCTTGAAATAGAATATTCCTCGCGAACCGTTAAGCCTGTCCATAACAATCCGTGACAACCCTTGGTGTACCGTCACTTATCTGTTTGGCGATCCACCTCCACTATGAGACCATTGTCTTATATCTCGAACCCTACTTCATAATGGACCGTTAGGTACAACCTTAATTATCCGCGATGGCATTCATTTCCCGAAGCCCTAATTTTCTCTCATGACAGACTGTTATAGCTACCATTGACGGTCCGTTATGAGTTGAAAACTCTCCATTTTCGTTCTCATTATTCTTATGTAGTTCGACCCATTAGGGTAAGAGGTCACAATTTGTGTGTGTTTGTTCAGGTTAGTTCATTAAATATTTATATATTTTGTAACTTTTAATTTTTGTTAGTGATGCGGTTTATCAGGCCTAATAAAAAACAATTTAATTTTGTGATCTTAGCTCACATAAAAAGGTAGGGTAAGTAAGTTCGTCTTTACAAGAAATATGTAAAAAGTGAAAAACTTGATTTAAAGGTTGAAAAATGATTAAGAACAAGTTGAAAAGAGAAGTGATTTTAAAAATAAAACTGATTTTAAATTGGATTAGTTGTAAACAATAATTGAAAATGTAATCCTCTCCATTTGTAACTACTGACTTGTCCTTGATATTCGTAAATGGTCAATAGACATAACTATCATTGGTTTAACTAGACCCAATGAGATTAAACTAGACTGTTGTAAAAGAACTACTCAAATCATACCCAACTTACGTTAACCAACCCAATCCTAACCCTCGTGAGGTTTTCTGATGTTAAGAAATCTAAAACACGAAACATAGGTTTTGATCAACATAAATCTTTTAGAACTTCTAATTAACAAATATTCCTTGGCTTAAGATGCTTAGCTCAACAATAACCAATTAAAAACAAAGAACAAGTTAAGTGTATACAAACCCTACCACCCGAAAAAGATCACAGATGGTTTAGCTAGAGATGGTAATGAAAATCAAAGCGAAAACGAATAAAAACATTATTCTATACGTTTGGGAATCAAACCAAACGATAAAAAATAAGATCTTGAGCCTTGAAATCGCCTGTGGAAGTCTTCGGGATAGTTCGGGATCGTTCTTGGGACTTGGGGGCGGCTTGGAATGAAGTGGTAGGTCAAAATCTAGACTTCTCGTCTTTTAATCAAAAGTCAACGCACCGTGTACCATATGTATTGTGCCCACCGTAAGTTACAATGGACGCTTTCTGTTTTTTTTTTCCCAGCCTCTGGCCACCATAGGTTACGATGGCCGCATGACATTTTTGCCATCCTTTGTCTCTTTACTTGTCTTTTGCTCAGGATTGCACAACTCCATACTAAGACTTCTCAATTAGCTATTTGCCTTCTTTAGATCCCGATTCCTGCGAATCACAAACACACTCGTAGTAACGTCTTTCTAACCAAAAACTTATTAAAATTTGACAATTAACACCATTAAAACCCATTCAAACACCTGAACATCAATTAGTCTACCTAATGTTTATATAATTTATAAGTCCTATTTTTTATCATCATACATTTAGACTTTATAATTGTTTATGTGCCTAAGCATTTCGTAATATTTCCATTTGTAATCATGTAGCTTACCATTATGTTAAGTGCTTAACTTTCTATTATTTAAGATGCTCATGTCTAAGTTCGTGATCGAGAATGTTGAGCTTAATTTTTTTAAGCAGCCGAGATCAAAGCGTTATTTCAAGATAAGAGCCCTTACGAACCAAGGCTTCTTCGCCGGGTGGCGCCGGATGAAACTCGTTAGAACAATATATGTTTGCTTGCGTTAGTGAACCGTTAGGTTATGTTTTCGTGAACTGCCACTCTATCTGGTTATGTGTTCAAGAACCATTTGTGAACAAGTTCAATTTCTTAATAAACAAACACGAACAAGACTTTTCATCCGGTAATGTGTTCGTGAACCGTTCATAAACACATTTAATTTTTAATGAACAAGCACGAACAAGGCTTCATTCGGTTAGGCTCGTTTACAACCCTAATCAAAACAAATTAACAATATCCCAAACAAATTGCAAAGTAAACGAGATAAAAAAACTCGGGGTAACATGCCCAAACACAAGGTAAACATCATCAAAACATTTACCCTCACCATAGGTCTCAAAATACTTGAGACGTAAACTACAACACGTATGCCAATCAAGGGTAGACAACAGTAATCATCGACCCTAATCAAACTTGAAAACTAATTTATAACCCAACAATGAACAATTTATCCATACACAGACTTCAGTGGTTAGATACTTGGATATGGTACGGACGAGAGAACGCCATGCACTTGCTTTAACGGCCCATATGCACACTAATCTTGAAGCCCACCAAAGCTTAAATATACAAATAATAACCCACTAAGGCATTCAGGCCCATGATCCGAACAAATTTGAGAATTGAGATACAACACACGTGGCCCATATCCATGCAATCAATCACCTCCATCCAAATGGCAGCATGTACTTGTGGAGCACAAGTAATATTACGACCGATTTCATGCATGCCTGAAAATAAGCCTGTGGATAACTAATCACTACATGAAACATGAGCTATAGCGGTGATAAAGACGTCGCTATATCCAGCGTCGGACTCTGGAATTTTTCTATGGGACTCGGAAGGTTTTAGGAATCATTTATGTATTGTTAAATTTTAACATTTTTGGTCCGTCTCAAGTCGAGGTGGTCGTATAGTAACGGTTCAGATCGGGTCACATAATAACAGGACAAAAACCAAATTAAATTCAAAATATATAATAAAGATACATTAATAATCACTAGAAATACATATTATAAATACTATATCCATACAAGTGCTTTTGTGGGTTTTCGGTTTTTGAAACATTCTAAACAATCATTTTTCAATATAAAAATATAATTTTCTCTCAAATTCTCATCACCAATTCGATTGGAATATTTTTAAAAGAAGACTAAAATGTTAAAAGGAACATCAATATGTCACTCACAATTCACAAACATTCAACCACCAAGTCTCAAGCTAACATTCATATGATCAGCAAATAATCAAATAATAAAGTAAAAATTAAAATCAAATAATAAAGTAAAAATGAAAACAATATGTTTAAAAAAGATTTAAATAGAGAATTTTAGGTTGTTTAGAATCAGATTTGAGATAGGGGACGTGTAACGCAGCCAAAGGTTGGCGCTCTGACATCAAGGACGTCCGTGAAAATCGGGTAGTTTGGGGCTTAGGGTCAAGGAAGTGTTGAGCTTAATAATATAAATGGTTACTAGTTGGCGTGACTCGTGCTATGCACGGGTGTTGTAAAATTTGAAAGGATTGATTCTAATGATTTATACGTTACTATTAACTGGCCATAAAAAATTCGTACGTAAAACGCTAATAAAAATATAACAAGAAGAAATATTGTTAACAATGAATCTCAAAGCAAATGAAAAAATAGTGAATATGTAAATGGTAACTTTATTAAAGTTATTGGCTATATTGTAATTTGGTTAGATAAAATAAAAGAAAACTTTATTAAAATTTAGAAGATTAAATGTAAATCTGACACAATTCCAGTGTATAATGTAAAATTAAAATAAAACGCAAAATGATCATATATGTGGTTAGTTAAAGTGTCATGTGAGCTTAAGTGTAAAATATAGAAAAATAAAGTATGTTTGTAATTACATTGAAGGAAAAAGAAACTATTATGATAATATTAAGTAAAGATATAACTTCACTAAATATTAAATATTCATGGTCTGATTGTTTATCACTAAAAATTAAATATTCTTGGCCCGATTTGGATCGAGTCGGGTTGGGTCACACAATCTACTCTAATAAAGTAAAATATTTATGTGTCACATAATATTTTTTTACCTCCTCCACCTACGCTCCACCTACGCTCCACCTATGTATTGTACATGTGTCATTACAAGAATAGAAGTTAATAATTTAATAATACATTAAATGCTAATTATATCATTTATATACTTTTCAATCCAAATTATGAAACAAAATTTTTGATAATTTCAAAACATGTTTCTTTTTATTATAAAAATTATTTTTAAAATAAAAGTTTTATGAAATATGAACTTTTTAATGAAAGGACTTTTGAAAAAATGACATGACATTGTTTATAAAAATATTTTTAGAAAATTGTGGAGGGTTTAAGAAAACAACTTTTTAAAGACAAAATGTACAGAAATATTATTGTTGTTTATTAACTAAATTTACTATTATATGTTATTTCAATAATATTTTATCTCAAAAAAATTATTTTTTAGTTTTTAAATATTAATAATAACTTTTTATTCTAAATTTTTATTCAATACGTGCATTACATGAGTTTCTAAACTAGTAAAACATAAGATAACATTAAATATCAATAAGATTACTTCAACGGTCACTTAAAATACATAACAGATATAAAAGTTTCTTAGAGTTGCTTTTTACGTGTTTTAAAAAGACTAATATTCTTACGGCTGTCATCTTTGCAATTTAGATCTACTCACCACCGTTTGAAATTTAGGAATCAATAGATGATAATGCCAATAAGTCTTTAGATCAATCAATTGATTGAGACGATGCATCTTATGACTTTTTAAAATAGAGGTCATGTGTTTGAGTCTCATGGTGTAAATGCTTCAAGTGGGCATGAGGTTTTATCACAGTGGCTATTTTGTTGATGGTTTCCCCTAGGGGTGCAAACGAACCGAGCCGAGCCTGAGCTCGTATGGGCTCGAGCTCGGCTCGTGATGACATAGGAGAGTCGAGCTCGAGCTCGGCTCGTTTCGAGCTTTATTTTTAAAGCTCGAGCTCGGCTCGGGCTCAACTTATTTATTTATTTATTTATTATTTTAATATTTTTATATTTAATTTTGATATATTTATAATTATACATTTTTATATAAATTATTCATATTATTTAATTGTTTTTATCATAACTTTATATATAATAGATATTATTTATATAATATATTTAATAAATTAAATAAAAATATATAAATAAAAAGCTCGTTTAGGCTCGCGAGCCGGCTTGAGCTCGATACATGAAGCTCGAGCTTGAGCTCGATACATGAAGCTCGGGCTTGAGCTCGATACATGAAGCTCGGGCTTGAGCTCGATAATTATATGAGTTTTTTTTCAAGCTTGAGCTCGGCTCAGGCTCGATGAAGCTTGACTCATTTCAAGCTTTTTATCTATCTGATCTCGAGTATCTCACGAGCGGCTCAGCTAGCTTGTTTGCACCCCTAGTTTCCCCTGAAATGGTGGGTAAGCCGGGTCACCAGCGCTACTTTCGCGAGCATGGGTGGCCTTTCGCGAGCATGGGTGGCCTTTCGCTAATCCTTACCAGGGTGACCGGCGCAGGCTTAAAAATTATTCATTGAGCGTTAAGAAAAAAATGATCATAATAGTTGTGGGACGTTGTTGAAGTTGACCTTTGGTGTCACTAAGAAGCTCACTTGATTATTATTAGTCTATAATTAAATTGCAACGGAAATGAATAGTGTTTGTTTATATTCTGGGCGTTGGTTTTTCATCCAAGGGTCGCCTGAGATAGTCATGCATTAAGAGGCAGAGATGCATAGAAATACTCTACCGGCTAGACGTGAGAGACGAGAGCTAGGCGGCGATGAGGAGATGTGAAAGAGCCTTTGCAATGGCGGTGATGCGGGAATTTTTTTTAGGAATGATATATATTAGGAAATAAATTAGGTTAGTGGGAAAGTCAAAAAAAAGAAAAATGGGGTATCCGCTATTCTCAATAGCGGATTAGGAGAGGAATTTTTCAAATGTCTGACACAACACTAACACAACACAGGATGTGGCTTAATCCGCTATTCTCAATAGCGGATTAGGAATAAACCTTTAACCCTGGTTAAACCCAGTTAGACTCCGTCAGCTTTTAACAAACAAACAAACTCCCCGTTAACTTTAGATTCTCTCCACTTACAATTAAACAAATCTCTGCACTCTGCAACATCACATGCAAAAATCTACCCACAATCAAACAAAGTCTGCCTACTGCTTTTGGCAGTGATACCGACTGAAATATCACATGGGTTTTGAATTTTTGCGGTGGTGTTTTATGAGGAAGAAGACGGTGTTATGGTGGGTGGGTTTTGAAGTTTGCAGTGGTAGGATTTTAAGACGAAGAGGACGATTTACTGTTTTAAAAAGTAAAATTTCGTCCTAATCCTCCATTACCAATAGCGGCTTAAACTTAAAAAAAACTTTTTTTTTCTCTTAATCCGCTATTACCAATAGCGGATTAGATATAAAAAAATTTTTGGGTGCCGGCCTGGCAAGTTTCGAACCCACGCGCGTTCTGTATTCATGCGTGCACCAAGCTAACTGAGCTGAGTGTCTAACCCGATTATAATACCGGTCTATTTATTAATATATAGTACCTGGTAATAGTGGTTTAGAAAAAAAAAATTTCGTTGACTCGGCATGCCAGGTCTCGAACCCACGTCCCTTCTGTGTTCATGCGTGCACCCAGCCAACTGAGCTGAGTGTCTAACCCGATTATATTACGACTATACTTGTTAATATATACTATGCGCATAATACATTTTGTCCTAATCCGCTATTACCAATAGCGGATTAAGTTAAAAAATTAAAACACTTGTTTCTCCTAATCCGCTATTGGTAAAAGCGGATTAAATAAAAAAAATTTTCGGGTGACCCGGCCTGGCAAGTATCGAACCCACAACCCTTCTGTTTGATGGGGTTTTAACATGTTTATCAAAGCTCATACAACTTAGTTTATATGAAAATGCAGCGGATTTATATTTTAAAACATGTTAATAAGTTAGTTGTTAAACCCATTTTAACAAAGAACCCCAAGCCATGGATCATTATACACAATACATACAAATGAAAAAACACTAGATAGTTAAGAAACTACAACCTTTGTAGCTTCCTAAACCTGAAATTCTGAGATGAGGATGATGATATTTGTGGCTGAAACTTCAAGTAAGAAATCCTCAAGAGGTTGTACCCCAAGCTCCTTCAAACACCCTTGATTGCTAGGATACTTGGACACCAATTTTTAGCAATCAAAACCACCTTTTGAAAGCTGAAAATCTTCCTTCCTTTTGCTCCAAAACCGTAAGAAAGAGAGGAGAGAAGGGAAGGATTCTTTATCTTTGTGAAATGTGCAAGATGGAGAGTTTTAAGGGAGTTGTTTGTTCCAATAACACATGCAACCAAAATAAGCCAAAAAGACTTTCAAAACCCCAAGGGGGCGGCCAAAACATGGCCCACATGTTTTGTTTTCATCCCATTTTATAACTTATAAATTATACTCTCTTGTATTGCCATTTTATAAAATATAACCCTTACATTTTATAAAATTGTAACACACATGTTGTTTGTTATTACTTAACTAACTTAAATAATTAAACTACTAATTCCCACAAACAAATTATCCATATAATGTTGTTTATTTACAAAAGTAATGATTTAGAAAACCCATTTTCTAAATTGGTGTCATAATTTATTTGTATGATCTCATCATCGAATAAATTATCCATTGGTGTTTGTTTAGCTTGTTATTGGGTATGACCCGACTTGGATCATATCACACTAGCCACATCAATTTAATATGTATCTTGGGCAGATCAATTCCTTCAATCTCCCACTTGCACAAGATTCATAGAAGATTGATGCAAACAGCAAATAACGCCTAGCAACGGTTTGCTACCCCTAATGTATATGACTAAGTGCCATTCAATAACATCATCCTTTCAAGTACCTTACTTGAATATGATTTAGGTGAATCAATCATTTATACTTTTGTTTCAGATGTCATGTTAAATCCAAGAGACACAGAATTGTCATTCTCCGCAGATTTAACTTTAACAGGCCTTAGACATCTAACTCTCAACGAATAAGAGGAACAAATTCCATCTTGATTACATACGTCTGTCACAATCACCTCATATCATACCTGAACTCAGCCTTATGTACTGCCAATTTTCAGAACAGCAAAGTACTAAGTCAAAGTACAATACTTGGTGAATATCAAGACCCAATATATATCTCAGGTCTGAGGATACAATGATATTCGCCTTTACTCAATATCTCTTGTGACTAATCACAAAGATTCCATGAAGAAATAATTGAGAGCGGGTCAGTCCAATATCTATATCCCATAGATATCAATGAACCTTGGTAGCAACCTCTTGCTCTATATTCATACCTTATGAATATCAACCAATCCAATTTCATTATAGTCTTACATTCATAATTGTTCCCACAAGTATGATCGACTACGGACGTTTAGAATAACTCATTTATTCACGGATTTAAACATGCTAAAATAGAAGAACAATGAAATTATAACCATGTAATTAAGTCAAATAACATAAGTTCCAATATCCAAATATAAAATACAACATCAAACCCAGTCACTTGAATATCTAAGTCCCATGGCACAAGCATGGCCTTCATGCTTTGCCTTTTCAAGGAGCTTTGTGAGTGGATCCGCAACGTTTTTATCAGTGTGGACTTTGCGAATACATATCTTTCCTTTTTCAACTTCATCCCTTATGTAGTTGAATCTCCGTTCAATGTGCCGAGTCTTTTGATGAGCACGAGGTTCCTTGATTTGAGCAATCGCACCCTCGTTGTCATAAAAGATCTCTAGGGGATCCTGAATGGAAGGGACTACCCCTAGATCGGCTATGAATTTCTTCAGCCATGCAGCTTCCTGTGCTGCCATTGAAGCGGCGACGTATTCTGACTCTGTAGTGGACAATGCTACGACTTCTTGCTTTGAGCTTTTCCAAGAAACAGCTCCCCCATTCAGAATAAAGATGTACCCCGATTGAGATCGTGAATCATCTCGATCGGTTTGGAAACTCGCATCCGTGTAACCTTTTACAATGAGTACCTCTTCACCAGACTCGTAGATCAAGAACAGGTCCTTAGTCCTCCTTAGGTACTTCAGAATGTTCTTGACAGCCTTCCAATGACTATCACCAGGATTTTGCTGGTATCTACTTGTCATGCTTAAAGCATATGACACGTCCGGTCTAGTACATATCATTGCATACATGATGGATCCTATAGCAGATGCATATGGGATTGCCTTCATTCTATTTTGCTCCTCCTTCGAGCTTGGACATTGAGTCGTACTCAATATTGTCCCTCTTTGAATAGGTACACTACCTTTCTTAGAGTTTTCCATCTTGAACCTTTTCAAGATTTTGTCAATGTATGCACTTTGATTCAAACCAATCAGCCGCCTTGATCTATCCCTATAGATCTTTATTTTCAGAATATAGGCAGCTTCACCAAGGTCCTTGATGGAAAAACAACTTCCAAGCCAGGTTTTTACACCTTCCAAGGTTGGGATGTCATTTCCAAATAGTAGTATGTCATCAACATACAATACTAGGAAGGTTATTATGCTCCCACTAGCCTTCTTCTACACACAAGCCTCATCAGCGTTTTTGATGAAGCCAAATTTCTTTATCTCCTCATCAAAACGGTGATTCCAGCTTCTCGATGCTTGTTTCAATCCATGGATTGATTTCTTTAACTTGCATACTTTATCAGGATGTTTTGGATCGACAAAACCTTCAGGCTGAACCATATAGACATCTTCCTCAAGATATCCATTTAGGAAAGCGGTTTTGACATCCATTTGTCAAATCTCATAGTCATAATGAGCAGCTATGGCAAACAATATCCTTATAGACTTTAGCATTGCAACAGGTGAGAAGGTTTCATCATAGTCAACCCCTTGAGTTTGAGTGAAACCCTTTGCTACAAGTCTAGCTTTGTAAGTATCCAAGTTTCCATGCATATCGGTTTTCTTCTTGAAAACCCACTTACTTCCAACTACTTTGGAATTAAGAGGTGGTACGACAAGTTCCCAAACTTGATTGTCATACATGGATTGCATCTCAACGTTCATGGCTTTAAGCCATTTGTCACAATCCAAATTGGACACTGCATCATGATATGTGGTTGGTTCATCTGATTCTACCACATAGCATCCATCCATGAAAAATCCGTATCTTTCAGGTGGAATACTAGTTCTACCACTTCTGCGAACGTTTTGTGTGTTTTGATCAACCGCTTGATCATCATCAACATCCTCATGTTGAGTGCTAGTTTCAACCAAACGTGCATCGGGCTGTGGTTCTTGATCCTCCTCAAGATCCACTGTTCTACTGCTAGCTCCTTCCATAAGGAACTTGGCTTCTAAGAACTCACTCTTTCTGGCAACAAACACCTTTTGTTCCAGTGGATCATCGAAATAGTATCCCATAGAATCTCTAGGATATCCAACAAAGATACACTTGGTGGATCGGACATCTAATTTGTTTGGGGTGGGAGTCTTAACATAAGCCTCACAACCCCAGACCCTTAAGTATGATAGGGATGGAACTCTTCCATGCCATATCTCAAAAGGTGTCCTTTCCACCTTCTTGGTTGGGGCCATATTCAGAATACGGGCCGCGGAGAGCAAAGCGAAACCCCAAAATGATAGAGGCAATGTGCTTCTAGCCATTATAGATCGAACCATATCCAATAAGGTTCGATTCCTCCTCTCAGACACACCATTATGTTGTGGTGTTCCAGGTGAAGTGAGTTGTGAGACAATCCCACAACTCCTAAGATGATCTTGAAAAACATCACTTAGGTATTCACCACCTCTATCGGTGCGGAGAACTTTAATTGATTTGTTGAGTTGATTTTCTACTTCATTCTTAAAGATTTTGAACATTTCAAAAGCTTCATCTTGTGTTTTAATAAATACGCATACCCATAGCGACTATAATCATCGGTAAAGGTAATGAAGTATCTTTCACCATTCCTAGTCATTGGCTTAAAAGGACCACATACATCCGAATGTATGATACCTAATAAATCTTTTGCCCTTTCGTTAGTTCCACTAAAGGGTGCCTTAGTAATTTTCCTTGTAAACAAGATTCACATACATCAAATGAATCACATTCATTTGTTTTTAAAAGACCATTCTTTTGAAGCGTTTGTATACGTTTCTTGTTTATATGACCAAGACGACAATGCCAAAGGTAGGTATCACTCAAATCTAATTTGAGTCTTTTGGTGGTTGCTTGGTATATTGAGCTATCATATGTTGGTTTGTCATGAACCAATTCATAAATACCATTACAAGGTATAGCCTTAAAATAAAATACATGATTCAAAGAAACATGAATATCATTGTCAACAAACTTGAAATCATAATTATATTGTCTTAAACGGGAAACAGAAATTATGTTCCTAGTCAAACTAGGAGCATATAATACATTACTTAAAATAACTTCCAAACCATTTGGAAGCTTCAAAATGTAGTCTCCTTGGGCTTCCACGTGAACCTTTGCACCATTGCCCATGAAGAGACTTATTTCCCCTTTTGCATAATGCTCATTTCTTTTGAACCCCTGCAACAAATTACAAATATGAGTTCCACATCCGGTATCTAATACCCATGTGTTAGAAGAAATAACATTTAGCTCAACATGTATCATGTAAATTATACCTGAGGTTTGCCCCGCATCCCTCTTTTCTCTCAACTCTTTGAGATAGACTGGACAATTTCTCATCCAATGCCCTATCTCACCACATTTGAAGCATGGGTCGTTCACAGCAACCTTTTGCTTCTTCTCCTTGGGCTTCGGAGGTTGCGCCCTAACAACCATCTTCCCCTTTCCCCCAACGTGCCCCTTTCCTTTGGCAACAGTTGCCTTAGGAGGGGGTAGAGACCTTCTCCTTCTCCTACCTTCATTAATGGTGAGAACGGGTAAAGCCCTTTTACCCATTCCCGCCTCGGCTGATTTGAGCATTGAATAAAGTTCATTTATGCTCTTGTCCCATCCGTTCATGTTGTAGTTCATGACGAATGCCTCAAACTTTTTAGTTAGGCCGTTTAGGATCAAATCCGTGGCCAACTCTTTTAAGACAGGACAGTTTAGCCTTTGAAGGCGGTCGATGTGGCTTTTCATCTTAAGAACATAAGATGAAACTGATTGGGATTCCTCCATCCGACATGCATTAAGCGCTTGAACCGTTTCGTAGCGCTCCACTCTAGCTTGTTGCTGGAACGTTTCCCGCAATTGAGTGATCATGCCATAAGCTCCATGGAGCTCATAATCCTTTGGAGTTCGGGTGTCATACTTGCTAACATTAGGCAAGAGACTTGGACGGAGTCTTCCACATATCTAACCCAATCATTATACGCTTCCACATTTTCCTCGTCAGGTTCATCGGGGATGGGATCATCATGGATGTAGGCCCGCTTTTCTTGCTTGAGAACGATTCTCAAGTTGCGGTACCAATCCATGAAATTGTTAGGTGTTAGACGATCCCTTTGAAGGATCGCCCTTAGGGATTGGTTGTTTTGGTTTGGTACATCGTTATTAGCGTTGTTGTTGTCGGCCATCTACAAGATTTTATAAAGTTCCATTAGTAATCGTTGATATAATTATATTTCATTTATCAATACCCTTTATGTCTCATAGACCATTAATAAATAAAATTTTAGAATCCAACGTTATATTTAAAATTTGGTTAGGTGACCTTTATCCCATTATTTAAATAAACAAGGTAGTCATAAATGACAATTGCAACCTATTGCAACTTCTAGTGGTATGGGATCGTTTGAACATCTTATGTTTATAACGGCATGTTTATCCCATCAACACCTTTTGTAAAACATATTTTAGGTGATCCATTCAATATATTTTACAAATCAAGTCGTCCTACTTACACACACGTGTGAGTTTATTACATAAGTGGTTAGGTGACCTTTTTTCCACAAACATGGTATTCTCACCTCAAGTTACAAGTTCCCTCAAAGTGGTTAGGTGACCTTTATCCCACTAAGAGTTTGCAAGTAACCTAAGTGTTGTGTAAAAGGATAGTGTTTAACTTGTTTTCAAAAGGGATTTTGTAATTTCACAATTCTTGTTTTAGAAAAGTCTATGTATCATATGATTGTATGCATTCAACCATATGGTACCCTATTGGTTCTTTTAAATAAAACCCATTTTATTTTGCAAACCATTAACTCCTTTTATAGAACCATTCTATTTATGCTTAATGATTTGAGAACCAATTACTTGTTTATAGTTTGTTTTAGTTGACGGTTTGTTAATCACATCCAAATATTCAAAACAAACATCATCATATGCATTCAACCAAACATAAACTAAACATTCACATATGCATAACAAAGCATACTAAGTTGATCACACTTGTTTAGCCAAAACAAGTGTGTCAAATGGTCTTGTCCTAAGGGTTAAGAATCATGACACATGGTTGACCAAAGGGACTCCCACTTGAAACCACATCTTCAAGCATCCTCTTTGTCTTATCTTTTCTTCAAGTCTTGATCTTGAGCATCCTTTACAAATATGTATCCTAATACATTTTTCTAGTAAAGAAAAACTCCTAATCTATTTATTACAAACCATATGAATGAATAGATTACAAAACAAAACTTGAAACCAAAGATAAAACATTACATGCCCAAATGAATATAACTAGACAACCAATCAATCCATATGGTCAAGGCTTTGTTATGCATAATCAACAAACAACATAATAAAACATATCATATGTCACGGTTTTGACAGCCCCTTTTAACCCATTTTCTTGGCCAACATTAACCAAGAACATATGGGTTTTGTCCAAACAAACAAACATCTTATGATCTAGATTTTTTAAGATCATTACATGCATAAAGTAACATCTTTAAAACATCAAAAGGGGGTCACATTTCAGCCCACTAACTCACGGATTTGTGGTGTCTAGCACCAAAAAAAACATGAACTAGTAAGTGTAATATATGTATGCATATGTATAAGTGGCTCTTGATGCCATTGATGGGGTTTTAACATGTTTATCAAAGCTCATACAACTTAATTTATATGAAAACGCAGCGGATTTATATTTTAAAACATGTTAATAAGTTAGTTGTTAAACCCATTTTAACAAAGAACCCCAAGCCATGGATCATTATACACAATACATACAAATGAAAGAACACTAGATAGTTAAGAAACTACAACCTTTGTAGCTTCCTAAACCCGAAATTCTGAGATGAGGATGATGATATTTGTGGCTGAAACTTCAAGTAAGAAATCCTCAAGAGGTTGTACCCTAAGCTTCTTCAAACACCCTTGATTGCTAGGATACTTGGACACCAATTTTTAGCAATCAAAACCACCTTTTGAAAGCTGAAAATCTTCCTTCCTTTTGCTCCAAAACCGTAAGAAGGAGAGGAGAGAAGGGAAGGATTCTTTATCTTTGTGAAATGTGGAAGATGGAGAGTTTTAGGGGAGTTGTTTGTTCCAATAACACATGCAACCAAAATAAGCCAAAAAGACTTTCAAAACCCCAAGGGGGCGGCCAAAACATGGCCCACATGTTTTGTTTTCATCCCATTTTATAACTTACAATTATACTCTCTTGTATTGCCATTTTATAAAATATAACCCTTACATTTTATAAAATTGTAACACACATGTTGTTTGTTATTACATAACTAACTTAAATAATAAAACAACTAATTCCCACAAACAAATTATCCATATAATGTTGTTTATTTACAAAAGTAATGATTTAGAAAACCCATTTTCTAAATTGGTGTCATAATTTATTTGTATGATCTCATCATCGAATAAATTATCCATTGGTGTTTGTTTAGCTTCTTATTGGATATGACCCGACTTGGATCATATCACACTAGCCACATCAATTTAATATGTATCTTGGGCAGATCAATTCCTTCACTGTTTTCATACGTGCACCCAGCCAATTGAGCTGAGTGTCTAACCCAATTATAATACGGGTCTATTTGATAATATATAGTACTGGACAGAATTAACTTGCTAAAATTTTTTTAATGTTTACTTTTTTAATACTACTAAAATTTTTTACTTAGTAAAATTTAAAAGTAATAAAATTTTTTAGAACTAAATTTAACCCTCACTTTAATGTTTACTTTTTTTTAATATTAACTTAGTAATTATTTAGTATATATTTATATTACTTATTAAAATTTAAAATAATAATTAATATGTAAATACCACTAAGTCTACTCAAAAAGAGAAACACGTGATTGACATTATAAATTAATAAAACATTGGAATTACAACAAACATATACTCAGACACATGATAATAAAATACAATTAATTATTTGTCGGTATGGACATTTGTTGACCCTGTGACCCGTTCTTTTACAACCGGAACGCTTACGACCCGTCCTTTCCTCAGCGTAGCTGGCGTCCATCGCGTTATGCATCCTTCTCGCATGCCGCCTTCCCCTTACTATAGTTATCTTAGATGCGTCCCCATGAATTTCCCAACCCGCGTGCATCCAGTCTTCTTTATGAGGCACCGGAAAATACTCGTTGTTGTATTGTGCACGGTACACTCCCGTAAGAAACCTTGGATCCGCAGTTTGTTGTGGACTTTCACGTAGATAGCCACAAACTGCAATTGCATGGCTACAGGGGAACCGGTAGATCTGCCACTTACCATAAGTGCAGGTTTTTTTCTTGAATTCTACCATATAGGGACTATTGCCAGATTCGTCTGATGCTTGTAGGGGTGTCTCCACCATGAACCTTTGATCACGTGCTGAGTAAGGGTATACCCTGTGTTGGCAAGCCTTTAATTCACGCTTATGGAATTCTGTCCACAAGCGGGAGGAAAGTCAGTCGAACAATGATACGCGGTTGTGTAGTGATAGGTGTATTGTTCAACTTCTCTCTTAAAGGTATATTCAATTAACGCCTTAATTGGGAGCATCCTGGCACCACGTAACACTTTGTTCATGCTTTCCGATATGTTCGTGGTGAGGATACCCCATCGGCGATTCCCACGGTCATACAAGACTGTCCATTTTGTTTTATCAATTGCGGATAGGTACTGCCACGATTGTTTATTTGTCGCCTTAAGCTCAAGCATCAGCCGTTCGAACTTTCTTTCTTGTGTTGTGCTTCCGATGTCCCAACACATCCTTTTCAAGCTGACGCTCTTGAACTTCGTCATGAAATTGCTTCTGATATGCCTTAGACAAAATTGATGGTGGGCGTGGGGTTCCTTCCAGGATTCTAAATTATCCATAACGTGCTTTATACCGGCATGCCTGTCAGAAATTACACACAAAGTTCGACTGGTGGGGTCTGCAACGTTCTCAGCAAATTTTTGAAGAAACCACATCCAGCTATCGTTTGTTTCTTCATCCACCAATGCGTACGCAATCGGCCAGATCATGTTGTTGGCATTTTTTGAAACTGCCATCAATAGTTTTCCCTTGCAGGTGCCCCGTAGATGGATGGCATCTATAGAGATTACAGGAATGCAAAAATAAAAGGCTTCAATACTTGAACGGAATGCCCAAAACACAAACTTGAATATTGAGCAGTCACTTGGACTATGGGGATGATGTAACCACTAGACAACGGTACCGGGGTTAGCTTGTTGTAGTGCCATTATGTAGTGAGGTAAATAATGGAAGTTTTGATCTCAGGTATCGTATATGTTTTCGATGGCCTTTTTCCTGGCAGCTCAAGCCTTGCCGTAAGTGATATCAATGTTCAGTTTCTCTTTGATCAGAGACTGAATTTGTTTCACAGGCAACGCTGCATTTGAAAGAATTTGTTCTTGGATGTGGGATGCTACAACTTTTGATCTTAAGGACCGGTTGTTGTTGCGAGAAACAGTGGTGAAACATGAGTAAGCCGGTGTCATACAGTCATTTTGAAACAATGAGAATTTTTTAATTTTCTGGCGGTGCATGTCCAAAGACATGGTTGAGAGTCTTCGTGTTGGTTATTGTCTGTTTCTTTGATACTTTTACATTTGGCTGTCAAGACCTTTGGTCGGGTATCTGCCATGAAGATCTCTCTTTTATGGTTGATATTCCACATTCTGACTGCGTAATCAACTTGGTCTTTTGAAGTGAAATACATATTTAAATGTATTTCGGGATCTTTTTCTTCCCAAAACTCCATTTCATCTTCCCTGAAATTATCCATAGGAATATAGTCTTCATCTATTTCCCTCCCATCAACATTAAGTTTAGGAAAATGGGTAAGCCTCTTGATTTGATGTTGAGGCAAAGAGGGATTGGCTGGTCCTCCTGGATTGGCTGGTCCTCTTGTGTATCATATTCTGAAATAGAGGGTTCACTCTCTTCCGTGTCTTCAATTTCTTCAGCAGGAGAGTCTTACAAAAAAAAAATAAATGTATTAGCATTTACAACATAACATTGAGGATATAAATAAATAAAAAGGAATTAGAATAACCTTCGTCGTTTTCTACAGCGGCTGAGGAACTGGTACCATATTCATGTTGATGCTGGTTGGGAACTAGCATCGTCCACTTCACATGAATTCTACAAGTGTAACCCGGAACAATGGAAGCTAGTTGGTATATTATATACATATCATTTTCTTGGTTAATATGTGAGGTAAATGAACCACCATTGTATTCATAGTAGCGTGTTAACTGTAGACAACAAGACTGACAGTCAAGTTGAACACATCTACATATGTTGTCCGCTAACTCAGAATAACCGAGTGGACTAGTAACTAAAAACGTAGTGGTATGAGTTCCCGGAGCACCCATTACTACCCTTTGCGTGTATGACACTTCACACCCATAAAATAATTGTACCACAAAGGGAGTGAATGAGAAAAATGAAAACATTGTGAAAGTGAATGGTGGAATGAAGAAGCAGGGAATATCTCTGTCAGAATGAGAAAGATGAAAACATTAGCATGAATTTATAGATAGAGTTGGCAGTGATAATTCAAGCATTGTGAAAGTAATGGAGATGGAGTGTAATATCTCTGTCAGATAGTAATAATTCAATCTTTTGGCAGTGATAATTTAAGCTTTTGCCGGTGATAATTCAGAGGGTAATAATTCAATCTTTTGGCAGTGATAATTCAAGCTTTTGCCGGTGATAATTCAGAGGGTAATAATTAAGAGGGAAATAAAATTACAGTGATAATCCAGAGGGTAATAATTCAGAGGGAAATAAAATTACAGTGATAATTCAGAGGGTAATAATTCAGAAGGAAATAAAATTTCAGATAGACTTGAAATAAAATTACAGATACACTTGAAATAAAATTACAGATAAACTTGAAATAAAATTACAGATAGACTTGAAATAAAATTACAGATAGACTTGAAATAAAACCCTGTAAATTAGTGGCCCGGAACACAACGCCAGTAATACAGCTGGTCGGCCATGTAGCGTCGGTAATTCACACAAGCCACCTCGACATCATCTTCTATCGACAATGGTTTGTTTGTAAGCAGTTTCTCCAACATCATACAAACAAGAACCCCTAAATTGGCAATGTTACCATTGCATCGTGGCAAGTTCAACTCAACTAAACCAACTATAATATTACACTTAGTGCGGTGTTTTGACCTAGACCAGTATTGAATACGGTCAAGAAACCATCCAAAGTACAGGGGAAGCACCTCCATATAGTATGATGTTATACCTTTTTTCTCATTTCTCCATCGGTAATCAGTCCAGTATTAAGTTAATACCATGCTCCGCATATCAATGCTGATTAGTAGCCAGTCAGTTTTCCCGATCCATAAAGGAATATAAACAGTGTCAACCTCCCAAATTGGGGGATATGGTGATTTTCTTCCCACCATATCAATGGCGGTTTGAGGGTTTCATTTCTCATTTCATCATAAAAACAAGGTGGTAAGACTGTCCAACTTACATTTGCACTTGGGTTTTTTTAAAAGCTTTGACTGTCTAAGACGCATAATTCTCACTGTCCATGCTTTAAGGTGCTGCACAATAAGAATTTAAAAGGTAATACATTATTCATTTACTATATGGTACCATGAATATAAAGGTAATACATCTTACCGTGTCCGAAAGTGAACGATTTGAATGACAACCTAATAGGGCACCCCAAAAATCTCTGTCTAGTTTATGCTAATGAAACGAGTATAGCAAAATGGTGTATCTCCATTAGTATAAAAATCTACGACATCTTTGGACCACTTTATGGACTCGTCGATAGAAACAACATAGATTTTTTTGGGTGCTTCATTTTGTGCATCATTTTGACCTTCATTTTGATGGGGATTCTCTGAAGACGATGCCGGAGTTTTTGACACGGATGACCTCTTTAAACGTCTCCATACCAAATCTGTAACTCTTTCCGTCTTAGGTGGAGGTTGAGAACAGTAAAAACCGTCTTCATTATTTACCATTTTTTGGAGTTGATAATGAGAATTCGTTGTTTGAAGGGTTATTTGAAGGGTATTTATAGACTTTAAGGGTATTTATTTTTATTATAATTTAAATATTATTCTAAAGTTAGCGAGGTTCGTGGCAAGTTAACGGGGTTTGAATAAAGTTAACGGGTATTTATTTTTATAGACTTTAAGGGTATTTATTTTTATTATAATTTAAGACTGTCCAATTTAAATATTTTTATTCGAACACCCACCTACTTCATCATCAGTTCATCATCCTCATCATGTCTATTTTCTATATAATTATGCATACCCTCATTACAATCATCTCAAACCACTTCAAACACCAACTTCAAACACCCACTTTCTCCAACATCATCTCAAACCACTTCAAACACCAACTTCAAACTCATCTCAAAATGAATATGAACATGCATCTCAACCCGGGTCCAAGGGATGAAAGTCTGCTGTACCTGGGAGCCGAACACCGGGCCAGAATGTTGTTCCTGAATCCACAAGAGGAGGACAACTGTACACTTGATTTTAAGCATGGAGACGGTTCATTTTAGGAGCTGATTTATGACGAACGCATTACTTTAATGGGTAAAGTTTTAAAGTACATCCGTTTATTTGGTTTTAGCGGTGTTGTACGATGTGCCTATAGGAGAATTGATAGGGTGTTGATAGAAGCACTGGTTGAAAGGTGGCGGCCCGAAACGAACACGTTTCACCTGCCTTTTGGTGATGCCACTGTAACCTTGGAGAATGTTAACGTTCTATGGGGGTTGCCCATCGAGGGCGTGGCATTAGTTGGAGCCGAGGGTTCGTACAACGAGGACGAACGCAGGCATATGTGCATAACTTACTTAGGTTTTGATCCAAAACCAACTGATTTTAAAAATCACATGCTAAAACTCGGTACCTTGTTAACGTTTATGTTAGATTACCCAATAACTGATGAATCAACAGACCAAGAATGTATGCAGCGTGCACGTTGTATTTGCCTAATAATGATTACTAACAATGTATTAGCAGATACGAATAATGGGCACGCATCATTACATTTATTAAGTCATTTGACTAACATTACTGTTAGTGGGCAAATCAGTTGGGGTGCTGCTGCCCTAGCGTCTCTGTATAAAGAACTCTATAAGGCAACCAGGCCAAAAACAAAGGCAGTGGGCGCCCCAATGTCACTGCTACAAATATGGGCATGGACCCGGATACGCCCGTTAGCACCTGCAATTGTCAATCAGCAAATAGATTGGAAAAAACCATATGGTACAAGGTAAATACATACTATTTTAATACTTAAATATATATTATTATTCTAATACTCGTTATTATGTTCATGAAGGTGGGCGGAGCATGTCATTAGCAACACAGAGACTCCTTCGCACGTTATAAAGGCCCACCTTACAACATTACAAAATCTCCGAGAGGCTGATGTATTTTTTCTTTAACATAATGATCTTATAAATCAATGTTAAATAATAAATATTAATAGATTTTTATTTTAACAGTTTGATTGGATACCTTATCGGAACGTGATGCGAAGACTCCTAAAATATGCAAAACAGGCATAAGCAGTTTGAAGTCACAATGTTTTTTACTTTATTGGAGCATTGTTGAATATCATCCGGTGGAAAGGGTGATGAGGCAGTTTGGATTTCTTCAGGAAGTCCCTGCCCTATTCCCCGTTTCACGTCAAGTGCTTAGCAAACTCCGTAAAACAATACGGAAAGGGAGTTTAGAAACAGATTGGTATGTTCATCACGCAACGTATGTCGACAATTGGAACCATAGACACGAAAATGTTGTGGAAGGTGTTCCCACCAACATGCCTACGACACACCATACTTACAATGATTGGTTTCATTGGCATACTGTTTTGTATATAAAGGACCCAAGGCACGTCCCCGGCGTTGTCCATGCTGGATTTGATGATCACGGTGGAGCTGCAAGATACTTGGTAAGTATAATTACTAATGTAGAATTAAATTTAATAAATAAGTAATGCGTATAGTTAATTATTTTGGTTTTGCAGGTGGATGGATTAGGCTTCATTGGTCAAGAAGCAATCAGGATGCGAAACATGGGCCCTGATTATTACTACGAAAATTTTGGAGGGGTCCAAGGCATGGCTTCTCAACTGATTGGATCGGTTAATCAAATTGATCAGCCTACGTACATACAGACTAATGAACCGGATCTGGGACTGGATAACACACTCCCCCAACATGCTCCGCGTGGTCGAGGGCGCCGTGGGTGACAAAGAACACGGGTAAACCTCGTACCTAATGATGATGATGAGGGGAAGGGTACCCAACATTTTAGAGGGCCCCCACCCAACTATAGGGACGGTCCCCAAATTTTACAGGGGCAACACCAACTATGGGGAGGGCCCCTCCAATTGTATAGGGGCAACACCCAACTATGAGGAGGGTACATCATATGTTGGAGGGCCAACACTAGATTGGCAACCCGGTTATCAGCCTTCATTTGGAAATGTTGGAGAGGGATCATCAAACATTCAATTAGGTACCCAGTCGAATTTTAACAACGACGAACAAAACAACTGGGTATCCTCACTATTTGACAACACTCCCTCTGCTAATATGATTCCTGCAATGTACTCAGACCAGCCGGGGCTCTTTCAGAATTACGATTATACTAGTTTTAGTGTACAACAGCCGCGGTACCAACATTTAAGTCCGGTTCAAATGAGCTTGGACCTACAGCTTAGTCAACCCTAAGGCTTCAGTCCACCAAATGATAATGACCCCAAAGATCCAGCAACAAGACGCGTACAACCACCGAGACATCCAAAACCAGTTGGTTGTGGCACCGGTGGCTGTCTGATCCGCCATCCGCATAGGCATTAAAACAATATATTTAAATATATTGTTTTATTAAATATATTATCTTATGTAATCCGAGTTTCCAATGGCGGATTATGAAATATTTAATGTGATCCGTCATTCCCAATAGCGGATTAGGAGTTATGTTTTTTTCGTTCTCGGTTCATCGTCTAAGTCAAATAACCCTAATCTCAAGCCACTCCTAAAAAATAAAAAAAACAGCACTCCAATTAATTATCACAACCTTATCACTGCCACTAAAAAGTAAAAGCTGAGTAATAAGTCTTGCAGGTTTGCATTTGGGTTTTAAAATTTTTTTGTTTGATTGTGATAATGAAGGTAGGTGGGGTTGGTTTGCAGGTTTACATGTGATATATATTGCACAGGTTATTTGTTTGAATGTGATAATGGAGTTTGGTGGGGTTGGTGTGTTTCTTAAAAACTTAACGGGAGTTATGGTTTGTTAAATAATTTACTGAGTTAATGCTTTGGTGGATGTATCACTCCTAATCCGCTTTTACCAATAGCGGATTAGGAGAAAAAAGTGGTTTACTTTTTTAACGTAATCCGCTATTGGTAATAGCGGATTAGGACAAAAATTATTATGCGCATACTATATATTAATAAGTAGAGCCGTAGTATAATCGGGTTAGATACTTAGCTCAATTGGCTGGGTGCACGCATGAATACAGAAGGCGCGTGGGTTCGAGACTTCCCAGGCCGGGTCACCCAAATTTTTTTCATATATGATCCGCTATTGGTAATAGCGGATTAGGAGAAAACTTTTTTTAGTGTAAGCCGCTGTTGGTAATGGCGGATTAGGAGAAAATTTTACTTTTTTAAACAGTGAATCGTCTTCTTCGTCTTAAACCCCTACCAACAAACTGCAGACTTCAAAACCCACCCACCCACCACAACACCGTCTTCTTCCACATAAAACACTACCGCAAAAATTCAAAACCCATATGATATTTCAGTCGGTATCACTGCCAAAAGCAGTAGGCAGACTTTGTTTGATTGTGGGTAGATTTTGCATGTGATGTTGCAGAGTACAGAGATTTGTTTGATTGCAGGTGGGACTTTGAATGTGGGTAGGCGAGAATGAGAATCCAAAGTTAACGGGGAGTTAGTTTGTTTGTTAAAAGTTGGCGGGAGTTAACTTGGTTTAACGGGGTTAAAGGTTTTGTCATAATCCGCTATTAAGAATAGCGATTATGTTTAGATGTGATGTGATCCCTGTGTTGTCAGTTTGAGTGTCAGAGTTTTGAAAAATTCACTCCTAATCCGCTATTGAGAATAGCGGATACCCCATTTTCCTTTTTTTTTGACTTTCCCACTAACCTAATTTATTTCCTAATATATACCATTCCTAAAAAAAATTCGGTGATGCGGTGACGTGGTCGAGCGTTGGCTTTATTAATTTTTTATTAGGGTTTCAGTGTTTCTGTTATCTCCAAGACGATGGCGATGATGTGGTGGTTGAGCGATGATCGTTTTTACGGTTTTGGTGCTGACCCTAGACATCGATCCTTCTTCATTTGTTTGAGAGGTACTGATTGTTTGAGTGTATACGTATGTTTGAACACAGAGAAATGCCGGATTAATGTCGATCGTTGATTGACCAAGATGGATATTTTTTTGACAAATTGAAGGTCAAAGAGAGCACACAGAAGGTCAAAGCATTTCTTTCCCTTGGTTTCCCCTCTGTCCGACCGTCGTTCTCCACCTTCGGCTATCTTTCGATCATTGTCTTCTTAACTCATGAGCATGTATCTGAATAATTGACCCATGGGTTGTTTAAGGTAGCTTTTTTCTAATGTAACTCATTGTTTTGTATGCATTTTTTAAAAATTATGATGTTATTTAGTATTCAAGTTCCAGTTCACCTTTTTAGCATGGTTATGTCATTGAAATAACCAGAATGTGATGTCAAGAGGCTGGGAACATAATGTTTCCAGAATATGACATTTATGTTTTGTTGGCACTAATAGAGTTTAAATATTAGTTTAACTATTGAAACATGTGCATTGTAGTTCAAGTTTCTTTGTGTTACTTTCAAGATGATCCAACTCAGGTAAGCTTCAGTTTGTTTTTATATGCTATTATTAAGTTTTTCGTAGTCCCTGTACTGTGATCTGGTTTATAAAGGTTGTAATTAGTTTGTGGCCTAACATTAACTTACCATATTTTAAGTATATTTTATTTATGTGCTTTTGCATTTTGTAAAAAAAAAACAAAAAATAACATGTGGTTGAATGTAAAAACTATAATACTAGGTCATATGAATATCTTTTTTTTATTTAACTGAAGATTGAGGTCGTGGGTGGTTTAGGACTACGTTGTAGATGAGAGTTTATTGGAAATAATGGATCCTAACAATGCTTTCTAAACGGTATATATTGTTGCTTTCAGGACCTAAATATGTCTATTTTAGGCAGTCTTGCAAAAATCAACATTCTTTTAAAGTAGTAATTATTAGAGTCATTCTTCTAAAGTTGTTGTTTAAATTGTTTTTGTATTAACATAATGATCGGTTTTTGTCAACATTTTATTGATGCATCATTATCGTATGCGGCCATAATTTTCTAATTTTGACTTTTGAATACTGTCACACTAACTCAGATAGTTGGTGTTGTTGAATATTGTGCTTAGATTTAATTGAATTCCTTAATTGTTATTCTATATGCAGGTGGAACTTTTGCTATTTACTCATTATTGGAGAATGAACAACTTATATAGTTGAAAAATAATTCATTTCTAAATTTTAAAGTAAATGATGCAATAAAAGTTGTTATATACATTATTGAGTATGTTCTATACTTTGTTGGGTTCATTCTAAATAACTAACAAAAGGTTTTTACGGCGACTCATCATATGCCAATTCTTTTGTATGCTATCCGTCCATCGAATGATCATTTTCATCACAATGATGCTTATATAGCGCTACATTTGGAGGAAAGAATCTGTGAAGAGAAAAAGAAGTTGAAAATCAATCGGGCAAAAAGAGGAATAAGATCTCAACTTCACTGCAACTATGCAATTTCAGTATAGTTATATAAAGTTGCATATCTACTACTATATTAATAAGCAACTCTTTAGGGCAAAAAGGTAATTTTACATAATCTCTTAAAATTAAGAGATGTACATGTATTCATGCACAAGGTACAAGTTACTTTGCTTTTGATGTACACTCTGCAAACTCTTGCTGACAAAAAGCTTAAAAGCCTTCGACCACCCCCAAAGAAGCACTTTCAGATCCAATTTCAAAATTCAAACAAACAAGCACCATCGTTCTCCGTCGCTCACATCCCCCGATCAGGTATCTTCATCAATGTTTACGTTTATCTGTGATTCTTGGAAGTTAATGATCTTTAAAGGGGCTGATTTCAGTTTTCTTGTGTTGCGTGTGTGTAGATAGAGCTTGGGAAGATGCTGCTGGAGTTAGGGCAGGGGCATTTGTTTGAGTATTGGCCTCACCGTCCTCCGTGACACCATCCTCCCCTTCTTCACATCTTCATCGGTGGTTGCTGCTGGAGTTGCGGCGATTGCTATCGGTGGTTGGATCCGAATTTCTCATTCTCCACATCTTCATCTCCGATCACCGAACCCAATGTCCGGTGGCGGTGATCCTCCAAGTGTTCTTTGCCAACCTGCAAGTGAATACCTTCCAATGATTGATGAGGTTAGTCATTAGTGTTTCTTTATGAGGTTGTTTGATTCTTTATGAAGAATCAAGAGATTTTTATCTGAAAATGTGTGAAAATCTTGATGGTTTTAGGTTTATGGGCTGCTCATGGAGAAGACAAAGTCTACACCAGGGGCAAAAGTGGAAAACAATAAGTTCTGTCTCTCTGTACGTTTCCGATGTGTTGAGCCTGCTTGAGATTCTATCGGTAAGTGTTTGAAATTTCGATTGATGTTATCTGGTGTGGTTTTTGATTTTGTGAAGTGGTTGGAGATTTTTTGGTTGTTTGACTTGAATCTAGGGGTTGATGATGCGATTTTTTTGGTAGTGAGGTTATTGGATATGGTATTGTGGATTGTTACTTTTTGTTCGTGAGAATTTGCAGATGATGATCTGTTTTTAGTTGATGGATCTGTTGAGATTGATTGTTAGAGATCAGTCATAGATATTAGTTGTGTTGAATTTAAACATAGATGATAGGTTTTGATGATGATATATTGATATAAGATGTTGTAGGAGATGAATCATAGATATTAGTTGTGTTGAATCTAGACACAGATGATAATTTTAGATGATGATAATTTTAGATGATGATGCAAGATGTTGCATCATGCAATACTATGTGGTGATTCTGGACATGAATTGTACACATGCAAGACTATGTTCTACTCTGAGGATGACCTCAAGGTCAAATGATTACGAGGACCGAAGCTTGAAAATGGTGGAAACATCAATATCAGGAGCATGTAGCAATGTTGATAACAATTCAATTTTTTCTAATTAGAGTTTTGTTGATGCTGCTGTTGTTTTTAGTTAGATTTACACTGCGTATTGAAGTCGAAATTGTTCGATAGTTAAAGTTCGTAATTTATGCGCTCAAATTCATTGTTTGGATCTTATCTGCTTGAATTTATTCCTGTTTCATTCTGTTCCCATGATTAAAACTTCAAATCACAATAATCACTTTTGGAGCACATTAAATTAAACATCCTGTTAATATCATAAGTTTAACATTTTCCCCTTTTTAGCAGTAAAGTGGCTCATTTGGAAATTGATTGCATTAGGTTACAGATGTGGAAGGGAAAAAAAGGATGATGAATTAAAAGACAGCGATCCGTGTTTGGAGATAGATCATGTGGAGAAATCTGAAAACTCTGTACTACGGAAGCTTCTTGTAAGTTGAACAAATGTGATAAGAACTTAAGATATCAATAAGCAATCCAAATGTATCAGTGATGATAATGGTTTAATTAGTTAATTGTATCCAGCGGAAACGGAGGTATTTTGATCCTCCAGATGGCAATGATGAAAATTGCTAAAATTGTGGTGAAGGTGGTCATACAATTACCGGCTGTACAACAGCAAACCACAAGAAGCCTTTTTTTTTGTGGCAGTTTTAAGCACAAGTCAAGGAAGTGCAAACAGGTTAGAAACGGAAAGATTTTAAGCAAACTGTTGGTTTTATAATAAAGAATCATACATGTCGAGTAACCTTCTCGCATCATAATTTGTAATTATGCAAAGAAACCAATATATTGTGTTATGAATTGTTGTATTTCCTTGCAGTCGTTGTATATACATAAAGTAATTGGTACATAAAATAACTTTTATTCATATATTTTTCTGCAGAGAAAGGAATGTTTTTACAAGCATAGTTGTTTTGATCTCATACATGTTTATGGTTCCAGCTAAATTTGATCCACTGAAAGTGGCATCTTTGTAGTAAACTTTTCTTGAATTTCTCAAAAGCCTTTAATTGATCATATACATCACCATGTAATGTTTTAATTCTTAAGGCAGGTTTAAGCTGCTGCTTTTTTATTTTGAGTCAAGCCCCTACAATGAAGTGTTACAGTTTTTGCTAGAAAAATATGTTTGAAGTGACTATGTCATTATTTTGGTATTCCTCAAGATATGTATGTGTGTGTATTTCAAATTTTGGTTCTCATTCTGTTTGCTAATTTTGTTTGTGATTAAGTGATAATCTATAATCTAGAACTATATCTAAGGGATCTATAATCTAGAACTAGCCATGATTGGGTTAAAATGTGATTTAATTTTAGCTAATTAATTTTTGTTTTCTTAGGATTTTCAGATAAGAATCAATGGCACCACTACAAATGGGCTTTGTCAAGAGGGTGCCGGATATCTTCACACTGAGGTATAGTTTACAAAATTATATCATAGAATTCGAGATTGATTGTGGTCCACATTTTTATTAGTAATGTCTTATTAAGAGGTATTTTAGGGATATGGTCGGTAGTCAAAATACGTTTTTAAACTATGTGTCAATTCGAATGTTGTATTTATTTCATGAAAGTTTCTCTTGCTCTCTAAACTTCAAAAGTGCTATATTTTTTTAACTTCAGAGTTTACAAAAAAGGCTTAAAAGCCCAATGGTTGATAATGCTACTAATAGTCTCGATCACGTGTAACATCATTTCACATGAATCTATAAATATGAACTTTAGATTAATTGAACATCTTATAACTTCAGCTTTTTTTCTTTATAATTTATAAATAAACCAAATTCCTTGTCATTCAACAGCCTAAAACTCAGAACTATAGGTGGGAATTTGGATCGATTTATGGATAATGGGTCGATATGGGTTAAATAGTATCGTTAATTTCTATTTTTAATTCTATGACTTTAATCTATACTTATAGAAATTATTTTTTTTATGGAACGACTAATGAGATGAAAAGGTTTACCTTCCACTCAAGGGACCCCTTCATATATATTATTTGTAGTTTAAACGATTGCATTAAACAATAACATGTTTAACTAAATCTCCATACTTTGTTAAACATATGATCTTTCTTACCTAAATGTTTTTAACCAAATATTATTGTTGGATTTCTGACCCAATATATGATTTAATGAACTCTATATGTAGGCTAATTAAACCATGCAAAGCTCGTAGAGATGCATAAAAACTTGTAGATTAATTTATGTTTACAAATCCATGTTTTGCATTTTTCTTCATTTTAGAACATGACTTATGTTGCATTATTCACTTTGCAGATGAGTAATGTTCAAGGTTGGAGCCTTTTGCTGGATATAGACATAACGTTCTTTCAAGTTTGTTAATTATTTATTTTTATTAATTAGAAAACTTAGATGAAAACGAGTACCGTGATGTGCGTTGTTGCCGCCGCCGCATCGCGCGGGTTTTCTGCTAGTATATATATATATATATGTAATCAAGTAAAATAATATTTCATTTAGAGGTGAGAAAATCACATATTGGTAACAGGCCAACGGTTTATGTGTGCATATATGGGTCGGGTTATGTTAGCGTGAAAAACTTTACATTAATTTGATATATTATCAACGTATTGAATGTTACATATTCAATACATATTCAGAGTATTCCTCTTTAAAATCATTTAAAATGATTTATTTTATGCTTAATATCAGTACGTGATCATTTAAACCTTTTATTCCAATGACAAGTTTAATGTCTATTTATGAGATCATTTAAACCTCTCATTGGCTTTTGGTTTGTGCATTAATCACATTGTTGTAGCCTAAATCGTTTAATAGATGATAAAATAATTTGTAAGTTTCTACCTCTCAGATTCTATCTTATTAAAGTACGCAGAAGACACTTTTGCTATTTAATGACAACACATCCTGGCATACCAGCAGGAACAACAAAATACTTCTAATCAGCCACATTTATAAACATCCGATATGCACCAGCTTACCCAACAGCCCCCTATGCAGCAAGGCTATTAAACAATGTCATCCCATTTGACTATCTGAAAAAATTTGTGCAAAAACATAACCTTTTGTAAACCAAAAAATCTTGCTGCATTCTCCACTGCTATTATATTAAGACTATTGCATCAAAACAATATTTTCCAGATAACAAAGGTAATAAAAACAAAGCCCGCGCAATGCAAGCGGGGAATATATATAACTAGCTATTATTATTTTTGGTTATGGTTATGATTATGGATGTTTAGAGAAATTATGGGTTAAGTGGTACGGGGTAAATGTTAATAGAATTGAGTGTTAAAGAGTTTGGGCTTTGGGTAAAATGTCATAAGAGCATTCACACTAGCCAGCTTCCCCATACTCATCCCCATATATACACTAAAAACACTATTTTTTTACTATCTCTTTTAATTAAATAATACTTTTTAATATCTTTATCATTACCTATTCTCTCTCCTCCACTCACAATCACTTTTAAATATATTAAAAAAATTATGGGGGTTGTATCGTATTTTTCCCAAATATGGGAATCACGGTACAACCCCATAAATATTGCCCCCCCTTCACTCACAATTACTAAAAACCATCCCCAAAATGAGCTAAATTGTTAACATTAGTTAGCTTAAGGGGCTGTTTGGCAGCCTCTTAATCAGCCTCTTAATGGTTTGGATGTTTGAATGGTTCAGCACTTAATGGTTCAGACTGTTTGTTTCGCGAGAAAATGTCTGAATGGTTAACACATTTGCCTCTGAATGGTTAAGCATTATACTAATATTGAATGGTTAAGAGGTCTAATGCTGAATGGTTATAGACCTCTTATCTGAATTGGTCAGACATTTGCCTTTGAATAGTTAAACGATATACTAGCTCTTAATGGTTCAGACCTCTTAATGGTTCAGTACTTAATGGTTCAGACCTCTTATTGGTTTAGCACTTAATCATTCAGATATTACCAAACAGCCCCTAAGTCGTTGGGTTTATCACTTAAAGGATTATGTGTAATGGTACGACTTATTAATTAATCTATAGTATGTTTATACTAGTTAGTTTCTTTTATAATCTTTTTGTTTATATTTGTAACATTTTAAATTAAATTTTTGAGTGCCATTGGTAATAATTTTTTTTATCAGGGTCGTCGTCAAAATTTCTTGGGGATTATTGTCAGTATTTCTTGGGTCGTCGGGACTACAATATATAAATAGAAAGAAAAAATTAATTTAATAGATGAATGAACACCTCTATCCCTTGTGGTCGGGTCCTTCCATGTTACCTATACATGTAATTTATACGTAGGTAATAAAACCTACACATAACTTGTATACGTGTAGGTTATATAGAGAAAATTTACACGTAGTTTTCTTTTGAATTTTATGAGAAATAGATAAACATTATGTCTATGACTTTATTTTGTTTCCAAAAACTAAAAATTAAAAAAAGATAAAAGTGTTATCTTGTTTACGTGCTATTGTAATATTTTTAATATTATGTATGGAGTCCTTATATATAGACAAACCCTAAAAATTGTGTACACGTGCAAGGTAATTTGAAAAAGCATTCAGGATCTTATCAATGGGCACGTCAGATTCTTCCCTTTTTGGGCCGGTTCAAAGATGTTTAGGACAAAGAAGAAAACAACAAACACGCAAAGAATAATATTAAAATCGTTAAACGACAAATATATGACTTTATTTTAAAATATATGTGTTATTTTAATCATACGCATCTATTTATTTTCAGCCGAAACCATACCCTCAACCTCCTTAGAAGTAAATCTATTACCGGTAAAACTCGCTAGCTTAGATCTGAGTGTTTTCCCTCTTTTTAACTTTTTAAAATATTTAAACTTTTATTTTATGTTTTTTTTATTTACCATATCACTCTTTAATATGTTAAATTAAAAACTTAGAAGTTTTATTTATTTAGTCTTTTTTTATATGTTGTTTTTTCCTATTGGTTTTAGTTGCAGTAATTATGAATTTTCAAAAACAGCCAACCCAAGAAATAAATAACTGAAAATCGAACCATATCCGTAATAAAAAAAACCGAATGAAATCGTGAATTTGGTTTTAGTTCGGTTATTACATAAAATTTGCTTATTCGATTTGGTTATCTATATAAACCGAATAATAAACAGTTTTATAGGTTTAATTAGATAACCGACCGAATAAATTGGTTTAAACGGTTTAGTTGGTTGAATTCGGTTCGTTTACGACTACTTCCAATTCTAAAATACTTTTATAACTTTTTATTAAAAATTTTTCCATCTTATATTAAATTTTTATAATTTTTTTATTATTTTTAAATATGTTTTTATATCGTTATAAAGTGTTTTTAGACTTTTTTTAGGAAAAAAACTTTTTTCTAATATTAAAATACTTTTTCGGGGTAAAATATAACAAGTTTTGAAACTAGTTTTTAAGAGGGGGAGTATGACAAATAATAGAGAAGAGTGTGTATAGCTTAACCCAAATTCCTATTTGTTTATTCCTATTTGCATGTTGTAGAAATCGCTAGGCGTTAGTCGGGCGGTGTGATACTGACTAGAGATTAATCAGGATTAATTGGATCAGACTTTTGTGCATAATTTTGCATATTTATGTATATATAACATTAATTTTAAACTTTTTATGTATTAGTTTACAAGTTTAAGGGTTAAATTGTAAGCTGGTGAATATTTAGGGGGTTAAAAGGTAAAACATACAAAGTAAATTAAATCAGTTAATAAACTTTAACCATGTCATTCCCCATTCACGTCGTTCCAGTCACCAACAATTGAAACCGCTGCCGGAATCAGGCAGATCCGGCTGTTCTCGTCGTCGGGAACACCTCCGATTAGGACGATTTGGTCCGGCTAGGTCCGACGTTGATCGATTTTGACCGACTAGTGCCTAGAACCTCTGATGTGATGAAATCGAAGCCGCCCGCCTCCGAGTATCGATTAATCACTGATTAATCGACGGTTAGCCGCGATAAATATTAATGATGGAGGCTACAATAAAAATGAAGGGAGAACAAAAGCTAATGGGATCTATAGGGTGCAAACTAGAGATACAAGGATGGATGAGTTTGATCTTTATGGAGGTTTGATCTATATAGGGCATACAAAATCTAGGCCTATATAGAAATAAATTAGGCACAACATTAGCTAGTATTGGAAACATGGTGTTATTTCTAACCGGATGAACGAGTTTCTTCTTTTAACTTATTAACTTATTGAAAAAGTCAATAAGTCAATAAACTGCTTTTAAAAAACTATCCCAACCACCACCTTTTATCTTCCGTGCGTAATGTCATCCTCATGGCCCTTTCGAGAATGTAAACAAAAAGTAGAAAACAAAGAACTTTTTCAATATTGTTATTTTATTTATTTCTGTTCTTTTATTAAGTTACTAGCTTTAGTTACCCGTGTACTACACGGGAGGTGGAGAGTTAATTATTAAAATAACGCAAAAATATAAATCTAAATATATTATACGGGTTGAAAAATTAAAGTTGATTAGTTATTGATTGTTATTTATATAATACTAACTTTAGTAAACCCATGTATTACACGAGTTAAAAAATAAAATATTAATTATGATGAAAGTTTATGAAGTATATAATGATATTTAAAATAAGATATGATTAAAATTACATGAGTAATAATTATAAGTAATAATTTTAATTTTTATTTCCAAAAAAATATAACCATTTTTTCCAAACAAATCATATTAAAATTATCATTTTTAAAAGTTTCTTATTACAACTTCTAATTTTAACTATTTTTAGTTTATAAAGAAGTTTACTTTTTAAAATCATCAAGTTTAAGATATTTTATATTTTTAAAAATGTTTAATTTTTTAGAAAAACTCTTATTTTATAAAAATTTATATTCTAGAAATAACATTAATAAAAAGACATCTTTTCTTAATTTATTAAGAAAAATTTTAATATTAAAATTTTTTAAAATTATTTAATCTTTAATTTAAGTAACTATTTAAGAGGAGAGAGAGGCGAGAAAAATAAAATTAGGGGGCCTAGGAATGTGACAAGTGTCCCCCTAAGTTACTCTTTTAGTATTATACTAGCTTTAGTAAGCCCGTGTATTACACGGGTTGAATAAATAAAATAATAAAATAATAATATAAACTTTTTAAAAAAATCTAAACTTTTTTCAAAAAAATAAACATTTTGTTTTAAAACAAACCCTATAAAAATGTAATTTTTAAAAATTTTTCTATTTTAAATCTCAAATTTGATTATTTTTTGTTTTTAAAAAATGACTTTTTAAAAATACAAGTTTTAAAACATTTCGTATTTTTAAAAAAGTTTTATGCTTTAGAAAAGTTTATTATTTTATAAAAAAAACTATTTATTTAGAAATGACATTAATAAATAGATTTCTTTCTTAATTTATTAAATCTAAAAAGGTGTTAAAGAATATTATTATTAATCAAGATAATTGTTTAATAGGAGAGAGAGACGGGAAAATTTTGATGAAAATAATTATGGTCCTGCCACGTGTCATTCAAGATACCTTTTTATTAGAGTAGGTAGATATAGATAACCCCTCTCTCTCTCTTTTTTATTTTATCTTTTTCTTTATACAAATCCAATATATCCTCCTCAAAATTAATAACTTTCACTTTCTCATGTACAAACTTTTGATCACCTTATCCGAGGAGGTGGTGTTTCCGTATGAGAAAACAAAACCATGGAGTGCTATTTCATACTCTCGGTTGTTTCCTCGTATCCACTCCGTGTTATCTAACAGAAAAAACATGTGTAAATTTCCCTGACGGGCCTTTTGAGAATTCTAAATTGAAAGTAGTAAACAAATAATTTTTTTATACTCAGGACCGACGTTGTGGATTTAAGGCTTTGGTGCGAGCTAGAAAAATGAACCTTTAATGACAAAAATAAGTTATAAAATTCATTATTAAGGAAAATCATATTTGAGTAAACTGGGATAATTTAAAGTGTGTAATGTACTAATTTAAAGTGCCTAGTGGGTAATTCAATTAATATTTCCGATTTCACCCATAAACCCATGTGCTTCTTGTTTTGGACTGAGATTTCAACAGTGGTGGTGACCTGAAGGCTTTGATGGTGATGATGACCTCTAAGGTCGTTGATTTGGTGTGTAATGGTGTCACGGCCACCCATTGGTGGACGTCTGTTGTGGAAGTGGCAGCGGTGGTCGATGACGGTTGTGGTTGTTGTTCAGGCGATGATGAGCGCCATCTTCCTCTTCAAATTCGATTGAGTTCTTTGAAACCTCTCGAACTGCTTTTTTGTCTGCTTGACCCCATAGATTTTGAGATAAATCAAGTGATTTTTAGATGGATCTAGATGAGGATTTGAAATAGATTTTGAGTTTTGATGTGTAGTTGTGTTTGTAGTTTTCAAGAAAAGAGATACCGACAAAAATATAAAGTAAAAAAGCCAAATTATAGAAATGCTCTTATTAGATCTTGACCTTTCATTTGGTATATAGAATTTTTAATATTAAATCAATGGTTAATAGAAGGGTTAAAGGGTTCTTGTAATTTCCAAGGGTTCTAACATGAACCCAATCATATATATGTGTGTGTGTATATATATATATATATGTATATGTATATATGAGATTGATAAAATGAAAACTATGTTTATAATTAAAAACCGTAAAACCCACCACTATCCAATTACATAATTTATAATTGATTTAACTTTTTAATTGTTTAAAGTATAATTGAGTAGAATTCAACTTTATTTTTCGAGGTCGTTATATATTTTTTAATTTAGACTCGAAGGACTGACGATGATTATGAAAAGACTTACATATACGTAACTTGTATGATGAGTTACATGGACGACGAACCTTTAATTACAAACTTTATATTTAATCCATTTGATTATCCTGACGAGGTCATTTCGGAGACATAACCAACTCAAAAGCGAACTGGTTGAAGATGTTCTGAATGTTCAAGTAAGAAGACGCTCTCATCACAAGAGAATAAGAGAGGTTCAAGCCAATTGGAAGAGTCGGGGTCTTTATATATCTTTTTAGTTCATTACTTAAGTTTATAGTTGTTACCTTTGGTGTTATTATTTCATTACGTGCTTGAGTTATAGTTGTTACCGTTATTTAATTGAAAATTATTTGTTAGTAAATTTGATTATGAAAATTTATTATATAGTTTGTTTCTAAGGGCTAGAAAAATAAACTTTACGTAAACTTTTTGTAAACTTTTGTACAAAAATACATAAAACATACAAAAGCAAAAAGTTCAACTTGAACAACTATAAACTTTTTAGTTGATTATTGTTAGATCCCATGTACGAATTAAAAAGAAAAAAAATACATACCTGTTGTTTCTCCCCATCGAAAACGTCATGTAGGTTGGATGATTGGTGAACAAGCACTTTGATATGAAGATACCATTAAAAAGTATTCACAGTAAGACCGCATATATAGCGAACGGATTAAACCGATGTGTAGTCACAACCACGGGATGGGATGGATAACCGTTTGATCGGGTGAAAACAACCTGATGAAACCCACTAAAAAGAATCCAGTGAAGTTGTATATACGCCACCGGTTAGCTAGGACAGATGATCAAGTACAACAAGGTTCTCGTTGTTTAATATTCCATACGTAAACAGAATAGCCTAAATATTGCTATGAAACAAATGATTTTTAGTGCAAGTAGTTAAGATGAGATATTTTAAAACTTTATTAAAATATGAAAATTTTTATGTTCAAGTCCCACCCGGACAAAAAAAATACGGGGTTCTAAGTTGGATTAGAAGGTTTCTCACCTAAAATGGGTTTCTTCCGGAGAGTGGTATCAGGTTCAGGACTGATATAAACGGACTGATTTACGAGCTTTCACTCGTAACGGGACAATCTAGTCCATCAATTTCGTACTCGAGTAGTGAAGATAAACAGAATAGTAGAATACCAATTGCCAATACCGTAGGAGTGAAATTGACGGAGTAGCCAAGTCTACTACCGACAATTGGAATAATAATTCTCTAGTCTCCACTAGTGAACTACAAACTAAAATCCAATCACTATGCTGAGAATTTTAAGTGCACCCACATGCCTCCATGTGAACAGTCAAAGTTGAGGTATGCTTTGAATTTTCTACACCATAACTTTATACTTAATCGTATTCTATGTGTAACAGAATGCTTTTTATAATAAAAAAGTACACTACATTGATCCGGAATTTGTTGAAAGATCGAGACAAAGGTGATAGTTTTTTTATCGATAAAAATATGGCTGAGTTAACAATGGAATAACCGGAGAAACTTTAGTTTTGCAAAGGACTAATGTATGCGTGTAATTTGTGATGATTTTATAAAATTTATTTAATTCATATAATACATATGAGTTTCTAACCTTATGTGTACGTGTGCAGTGGAAGAACCAAAAACTTATTTTACGGGGTCACTTTTTTTGGTGCTAGAATTTCTATCATATTGACGTTAAAATTTTCGGGTTGGGTTGTTTTTTTACACTAAAGTTCCTAACAACAACTAAAATAAATATTAATCACTAAACACATGTTTGGTTCAAAAATTGTTTAAAGTTAATTGTCATTCCAAACCTTATTACAAAAAACTTATTTACTAAATTGAAAGTACCACTACAAGAAATATAGTTTTTTGCGGCGATTTAGTTCGTCGCAAAAAGCACTATTTTTCGTCGCAATAAACATTTTACGACGAAAAGTTCGTCGCTATCAGTTCGCTGTAAAAAAGTGGTCGCAAAAACCTTTTTGCGACGAAATTTGCGACGAAAAATTATGTGGGGTCCACTGCATTTTAAAAAAGATAAATCCAGCTGGATCTTTTTTATGGCGAAACTTTTTGCGACGAAATTACTGTTTTTTGCGGCGAAATGTCGCCGCAAAGTTTATGGTAACCTAATTTTTTGCGACGAAAAATAACAAATGGTTAAATGTTTTTTGCGACGAAAAATCGCCGCAAAAACCGTCATTTTTTAAAAAATTTTTGCTGCATTTGCAGCATTCCACCCAGATATTCCTGGGTACCAAACCTACTGTTGAAAATAACAAAACCTGCTGCTAATACCATCAAACATTCGCAAATACAAAATCATAGCATATAAACAAAATATAGTCTAAATTTAACAAGTTAAATATCATACAAACACAATGTTCCAAAATGTTTAAAAATATTCATAACAAACATCAAAGTGAACATCTTATGATGACCCACCTTCATCATCTTCTTCATCTTCATCATTTTGTTGAGAATGACCATTTCTCTTCAACGCGCTCTGGACTTGGCTTTGTATTTGACTTTGCATTTGTGCCATCATATTAGCCATCATCTGTGACTGCTATTGTTCTTGCTCATTTGCCAGTCTCGCCGCTATCATCTCCTCAACCTCAGATTGTGAGAACATCCACTAATATGTTCTATGAGGTGGAGGTGGGGGTTGTGAAGGCACGCTCGGTATTGGACCGATGCCACGTTCCCACCCGGGCCGCTCCCCCAAGACCTGCCGCATGATCTGCTTCTCTGACATTTCAGGGTGTTGTTGTTGAAGCGCGACCATTTGCTCCTGTATAGTTTACAAAAAACAATAAACAATGTTATATATATAGGGATGTTATATATTACTTTATTTTTATAAAATTTTAAGATGTGTACATTACTTACATAGTATGCAGCGGGTTCAGGTGATAGAAATTACCGCTTGAATCGGTATAGAAGCGGCGGTATGTTAATATGGCACTCACAGGTTCATCAGAACCCTCTTCACGCTGTAAACACATTAAATAGTTATATAATCATATAAAATTAACTTACAAACTGTAACGCCCCGAAATTTCCCGAAACGAGCCATTTAATAATAATGGGCTTTTAAGTGTTAATTTAAGAAATAAAGGGGTAAATTAGTGGGCTATGGATCAAATTAGCCTTAATGGGCTAGACTTGATGGGTTTAAGGGCCCTAATCAGCCCTTAAACATGCATGAGCAGCTCCATCTTCCACCATTTCAAACCCTAGCCACCAAATTCGTAGAGAGAGAAAGTAGAGAGAGAAAATGAAGAAATTCAAGATTTGGAGCTTGGAGGTTTGAAGGATTGAAGTTCTGGTAGATTGGAGCATCAAAACACAAGGAAAGAGCAACAAAACGAGGTAAGAATCGGCCCCTAAGGCCTTCTGTAGATCAAACCCGGATTCTAGGGTTTTGGGGTTTTGAAAAGTTTAAAGAAACACATAAAGGTCGAATTTTTACGTATGAAAACGTGTAAAAAGCTTAGATTTGGTTTCATGGAAGGTAAACCAAGGATTTGGACGTAAAAAGTTAAGATTTTGGGTTAAAAATGGGCTGGATCTGAGTTTCTGTTCATCCAGCGAAACTGGGCCCCGATCCAGCGAATTTAAGCATTCAACCAGCGAAACTGTGAACTCATTCAGCGAGACTAGGAGAAATTTCAGCGAAACTACAGTTTCGCTCAGGCGAAACTACAGTTTCGTCGATAATCTCGCTAAGACCCAGACTGACCTATAGACTCTGCGAGACTAAGGAATTCCAACGAAAGTTGGGCGCTCAAGGCAGCGAATCTGTCTAGCGAAACTAACAGAAGTGCTGCACAGCGAAACTGTCAGCGAAACTGCAGTTTCGCTGTAGCGAAACTATGGGCGAAACTATGAAGAAAATGACGTTTTTGCATGTTAACTTTCGTGCAGCTAGAGTATTCAGGCTATAGCCTAAGTGACTTAGAATTTAAGCTACTTGGACGAGTTCAGGTGAGTTCTAGATCCCCTATTTTATACATGCTTTAAATGTTTTGGGGCGGTATGCATACTAATATATATACCTTTTTATGACCAGTTCTTTTAGAGTAAAGTTTTACTTACTATCTTATATGGGAAACGGGATTTTCTAACGAATTGATAACGTGTTTTTCCTTATTGAGATATAACCTTGTAGTGATGGATTGCCTTCGAGATGTGTTGTGTTATATTATATATATATAACTTAAGTAAGAAAGTGAAACGTAAAGAAATGTTATGTGGCCCATAACGTGTACCTGGATAAAGTAAAGTCTTGCAAGTAAAGTCCTGCAGGCAAGGGATAAAGTAAAGACTTGCAAGCAATGGCTAAAGGAGGGTTGCATTTGTTGTGCCCTCACCCGGATAAAGTAATGCTCGAACAGGCAGTTCTGGAAGCCCTGATTGGCATGACATTAATGGCCCGATCGAGTACGACTGTAAGCCCTTAATTGGCGTGTCGGTAAAGTCCTAGGCGAGCCTAGGCACCGATTGTGACAGAGAATTGACGGATAAAGAAGAGTAATAAATAACGAGAAATGAAAAGAAATGATAAAGTATCGATAAAGTGATAGCCTGTATGTATTGATGCTTGATAGACGAGAACTATTTTCAACTGCTAAAGCTAATACCTTTACAAAAAGTTATTTACAAAGAAAACCTAGAATTCACTCAGCGAAGCTAACTTTTGTATGCATATCAGTTGACAGGTAAGAGTTAGAGCGACGGAATAGAGGCATGGGACTGAAGCTTCTTGGCACTAGAAGACTGGCATCCCGAATGAAGAAAAGCTAAACAAGAACCCCTAAATAGTTTTGTGGATTAAAGACAATGTTTATATTTTACTTGTAATGAATTGAAATGACAGTAACTTTCCGCTGCAATATATATATATATCTTATATGTATATGAGTAAATGATTGTTTTAAATCGATGTTTTGCTGTGAATGACCAACTGTGAGGCTTCCCTGAGAAAGGTGGGCCTTACAAGTTGGTATCAGAGCCAATGTTTAAGAGATTTGGGAAAACTGTTTTTGTAAACCTAAACTTAAACAGATAATGGGACCAAGTGTCAAGGATGCCAGTCCAAGAAGCTCCATGCCAAGAGGTAACAAAGTATGTTGTAGGTATTATTCCGAGGGATAGTGCCTTCTTATTTAAGTAAGAGCCGAGGTAGAGTATGGTAAAGTTATTTGTGACACCTATCTGAATTTATATGACTTATACGTGCATAGACTAGGTATAGTAGGTTCTGGTGTTGGTGTGGTTCAGGATAGGAAAGTTTATGGCGCGATAAGTTCTGTAAGTAGTTAATCACAACTGGCCACTGTTATTAAAAATTTACAAAACTTGTCGTGAACTGAACTTACCTTGAAAGATCATATTAACATTCTGAATCTTATAGGAAGTAGAAAGAATGGCACCAAAGAAAGAAGTCCCAACAATGGTCACCCAGAGTAGCACTAGGGGAAGGCCCCCGACTAAGGCAAAGGAAACTGCAAGTGCAACGGTGAAGCCAACGAAAAGGTCAACCAGAAAGCCGGTCGAGGAGCCGGTTAAAGAGGAGGAGGTTGAGTTAGAAATGGGAGCCGAGGGGCTCACTACTGACCAGGAAAGACTGAAGGAGACAGTGAAGGAAGCTATTGCCCAAGAGGTGCATCAAGTCCTCTCTGGAGTGATGCCCGCTCTGCTTGTGGAATTTGTGGAGCAGGTTAAGGGCGACAGTAAGAAGAGTACAGCTTTCGAGAACGTGGATAGGAAGGGAGCGGTCAAGACTGAGGAGTTGAGCGACGAGGGAGATCGTATGGGTAACCATGATGGTCCCGAGGTAGAAGAGAGGGCGAAGGGGTGCGGCTACAGGGATTTTCAGAGGTGTAGGCCCCCAACATTTGATGGTACTGGTAACGCTGCCACTGCCCAGCGTTAGATCAGGGAAATGGAGGCCGTACTGAAGATCAGTGAGTGCCGTGAAAACCAAAAGGTGAAGTTTGCTTCCCATTCCCTTTTGGATCCAGCATTGTGTTGGTGGGATAACATTGTTGAGTCTTACGGAGAGGAGGCCATTGAGAGGATGAAGTGGCCGGAGATGAAGAGGTTGGTGATAGAGGAGTACTGCCCGGAAAGAGAGCTTGACAAGATTGAGCAAGAGTTCGTGAGTTTGGAGGCTGGAAATATGACTCACCAGGAGTACACTACAAAATTCAATGAAATGGCACGTCTGGTGCCTGACTTGGTGACTCCCGAATCCAAGAGAATCAAGAGGTACATACAAGGGTTGCCTCTGGACATTCGTAGGGACATGGTCACTGCCCGACCTGGTACTTTTAGATCAGCGGTGGACCTCAGTGGAAGGTTGTACGATCATCGCAGGCCGGTGATAGTGGGTGAGACGAAGAAGGCTTCGAATAACAATGGGAAGAGATATGGAAGTGGTGGCCACCAACCGGGGAACAAGAAAGCAAGGGTGGATGCAAAACAGATGGTTGTGAAGGGGATCGAGGAAGTTAAGAGTTGTGGGAAGTGTGGGAGGAGGCATCCCGAAGAGTGCCGATTGGGTAGCCATGGGTGCTACCGGTGTGGGAAAACGGGTCATATGGCTAGGGAGTGCCCGGAAGTAAACGAGTGCTTTAACTGCCATGAGTCGGGGCACTACAGCAGGGATTGCAAGAAAGCCAAGCCGGGAAGCTCGGGCACGAGCAGGGGTGATGACAAGGGGGATGATGGAAAGCCCAAGGTCAAGGCAAGGGCTTTCACCATGAACAAGAAAGAAGCAAGGAAGGACCCGGATGTAGTGTCAGGTACGTTCCTTGTCAATGATGTTTGCAACTCCATATTATTTGATAGTGGTACCAGTAAGAGTTTCGTATCTGTATCCTTCTGTGCTACAGTAGATGTCCAAACTAAGGAAATAGATGATGCCTTCGAAGTAGAAACAGCCGATGGTAAGTCCATTAGAATAGTCAGGATGATAGAGGATTGCCACATTAAACTAGGAGGCCATTACTTTCCCGCACGATTGTTTGTTATGCCCTTAGGAGGTTTCGATGTCGTACTAGGGATGGATTGGCTAGCGGCCCATGATGCTAGCGTAGCATGCCAACAGAAGATGTTCCGATTAACGGCTCCAGATGGTAGTTCGGTTACGATCTACAGTGATAACGATTGTAAGGTTCCAAGGATCATTTCTATGATCCAGGCGGAGAAATGTATGAAGCGAGGGTGCGGAGCTTATCTAGCGTATGTCAAGGATGTTAAAGATAAAGCGAAAGAGTTGCCCGATGTACCAGTGGTGCGGGACTTTCCTGACGTATTCCCGGAGGATCTGCCAGGAGTACCACCAGATAGAGAGATAGAGTTTCAGATTGACTTACTGTCAGGAGCCCAACCCATTACCAAAGCACCCTACCGCCTAGCTCCGTCCGAGATGAAGGAGCTCATGTCACAACTGTAGGAACTCCTTGACAAGGGATTCATTAGGCCCAGCATTTCTCCGTGGGGCGCTCCCGTACTGTTTGTGAAGAAGAAGGATGGCAGCATGAGGATGTGTATAGATTACAGGGAGTTGAATAAGCTGACCGTGAAGAATCGATACCCTCTACCCCGGATAGACGATCTGTTTGATCAATTGCAAGGGGCAAGCTGGTTCTCCCGAATAGATCTCCGATCTGGATATCACCAACTGAAGGTAAGGGAGCAAGATATCCCAAAGACGGCTTTCCGAACATGCTATGGCCACTATGAGTTTCTGGTTATGTCTTTTGGGCTAACCAATGCTCCTGCGGCATTCATGGACTTGATGAATCGTGTGTGTCGGCCGATGTTGGACCGATCAGTGATAGTCTTCATTGACGATATTTTGATATACTCAAAGAATGAAGGAGACCACGCTTGTCATATTAAGGAGGTGTTAGAGACCTTACGAAAGGAGAAACTGTATGCGAAGTTCTCTAATGTAACATCCTGTATTTTGCATTAATTAAAAGTTAACATCGTTATTTCTTGTAAGGACCTTTTATGTCGTATTGAATCTTTGAGGACTTATTTTGCTTAATAAACAAATTGATGGTTAACAATGTTATTTAATAATAAATAATTATAATATTATAAGGGTTATACATTACTTAATATTATAATACTTAAAATGATTTTAATCTTACAAATAATAATTATTATTATCATAACAATAATAATAATAATAATGATTAAAATAATTTAATGTGTAATAATAATAATAATAATTTAAATAATTTATAAAGGTTAAATGATTATTAAATTATTAAAGCATTAAAACTTAAAGTTAAAAATAAGTTAAGGGGCCTTTAATGTCATTTTATAAACTTAAAAAGGAAAGTTTTATGCATAAAATGATAACATTTAAACTACGGAGGTTAATTTGAAATTTCTTTTAAACATAAAACTTAAACTTTGGTTGCAAACTAACCAAACTCAAACCGCAGGGACCAAAGTTGTAATTAATGAAAAGTTAAAAACAATTCCTCTTTTCAAACCCGATTTTCCGGCAGCATGTCCGGCGAAGCTCCGCCGAGCTCCGGCGAGGCTTCAAAATCACCATCTTTTAATGCAAATCGACCCAATCGAACCGCTTAACCCCCTCGACCTGTGATTCGAACCCGAGCCATAATTTAATTCGTTGTTCCCGCGTGTTGACCTTTCTAATCGGACCCGTGATTAACCTTAACAAAATCCGAATCAAACCTTGCCAAAATTCACAAATTGAATCAAATCAATCACTTCTAAAGTTAAAACGCGCACCAATCTGCTGATCAATCAATCAAAATCGCAAATTAACAGCTCGAATCTCACAAATTTGGTAATCAAGAACGCGGTTTCAAAATCAAACGGTTTATGCCCGAGGTCACGAAATCAAGACTATAAATTGGGAGCCTTTGCCTCATTCTGAGGTTCCTAAACTCTCCGTAACCTCAATTTCACAAGAAACCCTCTCGATCCTAAACCCCTAAATTCGTGAACACCGAGACTAAGTCAAACTCGACAACCCTCGAAACTTTATCAAATCAGGTAATCGGAACATGTTATTTGCTCGATTTGATCCAAGGATCAAAAGCCCTATGACAATTCGAGTGTTTAACATCGAATCGAGGGTCAATTGAGGATCTGTGCATCTAGGGTTTATCAACGATTTGGGGAAACCGGGGAGACTCGGGTTAAATTTAAAAGAAACCAAAATGAACCAAGGCCACGGCCCTGGTTCACTAGTTCCCGCGCCCCATCTCACAGGGGAGACCCGGGTTCGACCCCGGGCAGCTCCCTTTCCCCTTCTTTTATTTTTTTATGTTTTTCCTTTTTTTTCTTTTCTGTTATTAATTATTGTTTTATTTCTAATTCTGAGAATTTCAAAAATTATCTTTTAAATATTGTTTTAATATTTTATAAATTAAATGTTTATAAAATATGTTAAATACAAAATACATTATTTTAATTTACTTAAAATATGTTATTATAATAAAAAAATGGTATAAATATAACACATGTGTACATCTATATACATATAGACATGTATATATATATATTGTCAGGCAATTTAAAATGATTAATTACTCATACATATATAAATATATATAAATGTGTGTATACATATATACATGTACATAATTTCTTTTAATAGTTAAACCACTCATTTTAATGTATGACCTTTATAAAATGGTTTAACGCACGATTTGATTTTCTCTAATTATATTATTCTTTCCATACGCGCAATCAATTTATTTATATTACAATTACTCTTTCGTTCCATTAACCCGATCACATTGATAACATGAAATAAATAGTTGTCAACCTCTATTCAATTTATAATTTAGAACCTCAAACATAATAATTAATTCATCAAAACCAATTATAACACGTTACCTCATTCTTATTTAGGTGCCTTGTGACGTTTGTGTTGGAAATCTTATTCGTGGTTATTCTTATTTCATCTTCAAGTCTTCTTATTATCACGTGAGTTCTTATGCCCCATTTACATATATTTTACACCTTTCGAGGTGAAACATGTTGATTATACAAACATACTCATACACGCTTTGATACTTGTTATGCACGTGCAATTCTTTACATAGTCATGGTTATTTGTATATGTTAAGTTGTATATGAGATGTGTCATATGTGTGCAATCATTAACTATAACTAGCCTGGCGAAGTCTTAGATCTTTGGGCCTGACAAGCCTATTTGGTGCTAAAGTCGATGTATTGCCGACTCCTAGGAGCCGTATGCTTGTGCACTAGGGAACCAAATACACTTAGCTAATCATGCTTATTCATATTGTTCAGTCAAGGTTTGATTGTAACTATGCATGTTCTATATACTTACTATCTTGTGACTATTGACTAGAATTGCCACATTTTCTTCCTTGTTATACTTATGTATTTAAAACCATGAGAACTCACCAACTTGTTAGTTGACTCTATTTTCAACATGTTTCAGGTAATGTGCAAGTTTAACGATGATTGAAGAAACGCTTAAGTTTAGGATATGGACCTAGACTTTAATAAATATTTGGTTTTCTATTTTGGTTTATTTGTTTTTCTTTGTAAGACAATGATGTATGGAATGTGTTGAAACAATTTATTTATGACATTTATATTTTAACATAGCGTTATGTGGCTGTGAACGATCTTAACCCTCACACTTCGACGTTTCCGCCGTCATGGTTGGGGTGTGACAGATTGGTATCAGAGCCCATAACTATAGGGATTTAGGTTATTAGAAATGGTGACCTAGACTATAGCTTATGCATGATCCTTATAGAATAGTATTCTTATGAATACATACTTATTGTTTGCATGCTGCCTAACGCTATGCCTTATTATGTGCAATGTGATGCCTTAGCATAGGTGCCTTTCTGCATGATTACATATTGTTACCCGTCTCCCCTAGGCTTATCTTAAACATTGATTCTCCCCGACAGTTACTATTTCTTAAACTTATTCTCGTCTCCGAGTAGAATCTATTGATAGGAATTCTTTAGACTTTATGTCTAATCTTGTAAATATCCCATCAAGATTTTTGATTTCATAAAACAAAGAACTAGTATGGTACATAGACACCTGTATTCTGGATTTTCTGGCAAAAGGCCCTCGGGCTAAGGTAAGCATTTCGCATAAATCCTACGGGACCAGTCATGCTTACCTGGGGATTTCCGGGATGAGTGATAAACTATGACCAACATACACAAGTTCCTGAGGTGAATGGGTCAATTCATCTTGACGTGTCAACGTTTCCAAATGGTGATGCGTCATCAAATGGAATCATTCCGTATAATTCATGATTCTTACCTTAATTGCACATCCTTATTATCCTTTTAACCGATCCTAACCCAATTTGTATTTTTCCAGCATGTCTTGTTACCATGGAAACCGAGGAAGATCCGGCCGTAAGCTTGCTGCCATGATTGCCGGAAAATGGCTGCGGTCATCCCGACCATGGTGGCTGAACTCAACAGCACTATGATCGCAAACGTCACGAACAACAACAACGGCCAAGGAAAATAGTGCGAACCAACGGCGTAACAACCAGTCTTGCACCTTCAAGCACTTTAGTTCATGCAAGCCTCCGAGTTATAGTGGCAAGGAAGGTGCCACCGGTCTGTTAGAATGGTTTGAGGGGATGGAGAACACCTTCGTCAACTGTGAGTGCCCCGAAGCACTCAAAGTAAGGTATGCCACCAGTATGCTGCAGCAACGGGCCTTAACATGGTGGAACAGTGAAAAGAGAAACCGAGGCCCCGACGCAATCTTGGCTTTAACTTGGGAGGATTTCAAAAACATAGCCATCGCCAAGTTTTGCCCGAGGAGTGAAATCCAGAAACTGGAGGAGGAATTCTGGAACTTGAAACAGGATGGCGGGAACCATCTGGCATATTCTACCCGTCATCATGAACTGAGCATACTACTGCCACACATGGTGGATACTGTTTCCCGAAACATGGAAAAAATTATTAAGGGAGTACCGCCTCAGATTCAGGATGCCGTAGTGGGTAGCCGACCCGTAACTCTGGAAGAAGCCATCACTATCACTGCACAGCTGACGGAGAACCACATCCGAGCGGGCACTATGTCTGCAAAGGGTGCCAAGAAGACTGAGAAGACGACCCCCAAGGAGGTCAAGGAGGTCAAGCCTGATAGCAAGAAACGGAAGTTTGTACCGGCACGGAACTACGCCGTGGCTGCTCCTAAACCGCCCCAGAGACAGTGTACTACCGGGGCTACACCGGCAGCTCAAGTGCCCGTGGCAAGGGCTTATGCGGGCCCTCTACCTATGTGTAACACGTGTAGGTATCATCACCCGGGCAACCTTCCGTGTCGCATCTGCACACTATGTGGCGGGCACCTCGTGGCAACGTGCCGCCGAGCAATGGGAAACGCAGTGACGGAACCGAATCGGGTCTGCTACAATTGTGGAGAACCAGGTCACTACCGTCCCCAATGCCCTCGTCTTGTGGGCAATGTTCCACAAGCTCGTGGACGTGCCTTCAACATCAACGCGAACCAATCTCAGGCGAACAACGAGGTGGTGAACGGTACGTAAAAAAATTGCAACCCTATCTCCATAGAATTTCTCTTAAAATTCCTTACTTATGTCCTTATGTGCCTTTAAAACCTATACAGGTATGTTTCTTATTAATGACACCTATGCATACGTATTATTTGATTCGGGCGCCGATAGAAGTTTCGTTTCCTTAGAGTTCGAGCCGACACTTTCCAAACCTCGCTCAAATCTAGAGAGACCTCTCACCGTCGAAGTTGCTGATGGAGAACCCATCACCGTCAACGTGGTTATCCGTGATTGTCTATTGTGCCTCGACAACCATAAATTTCTTATCGACCTCATTCCAATGAAGCTTGGAAGCTTCGATGTTATTATTGGCATGGATTGGTTATCCAAGAACCATGCTGAGATTATCTGCTTCGAGAAGTGTATTCGCATGCCCTTACCCTCCGGTGACACGATGAAGGTGTTCGGTGAACGGTCCTCCAAGGGACTCAAGCTTATGTCATGTACTAAGGCTCAGAAATGCCTAAGTAAGAGCTATCCGACATTCTTGGCCTTTGTAGTCAACACCAAAGCCAAGGAGAAGGAACTCAAAGATGTTCCAGTGGTACGAGAATTCCCTGAGGTCTTTCCCGGTGATCTTAGCGGGTTACCTCCCGTACGCGAAGTGGAATTTAAAATCGACTTGATTCCGGGAGCAAGCCCCGCGGCTAAATCACCTTACCGACTCGCACCATCGGAAATGCAAGAACTCTCTAGCCAACTCCAGGAATTATCCAAGAAGGGGTTTATCCGCCCTAGTTCTTCTCCTTGGGGTGCACCTGTCTTATTTGTGAAGAAGAAAGATGGGTCTTTCCGCATGTGTATCGATTACCGTGAGCTCAACAAGTTGACCATCAAGAACCGGTATCCTCTTCCTCGTATCGACGATCTCTTCGACCAACTTCAAGGAGCTGCAACCTTTTCAAAAATCGACTTGCGTTCGGGTTATCACCAACTGCGAGTCCACGACGACGATATCCCAAAGACTGCATTCCGCACTCGGTATGGGCATTACGAGTTCATGGTTATGCCTTTCGGCTTAACCAATGCTCCAGCGGTCTTCATGGATCTTATGAATCGGGTGTGCAAGCCATACCTAGACAAGTTCGTCATCGTTTTTATTGATGACATTCTTATTTATTCCAAGTCTCACACCGATCACGAACTTCATCTCTGTCAAATCCTCGAACTGTTGAAGAAGGAACAACTGTACGCGAAATTCTCAAAATGTGAGTTTTGGCTTGAAGAAGTACAATTCTTAGGGCACGTTGTGAATAGTCAAGGAATTCACGTCGACCTTGTGAAGGTTGAAGCCGTAAAGAATTGGAGTGCTCCCACAACTCCGACGAAAGTTCGATCGTTCCTTGGTCTAGCCGGGTATTACCGGCGATTTATTGCCAACTTCTCGAAAATCGCAAAGCCACTCACGTCCTTGACTCAGAAGAACAAGCCTTTCGAGTGGAAAGCGGAGCAAGAAGAGGCGTTTGAGACATTGAAGCACAAGTTGTGCAATGCTCCTATTTTGACGCTACCGGATGGGAATGACGACTTCACGGTATACTGCGACGCGTCGAAACAAGGCCTTGGTTGTGTTCTCATGCAACGGGGAAAGGTCATCGCATATGCCTCGAGACAATTGAAGGTTCACGAGGTAAATTATACGACGCACGACCTCGATCTCGGAGCGGTGGTCTTTGCTTTGAAAATCTGGAGACACTATCTATACGGCACGCAATGTATAGTCTACACGGACCACAAGAGCCTCCAACACGTTTTCAATCATAAGGACCTCAATATGAGGCAACGTCGTTGGGTGGAGCTAATTAGCGACTACGATTGTGATATCCGATACCATCCCGGCAAGGCAAATGTCGTAGCCGATGCATTGACTCGAAAGACACATCAAAAGATGGTCTCAGTTCAAGAGATTTGTGACCGACGCCAATGGTTCGATACATTGGGAGAGTTTGACACTGAAGTCCGACTCGATGTCAACAATGCTACAGTGTTATTGCAGAACTTAAAGATCGATTGTGTGACAACCCGAATTTTTTTTTTTTCGGTTAACACTATTAACTTTCTCCGTTTATCGCGAATTAACTTACTTTACTATTTTTGCAAGGATAATAATAATGATAATAATAATAATAATAATAATAATAACAATAATAATAATAATAATAATAATAATAATAATGTTTTATAAAAGTTTAGGGGTTAAAATGCAAAACTTAAAACTTCTTTTAAGAATATTTCACATGAAATGATAAACACCTCAAACAGCAGGGACCAAGAGTGTAAATTTTTTTAAAAAAACCCAGCCCCTTCCCCCGTACCCGTCGACCTTTCCCCTCCGGCCAACTTCTGGCCACCTCCGGCGAGTCTCCGGCAAGCCAAAAACGCCAAAAATAATCGGTTCTAGCTCAATCCAATTTTCCCAACAACTTCGCGTGGGTGGATCGAACCCGAGCCCCACTACAATTTTAAAAATACAGACGAACTAGTGGATCTACACTTTCGGTCAAGAAAATCCGCACAAATCGAGCACTACACATCGCAATAATGTAATTAAATAAACCAAAATGATCTTTTATCTGTTTATAAACGATTAACATATTCAAATTCACTTGAACACAACCTCACACGACCATCGATCACCATTTTCATCATCGACCTGCAACTTGGTCGAACTCCATCTTCCGAGCAACATTAATCGAAATTGAATGAGGACTTTTACTTGTTATTGTCACATGAAGCTTTACTCAAGGTTAATTTGATTAACAACAACAATTACATATCAAACGAGTCCAAGTCTCAGTCGCGACCTCACCTGCATCGGCTCTTGTCAATTAGGACTCCAATCTGGTAATTAAACACTACTACATACTCGATTACATCTAGGGATTAAAAGCCCTGTGCTTAATTTGGTTAACAATCTCGAATCGTTGTTTAATTTGGTGTTGATCGAAGTTAGGGTTTATATGGTTTGGGGGTATTCGGCTGAGATGTGTTAAAAGGATTTGGGACCGAGTTATTGTGCGGCTTAGGCCCTTTGGTTCACTGGTTCCCGGTCCAATTCCAATCCAAGGGGTCACGGGTTCGAACCCTGCCCCCAACATTATTTTTTTTAAAGGCCTTTTGAACCTTTTAAAAATACGGAAAAATCTCTAAAAATTATATAAACAGTTTTTATAAACCTTGTTTATTTCAGAAATTATATAATTATTTTCTGGAAAAATATTTCTTTAAAAACCTATTTATTTATTTATTTATAAAAGTTATTACAAATGTTATAAAACAGTTATTTTATAAAATGGACTTTAAACAATAATCATCAAGATATTAATGAACCTTATATTATTTTAATTACGGATTAATTATGTTAAATGTAAGAATTATATGTAATAATTTTACAAATTATTCACAAATACAATTATTAACATTATAATTATACCATTGTTATCATTAATATCAGTATTGATATTAATACATGGTATTGTTAGTATATCAAATCGTGTACGTCAAACCAAACCAACCCGAATCTTACCAAATATATTTATTCGCAATAAAGACATTTTAAGGACTTAGTTATAATTAATAATAGGTATCGATCGTGCTTGACCGTGCATTGCCTAATTCTTTGAAGTTCTTGTTCATATACATTACATCAATTCAAGGTGAGTTTACAGCCCCACTTTTACTTTATACTCTTTTTGGGGGAGAGAAAATGTTGTTTTCATAAACGTTACATTACATTGGATTTTTGTAATACTGCATATACTTGATGCTATGGTGTTATACTTTGCCCTTCGGACGTTAATATGCAAATAGCGAGGTGATTGTTAGTAGATCTACTGGGAGTGACATACCCCACCCGGGCTAGTCGCACTAGCACAACGTTCGCAAACGGGTGAACAGTTAGCCTGTTAAAGGTTGTGGTGTGTGATCCACAATCGGGCCTACTTTATTATTTGATTACATGTCAGCTCGGTCGCGACTTCATACACATAGTGATCATTTTGGACTAGCTACCCATTATATGCTTTAATTACATAATCCGGGAATTACATACTTGACGGATTACATAATCCAGGATTTTCATACTTGACGGATTACATAATCCGGGAATTACATACTTGACGGATTACATAATCCGGGATTTTCATACTTGACGGATTACATAATCCGGGAATTACATACTTGACGGATTACATAATCCGGGATTTTCATACTTGACGGATTACATAATCCGGGAATTACATACTTGACGGAGTACATAATCCGGGATTTTCATACTTGACGGATTTCATAATCCGGGAATTACATACTTGACGGATTACATAATCCGGGAATTTCATACTTGACGGATTACATAATCCGGGAATTACATATTTAACAGATTACACAGTCCGGGGATTTCATTACTGATAATTACTGTTTTCTGATAAACCTGTGAACTCACCAGTCTTGTAATGAGATTTTTGCATGTTTTCTCTCAGGACATTGATGTGGCACGTCTAGGAGCACAGCATCCACTGCATGTCATTCCGCGTTCATCTCAAACTGTTTTCAAGATTTAATTTGCATTTACTTTACATAAATTGGATTGGACGCGTGTTTGCGTGTTCCAAAACTATTGTTAAATGTTTCACTGTTTTCGCTTCCGCACAACTTAAATATATTTGGTTTGTTTCATTAAAATTAAACAACTTATATGATTTGTAATTATCAAGTCGTTTGGTGTAACTGATGCTTATCTGAGATCCTGGTTGTGTCACACGCCTGACGGTAAAACCCGTTAGCGGATTTTGAGGGTGTGACAGATTGGTATCAGAGCATTAGTTATAGCGAACTAAAATGGACTTTGCATCTCATTTGCATTGCATTTTAGACTATAGCTGGATTTGTATTAGTTACACACACATAGATTACTAAGCTTATTAACTTTAGACGCCTGAGAACTGTTGCTTTAACATATTTCTATGACACATAGATACCCGAGGAAAAGAAACTGATAACTCGAGCCTTTAATTTCTCTCTAAAGTTTTATTCCATGAACCAAAGAAATTTGTGTGACACATAGACACCTGTATTCTGGATTTCCTGGCAAAAGGCCCTAGGGCTAAGGCAAGCATATCGCATATATCTCATTACGAGACCTGGTATGCTTACATGGGGATTTCTGGGATGAGTGATAAACTATGGTCAATACACAGGTCTCTAAGGCAAATGGGTCAAATTACCTTGGCGTGTCAATGATTCCAAAAACTTTACTGATCCTTTCGTATACCTTGATTGATCGACCCCGATACAATACATACATATTTGGTACTTCTATCATTGATGACCACTATACTTGACAAGATATGTTAGCCTGATAGGAGGAACCAGGGTGATCATGCAAAGCAAATTACCATTACGGGTGCACACGTAATTGTAATCTGTCGTGCATGCTAAGTTCGGTGAATCTGGTCGGGTGGTAACATTGTAGTCAGTATAAGTCATCATTCTTACACCTTGAGCAAGAAAGTCTCGGTCTTCATAGAACATAGCCATTAATTATCTATCAGTTCTACTTGTAGGAATGCTCACCCTTACCTTGAATTTGGACAAAATTCAAACCATGACATTTGTGTTAATCCCACGGATTCGGACTGATTCTCTAGTTTGTCTATTTCTTTAAATCCTTGAATTTCTCTTCCTTTTCATTTCAAGACAAAAGGTCTATTTTCATACGACTGATAGCTTTTGATAATTGGTAATTTAAAGAATGTCTGGAAGAGGACGTGGACGCGGGAGAAGTAACGATCATGAGTATTACAAGTTTTTATTCTATACCCTAGGGTGCTAGGATCATAATTCTAGTAAGACCTTGTTAAGGGTAATAAAACGTTACTAACACTTGCTATTACTTAAGTCCTGTCCTACTTAGAGCCTTCATGGTATTTTCAATCATTTTAAGAGACATTCCTCCAATTAGTATTTCAGTAACTGAGGAACTGATTGAATGCTTAGAATGAAAGTGGACTACAGGAAATATAGAAGAGAAATGATACTCTCTATACATACATTACGTTATTCTTTGGGATGATGCTAAGGAAAATTAGGATGTCGTGTAACCGGTTTAAGCACATTCTTAGTATACCGGTGATGCTTATATATAGGGTTATTGAGGTGAGTTCAAAGCCTTGGTGATTGAGTACTATTACTTAAGGAATGAAATGCAAAAGTTAGAATTGTAATTCTAAAATCATGCAATAGTAGGGTTAGGTCGTGCTCTTTATACTGACAAACTTCCTGAATTGACAAAGCTGATGTCATACCTTATGACATTAGACCAAATAGAATAAGGAAGGACACTAGGCAAATCTAGTGAGTAGTAGAAAGAAGTTGGAGGGTTGAACAAGCAATCTAGCGGTAAGGTAGACAAGAATGCTAATGTTGTAAACCTAGCTATGTTGGTTAATACGATTAAGCTAACATGCGTTAAACGGGGACATTAAGAAGGTTGGAGTTCCGACCATTACCATAAGTGTGCCCTAGGTCGATTAGGACCCAAGGACAAGTTAGAAACAATCAGAATTAGGAAATGGCTAGAGCTAGAAAGTAAGAACAGTTAAATTATGGAAATAAAGGTAATACATCATGCGGTCATACATTTACGACTGAAGCAAGCCACATTCGACAAGACCAAATATTGTTACATGCACGTGCCTTATCATCAGTAGCTACACATTTATTTGATACTAGGGTTGATAATAGCTTTGATTCTATTGGAATTATTCTTGAACTTAGCATTAACCCTAGTTGCTTAGAAATTATTCACTCAGTTAAAGTGACCAATGGTAATAATTAGAGGTTACACAAAAGTACACGAAGATCATGTCTTTGACATAGACTAAATACCGTATGAATTGGTTATCGAAGCATGAAACCAAGATAGACCATCAGGAGAAGGTGATTTGTCGGAAGCCTCTATAATTCAATGTGGGAGATCACGTTTGACTCAAAGTCTCTCCCTGGAAAGGAATTGTACGATTTGGAAAGAAAGTGTATCATTTGTAGTTCCGTTAGAGGAACTGGAAATTGACGAACAACTACGTTCCATCGAGGAACCAGTGGAAATTATGGACCGAGAGGTCAAGACACTCAAACACAGTCGTATCCCTATTGTCAAAGTCCGATGGAACTCAAAGCGTGGTCCTGAGTTCACTTGGGAACGAGAGGACGAAATGATGCGCAGGCATTCTAACCTGTTCAAGAATGTTGCCCGTACTTCTTAATTTTCGGGACGAAAATTCCTGCAACAATGGGATAATGTGACAACCCGAATTTTTTTTTTCTTTTCGGTTAACACTATTAACTTTCTCCGTTTATCGCGAATTAACTTACTTTACTATTTTTGCAAGGATAATAATAATAATAATAATAATAATAAATAATAATAATAATAATAATAATAATAATAATAATAATAATAATAATAATAATGTTTTATAAAAGTTTAGGGGTTAAAATGCAAAACTTAAAACTTCTTTTAAGAATATTTCACATGAAATGATAAACACCTCAAACAGCAGGGACAAAGAGTGTAAATTTTTTTAAAAAAAACCCAGCCCCTTCCCCCGTACCCGTCGACCTTTCCCCTCCGGCCAACTTTCGGCCACCTCCGGCGAGTCTCCGGCAAGCCAAAAACGCCAAAAATAATCGGTTCCAGCTCAATCCAATTTTCCCGACAACTTCGCGTGGGTGGATCGAACCCGAGCCCCACTACAATTTTAAAAATACAGACGAACTAGTGGATCTACACTTTCGGTCAAGAAAATCCGCACAAATCGAGCACTACAAATCGCAATAATGTAATTAAATAAACCAAAATGATCTTTTATCTGTTTATAAACGATTAACATATTCAAATTCACTTGAACACAACCTCACACGACCATCGATCACCATTTTCATCATCGACCTGCAACTTGGTCGAACTCCATCTTCCGAGCAACATTAATCGAAATTGAATGAGGACTTTTACTTGTTATTGTCACATGAAGCTTTACTCAAGGTTAATTTGATTAACAACAACAATTACATATCAAACGAGTCCAAGTCTCAGTCGCGACCTCACCTGCATCGGCTCTTGTCAATTAGGACTCCAATCTGGTAATTAAACACTACAACATACTCGATTACATCTAGGGATTAAAAGCCCTATGCTTAATTTGGTTAACAATCTCGAATCGTTGTTTAATTTGGTGTTGATCGAAGTTAGGGTTTATATGGTTTGGGGGTATTCGGCTGAGATGTGTTAAAAGGATTTGGGACCGAGTTATTGTGCGGCTTAGGCCCTTTGGTTCACTGGTTCCCGGTCCAATTCCAATCCAAGGGGTCACGGGTTCGAACCCTGCCCCCAACATTATTTTTTTTAAAGGCCTTTTGAACCTTTTAAAAATACGGAAAAAATTCTAAAAATTATATAAACAGTTTTTATAAACCTTGTTTATTTCAGAAATTATATAATTATTTTCTGGAAAAATATTTCTTTAAAAACCAATTTATTTATTTATTTATAAAAGTTATTACAAATGTTATAAAACAGTTATTTTATAAAATGGACTTTAAACAATAATCATCAAGATATTAATGAACCTTATATTATTTTAATTACGGATTAATTATGTTAAATGTAAGAATTATATGTAATAATTTTACAAATTATTCACAAATACAATTATTAACATTATAATTATACCATTGTTATCATTAATATCAGTATTGATATTAATACATGGTATTGTTAGTATATCAAATCGTGTACGTCAAACCAAACCAACCCGAATCTTACCAAATATATTTATTCGCAATAAACACATTTTAAGGACTTAGTTATAATTAATAATAGGTATCGATCGTGCTTGACCGTGCATTGCCTAATTCTTTGAAGTTCTTGTTCATATACATTACATCAATTCAAGGTGAGTTTACAGCCCCACTTTTACTTTATACTCTTTTTGGGGGAGAGAAACATGCTGTTTTCATAAACGTTACATTACATTGGATTTTTGTAATACTGCATATACTTGATGCTATGGTGTTATACTTTGCCCTTCGGACCGTTAATATGCAAATAGCGAGGTGATTGTTAGTAGATCTACTGGGAGTGACATACCCCACCCGGGCTAGTCGCACTAGCACAACGTTCGCAAACGGGTGAACAGTTAGCCTGTTAAAGGTTGTGGTGTGTGATCCACAATCGGGCCTACTTTATTATTTGATTACATGTCAGCTCGGTCGCGACTTCATACACATAGTGATCATTTTGGACTAGCTACCCATTATATGCTTTAATTACATAATCCGGGAATTACATACTTGACGGATTACATAATCCGGGATTTTCATACTTGACGGATTACATAATCCGGGAATTACATACTTGACGGATTACATAATCCGGGATTTTCATACTTGACGGATTACATAATCCGGGAATTACATACTTGACGGATTACATAATCCGGGATTTTCATACTTGACGGATTACATAATCCGGGAATTACATACTTGACGGAGTACATAATCCGGGATTTTCATACTTGACGGATTTCATAATCCGGGAATTACATACTTGACGGATTACATAATCCGGGAATTTCATACTTGACGGATTACATAATCCGGGAATTACATATTTATCGGATTACACAGTCCGGGGATTTCATTACTGATAATTACTGTTTTCTGATAAACCTGTGAACTCACCAGTCTTGTACTGAGATTTTTGCATGTTTTCTCTCAGGACATTGATGTGGCACGTCTAGGAGCACAGCATCCACTGCATGTCATTCCGCGTTCATCTCAAACTGTTTTCAAGATTTAATTTGCATTTACTTTATATAAATTGGATTGGACGCATGTTTGCGTGTTCCAAAACTATTGTTAAATGTTTCACTGTTTTCGCTTCCGCACAACTTAAATATATTTGGTTTGTTTCATTAAAATTAAACAATTTATATGATTTGTAATTATCGAGTCGTTTGGTGTAACTGATGCTTATCTGAGATCCTGGTTGTCACACGCCTGACGGTAAAACCCGTTAGCGGATTTTGAGGGTGTGACAGATTGTGACATCGAGGCAAGTATTCGAGAAGCACAGCAAGCGGTGCAAATCGAAGGGAGTATGAAGGAAGTGCTCGAGCCAAATCTCTTAGCCCAATTGGAAACAAAAGCCAATGGGTTAATGTATTTCGCAAACCGAATCTGGATTCCCAAACGCAATAACCTTCGGGCTTCTATCATGAACGAAGCACATCGGACTCGTTATTCTATTCACCCGGGCTCCGATAAGATGTACATGGTGCGGGACTTTCCTGATGTATTCCCGGAGGATCTGCCAGGAGTACCACCAGATAGAGAGATAGAGTTTCAGATTGACTTACTGTCAGGAGCCCAACCCATTGGCAAAGCACCCTACCGCGTAGCTCCGTCCGAGATGAAGGAGCTCATGTCACAACTGTAGGAACTCCTTGACAAGGGATTCATTAGGCCCAGCATTTCTCCGTGGGGTGCTCCCATACTGTTTGTGAAGAAGAAGGATGACAGCATGAGGATGTGTATAGATTACAGGGAGTTGAATAAGCTGACCGTGAAGAATCGATACCCTCTACCCCGGATAGACGATCTGTTTGATCAATTGCAAGGGGCAAGCTGGTTCTCCCGAATAGATCTCCGATCTGGATATCACCAACTGAAGGTAAGGGAGCAAGATATCCCAAAGACGGCTTTCCGAACATGCTATGGCCACTATGAGTTTCTGGTTATGTCTTTTGGGCTAACCAATGCTCCTGCGGCATTCATGGACTTGATGAATCGTGTGTGTCGGCCGATGTTGGACTGATCAGTGATAGTCTTCATTGACGATATTTTGATATACTCAAAGTATGAAGGAGACCACGCTTGTCATATTAAGGAGGTGTTAGAGACCTTACGAAAGGAGAAACTGTATGTGAAGTTCTCTAATGTAACATCCTGTATTTTGCATTAATTAAAAGTTAACATCGTTATTTCTTGTAAGGACCTTTTATGTCGTATTGAATCTTTGAGGACTTATTTTGCTTAATAAACAAATTGATGGTTAACAATGTTATTTAATAATAAATAATTATAATATTATAAGTGTTATACATTACTTAATATTATAATACTTAAAATGATTTTAATCTTACAAATAATAATTATTATTATCATAACAATAATAATAATAATAATAATAATAATAATGATTAAAATAATTTAATGTGTAATAATAATAATAATAATTTAAATAATTTATAAAGGTTAAATGATTATTAAATTATTAAAGCATTAAAACTTAAAGTTAAAAATAAGTTAAGGGGCCTTTAATGTCATTTTATAAACTTAAAAAGGAAAGTTTTATGCATAAAATGATAACATTTAAACTACGGGGGTTAATGTGAAATTTCTTTTAAACATAAAACTTAAACTTTGGTTGCAAACTAACCAAACTCAAACCGCAGGGACCAAAGTTGTAATTAATGAAAAGTTAAAAACAATTCCCCTTTTCAAACCCGATTTTCCGGCAGCATGTCCGGCGAAGCTCCGCCGAGCTCCAGCGAGGCTTCAAAATCACCATCTTTTAATGCAAATCGACCCAATCGAACCGCTTAACCCCCTCGACCCTGTGATTCGAACCCGAGCCATAATTTAATTCGTTGTTCCCGCGTGTTGACCTTTCTAATCGGACCCGTGATTAACCTTAACAAAATCCGAATCAAACCTTGCCAAAATTCACAAATTGAATCAAATCAATCACTTCTAAAGTTAAAACGCGCACCAATCTGCTGATCAATCAATCAAAATCGCAAATTAACAGCTCGAATCTCACAAATTTGGTAATCAAGAACGCGGTTTCAAAATCAAACGGTTTATGTCTGAGGTCACGAAATCAAGACTATAAATTGGGAGCCTTTGCCTCATTCTGAGGTTCCTAAACTCTCCGTAACCTCAATTTCACAAGAAACCCTCTCGATCCTAAACCCCTAAATTCGTGAACACCGAGACTAAGTCAAACTCGACAACCCTCGAAACTTTATCAAATCAGGTAATCGGAACATGTTATTTGCTCGATTTGATCCAAGGATCAAAAGCCCTATGACAATTCGAGTGTTTAACATCGAATCGAGGGTCAATTGAGGATCTGTGCATCTAGGGTTTATCAACGATTTGGGGAAACCGGGGAGACTCGAGTTAAATTTAAAAGAAACCAAAATGAACCAAGGCCACGGCCCTGGTTCACTGGTTCCCGTGCCCCATCTCACAGGGGAGACCCGGGTTCGACCCCGGGCAGCTCCCTTTCCCCTTCTTTTATTTTTTTTATGTTTTTCCTTTTTTTTTCTTTTTTGTTATTAATTATTGTTTTATTTCTAATTCTGAGAATTTCAAAAATTATCTTTTAAATATTGTTTTAATATTTTATAAATTAAATGTTTATAAAATATGTTAAATACAAAATACATTATTTTAATTTACTTAAAATATGTTATTATAATAAAAAAATGGTATAAATATAACACATGTGTACATCTATATACATATAGACATGTATATATATATTGTCAGGCAATTTAAAATGATTAATTACTCATACATATATAAATATATATAAATGTGTGTATACATATATACATGTACATAATTTCTTTTAATAGTTAAACCACTCATTTTAATGTACGACCTTTATAAAATGGTTTAACGCACGATTTGATTTTCTCTAATTATATTATTCTTTCCATACGCGCAATCAATTTATTTATATTATAATTACCCTTTCGTTCCATTAACTCGATCACATTGATAACATGAAATAAATAGTTGTCAACCTCTATTCAATTTATAATTTAGAACCTCAAACATAATAATTAATTCATCAAAACCAATTATAACGTGTTACCTCATTCTTATTTAGGTGCCTTGTGACGTTTGTGTTAGAAATCTTATTCGTGGTTATTCTTATTTCATCTTCAAGCCTTCTTATTATCACGTGAGTTCTTATGCCCCATTTACATATATTTTACACCTTTCGGGGTGAAACATGTTGATTATACAAACATACTCATACACGCTTTGATACTTGTTATGCACGTGCAATTCTTTACATAGTCGTGGTTATTTGTATATGTTAAGTTGTATATGAGATGTGTCATATGTGTGCAATCATTAACTATAACTAGCCTGGCGAAGTCTTAGATCTTTGGGCCTGACAAGCCTATTTGGTGCTAAAGTCGATGTATTGCCGACTCCTAGGAGCCGTATGCTTGTGCACTAGGGAACCAAATACACTTAGCTAATCATGCTTATTCATATTGTTCAGTCAAGGTTTGATTGTAACTATGCATGTTCTATATACTTACTATCTTGTGACTATTGACTAGAATTGCCACATTTTCTTCCCTTGTTATACTTATGTATTTAAAACCATGAGAACTCACCAACTTGATAGTTGACTCTATTTTCAACATGTTTCAGGTAATGTGCAAGTTTAACGATGATTGAAGAAACGCTTAAGTTTAGGATATGGACCTAGACTTTAATAAACATTTGGTTTTTTATTTTGGTTTATTTGTTTTTCTTTGTAAGACAATGATGTATGGAATGTGTTGAAACAATTTATTTATGACATTTATATTTTAACATAGCGTTATGTGGCTGTGAACGATCTTAACCCTCACACTTCGACGTTTCGGCCGTCATGGTTGGGGTGTGACATCTAAATATGCCTTCTGGCTACGGGAGGTGCAGTTTTTAGGGCACGTTATAAATTTCGAGGGAGTTATGGTTGATCCAGCAAAAGTCGAGGCAGTTACGCAATGGAATTCCCCGAGGACGCCATCCGAAATCCGTAGTTTCTTGGGATTGGCCGGCTATTATAGAAGGTTCATCAAAGATTTCTCGAAGATAGCTTCCCCATTAACAAGGTTAACGAGGAAGAACGTGGTGTTCGACTGGGGAAAGGAACAGGAAGATGCGTTTCAGGAATTGAAGGATAGATTAACCAAAGCTCCGATACTAACCCTACTGGAGGGAGATGAAGACCTAACGGTATACTCCGATGCTTCTTACTGCGGGTTAGGCTGTGTGTTGATGCAAAGAGGAAAGGTTATAGCCTACGCATCCAGACAGCTAAAGGACACGGAGGTTAACTACCCAGTTCACGATTTGGAACTTGCCGCAGTAGTGTTCGCATTGAAGATCTGGAGGCACTGTTTGTATGGAACTAAGTGCGCCATATTTACCGACCACAAAAGTCTGAAATACTTCTTTGAGCAGAAGGACCTAAATACCGACCACAAAAGTCTGAAATACTTCTTTGAGGATTACGACTGCGAAATCCATTATCACCCGGGTAAGGCGAACGTGGTAGCCGATGCCCTGAGCCGAAAGGAAGGATATGAACCGATCCGGGTAAAGGCGTGCCAACTAGTAGTGACCCCAGATGTTATGAGGATGATAAGCAAAGCTCAAATGGACGCTTTAAAAGAGCAGCAAATCAATAAGGAAAGGATAGTGGGAAAAGCGGATGAATTGGTAGAGAACACCTTGGGTGTTAAGACCTTCCATGGCAGGATATGGGTTCCGAAGCATGGTGACTTGCGGGAAAAGATTATGGATGAAGCGCACAAGACCCGCTACTCAATACATCCAGGCGTAAATAAGATGTACCACGATTTGAAGAAAGATTATTGGTGGCCTGGGATGAAGAGAGATGTGGTTGCGTATGTAAATAAATGTCTCACGTGCCTACGGGTGAAGGCTGAGCACCAAAGACCTTATGGTTATGTTCAGCCATTAGAAGTGCCAGAGTGGAAGTGGGAACATGTTACCATGGACTTCATCACCAAACTACCTCGCACGACAAAAGACCGTGACGCGATATGGGTGGTTGTTGATAGACTGACTAAAGTGCGCATTTCCTGCCAATCAAGGAGGCAATTAGTTCAGAAAAGCTTGCTGAACTATTTATCCGAGAAATTGTGGCGCGACATGGTATGCCCGTATCGATTGTTTCAGATAGGGATACGCGGTTCACCTCAAAGTTTTGGAAAAATTTCCATGAAGAGATGGGTGCGAGGTTGCATGTTAGTACCGCATACCACCCGCAGACCGATGGGCAATCGGAGAGAACGATCCAGACCCTGGAGGATATGCTTCGGGCATGCGTTATCGAATTTGGCGGTAACTGGGATGATCACTTGCCACTAGCAGAGTTCTCCTATAACAACAGCTACCACACCAGTATTAAGATGCCCCCATATGAGTTATTGTACGGTCGACGGTGCAGAACTCCTATTTGTTGGGGTGATATCGGGAAGAAGGAACTAGGGAGCTTGGAAGTCGTGGAAGCCACCACGGAAAGGTTGAAGAAAATCAAGGCGTATATGAAGGCTGCCAAGGATAGACAAAAGTCATACGCCGACAGAAGAAGGAGACCAATAGAGTTCAGCGTGGGCGACAGGGTAATGCTGAAAGTGTCACCATGGAAGGGAATCATCTGATTTAGGAAGAGGGGGAAACTGAGTCCCAGGTTCATCGGACCATTCGAGGTACTAGCACGAGTTGGGGATGTAGCTTACAGGCTAGACCTTCCAGAAGAATTAAGTGGGATTCACCCTACCTTTCATGTGTCGCACTTAAGAAAATGTTTAGCACCAAATGAGGCAGTCGTACCTCTAGATGACATCGAGGTGGACGAGAAGCTGAACTATGTAGAACAACCAGTGGTTATACTGGACCGGGAGGAGAAACAATTGAGAAATAAAGTAGTCAAGCAAGTCAAGGTACAATGGAAACATCGAAAGGGGTCGGATGCCACCTGGGAATCCGAGGAGGAAATGAGACGTCAATACCCCGATCTGTTTAACGACGAAGCAGGTTTCGAGGACGAAACCTAAATAAGAGGGGAGACTTGTAACGCCCCGAAATTTCCCGAAACGAGCCATTTAATAATAATGGGCTTTTAAGGGTTAATTTAAGAAATAAAGGGGTAAATTAGTGGGTTATGGATCAAATTAGCCTTAATGGGCTAGACTTGATGGGTTTAAGGGCCCTAATCAGCCCTTAAACATGCATGAGCAGTTCCATCTTCCACCATTTCAAACCCTAGCCACTAAATTCGTAGAGAGAGAAAGTAGAGAGAGAAAGTGAAGAAATTCAAGATTTGGAGCTTGGAGGTTTGAAGGATTGAAGTTCTGGTGGATTGGAGCATCAAAACACAAGGAAAGAGCAACAAAACGAGATAAGAATCGGCCCCTAAGGCCTTCTGTAGATCAAACCCGGATTCTAGGGTTTTGGGGTTTTGAAAAGTTTAAAAAAACACATAAAGGTCGAATTTTTACGTATGAAAACGTGTAAAAAGCTTAGATTTGGTTTCATGGAAGGTAACCAAGGATTTGGACGTAAAAAGTTAAGATTTTGGGTTAAAAATGGGCTGGATCTGAGTTTCTGTTCATCCAGCGAAACTGGGCCCCGATCCAGCGAATTTAAGCATTCAACCAGCGAAACTGTGAACTCATTCAGCGAGACTAGGAGAAATTTCAGCGAAACTACAGTTTCGCTCAGGCGAAACTACAGTTTCGTCGATAATCTCGCTAAGACCCAGACTGACCTATAGACTCTGCGAGACTAGGGAATTCCAACGAAAGTTGGGCGCTCAAGGTAGCGAATCTGCCTAGCGAAACTAGCAGAAGTGCTGCCCAGCGAAACTGTCAGCGAAACTGCAGTTTCGCTGTAGCGAAACTATGGGCGAAACTATGAAGAAAATGACGTTTTTGCATGTTAACTTTCGTGCAGCTAGAGTATTCAGGCTATAGCCTAAGTGACTTAGAATTTAAGCTACTTGGACGAGTTCAGGTGAGTTCTAGATCCCCTATTTTATACATGCTTTAAATGTTTTGGGGCGGTATGCATACTAATATATATACCTTTTTATGACCAGTTCTTTTAGAGTAAAGTTTTACTTACTATCTTATATGGGAAACGGGATTTTCTTACGAATTGATAACGTGTTTTTCCTTATTGAGATATAACCTTGTAGTGATGGATTGCCTTCGAGATATGTTGTGTTATATTATATATATAACTTAAATAAGAAAGTGAAACGTAAAGAAAGGTTATGTGGCCCATAACGTGTACCTGGATAAAGTAAAGTCTTGCAAGTAAAGTCCTGCAGGCAAGGGATAAAGTAAAGACTTGCAAGCAATGGCTAAAGGAGGGTTGCATTTGTTGTGCCCTCACCCGGATAAAGTAATGCTCGAACAGGCAGGTCTGTAAGCCCTGAATTGGCATGACATTAATGGCCCGATCGAGTACGACAGTAAGCCCTTAATTGGCGTGTCGGTAAAGTCCTAGGCGAGCCTAGGCACCGATTGTGACAAAGAATTGACGGATAAAGAAGAGTAATAAATAACGAGAAATGAAAAGAAATGATAAAGTATCGATAAAGTGATAGCCTGTATGTATTGATGCTTGATAGACGAGAACTATTTTCAACTGCTAAAGCTAATACCTTTACAAAAAGTTATTTACAAAGAAAACCTAGAATTCACTCAGCGAAGCTGACTTTTGTATGCATATCAGTTGACAGGTAAGAGTTAGAGCGACGGAATAGAGGCATGGGACTGAAGCTTCTTGGCACTAGAAGACTGGCATCCCGAATGAAGAATAGCTAAACAAGAACCCCTAAATAGTTTTGTGGATTAAAGACAATGTTTATATTTTACTTGTAATGAATTGAAATGACAGTAACTTTCCGCTGCAATATATATATATCTTATATGTATATGAGTAAATGATTGTTTTAAATCAATGTTTTGCTGTGAATGACCAACTGTGAGGCTTTCCTGAAAAAGGTGGGCCTTACACAAACACATAAAACAAATTATAAAACAAATTAGATTAAAACAACTTACAAACATATAACGACACTGGGCTAGAGATGTCCGACCGCCATGTCCTTTGATCGTCTGCTTCCCTTTGTTTGATTTGTTGGTTGCAGACCGAGCCTTGACTTCAGGAGAAGTGTAGTAATCCACATAGTCTTTCCATTCAGATTCTTGCATATCAGGTGACACAACATCAGAAATATCAACTCTGTCCTCCTCGCCTATTTTGCTAAAATGTTTTTGCTTGAACCGGTATTTGTGATCTTTATACCGGTTTGCAGCATATTTCTCAATGCCTGCCATCAATCCTTCGTGGGGAGTCATATCAAAATACATCTGCATATTATGAAAACAAATAGCTTAGTGTATATATACTTAATCACTGAATTTAATTATCAAAAACTTAACCTGTAAGTCAGGCCATATTGTCGCCTTCAACTCTGCAGGTATCTTTCTCCAGCTTTTATAGTTTTGAGGAAATTTGTCAACGAGTGTGCCAACCAGCTTTTATAGTTTTGAGGAAATAAGTCAGGCCATATATCGCCGCAAAAGATCTTTTGCGACGACATCGTTTTTTAAGTATATTTTATTTTAATTCTTTTTTACATCGAATTCTTTTTTGCGAAAAAAATAGCCGCAAAAACTAAAGCGGGAAATTTTCCTCCTACTAAATAATTCAGGAAAAATATAAAAAACTTGAATATATTTTTTGCGACGAAACAGAATTGACGCAAAAAATAATATATTTTTAATAATCATAAAATAAATTAAAATATATTATTTGCGGCGATAAAATCGTCGCAAAAAATACATTTGACTAGAAAAGTAAAAAATGTGATTATTTTTATCGTTTAGTGAGTTTTTTACGACGAATCCATTATCGTCGCAAAAAATGTAGTCGCCAAAAATCGTTTTTCTTGTAGTGTACAAGAAAAAAATCAGAATATCACTTACATGAACTGTCTACATGTTATGCAAGTCCGCACGTGCTTTTTTTGCCTCGATTGTCATTGTGAAAAAATAGATATGATGTATCATATATCATATACATAAATCTACATAAAGTAAAATGCATCCGTTTTAGATAGCTATATATACATGACTTGTAGAAGTTGATGCAGCATAAAACTAAAAGTTCTATAATAAATTTATGAGAGTTGAAAGAGTGTGCGAGAACTCAAATAGTAAACCAGCTTTAAAAAAAGTATGAAAAACTACACAGTCAAGATTCAAAGTAGCAACCTCAAGTAAGTTGGTGAATGTGGAGAAGAAGAGGATTCAATGAAACAAGCTTCTTTCTTGTGTCAAGTTTAGAATTAATAGTATTAATTAATAATTGGTCAAACTTGCGACCTGGAATAAAAAAAAGTATGAAAATAAACCTTCTAAGATTCGAACTTGAGACGTGGAGAAAATTCCTACCTGCATATAAGGGGTAGAATCCAGTATACCAAGCTCCTTTCTTGTATTTTGTTTAGAATTAATAATATTAATGGGCTTACTTCTAAGAAAAACTATAAATTTCCTTGAATTTTCGGTATTATAGGGTACATTACTGGTTCAAAATTCAATAGGGTCGCTTACCCCATACCTCGAATGGTATTTCCTCTCCTGTACGTGTGTGTCTATATATTTATATTCTTATCTATACTATACAAAATAATTGACATGTGCCTTATGATAATTTTACTTATTTTAAGATTAGGTGTTAGAGCGCATTCTTAGTGAGATTGTATATGTATCACATTTATATATCTTGAGAAGGACAGTAACAATTTGAGTTAAAATAAAAAAAATATTTCCTTATATTTCACATTATATGAAACAAACAAACAAACATACTCATTATATCCCACGAAAAAACATGATCCGGGAGGAATAGGTGGTGACAAGTCTTTCCTTATGAAAAAGTGGTAAAAATTCAAATAATTTCTCCTCCGGACTTTAAAATCAATTTAAAAAGTAAAAATAATAATAAGATGAGAGAATGAAAAAAAAAAGAATACGAATATCAGAACAAATAATAGTAATAGTAATACTAATAGGTGGTGGTGTTGGTTTATGTTCTTTTATCAATCTTTTTCGGTCCTTTTTCTTTATTAAGTAGGATCAGGAAGAACCGTAGGTCTTAACAAGGACCAAGTGCTTTCTTCGTAATTTACCCATGTAAAGTGATATGATGGAAAGTCGGATGCGCTAACAAATATATTAATCAACATATATAAAAGGTTGCATTTTGAAAATTACCAAGAGCACGAGGAACATATTTACACTTATCATCACCAATAGCAAAGGACATTAGCTAAGAACACGACCGATAAGAAAGCAGCACATGATCCCCAATCTTTGTTAGTGAATTATGTTTTAGGAAGACCCCAATCTTTGTTAAGGTCTTATGTCCTAGGAAGAAAACATGCATCTGAAAATAATTCTGTCACCTTGATTCAGAAATTCAAATAATTATTCCTCCGGACTTAAAAGTCAATTTAAAAAATAAAAATAATAATAAGACAAGAGAATGAAAAAAAGAATACGAATATTAAATAAATAATAGTAATAGTAATACTAAGGGAGGAGGGGGCACCCTCGGGTACCGGCTCGGGTAGGCAGGTACCGGCTCGGGTACATCGCCACCACCCTTGCGGGTACCCTGACGAGTAGTGGGTTCAGGTTGTAGTAGCCGAGGGTAGCCGCGAAAATAACGGCTTTATACGGCTATAAAGCCGTTATTTTCGACCATTATTTTCCAAAAAAAAAATCCTATAAATGTTCACACACATACACACTATTATATACACAAACACATATATTTACACAAACACAAACACAAAATATTACCATGGATCTCCGAAGATAAAAAACTGTTAGTAGCAAAAAATCCCGAGGTGTTGGTTTAAGTTCCCGATGTGGTGGTTCGAGTACGAGAGGTTATACACCACAACCTTATATACCACAACCATCACCACCACATTATGGATACCCACCACAAGGGTATTCACCGTAACCTCAACCGACGTTTGATCCATTTGCATACCAAAATCCAAATTTTGGTTTACCTGACTTCCCGTTCGCTGATCCATTTTGCATACCGAACCCAAAACTTAGAAGAAGAAGAAGAAAAATTTATTCCGGACATTCAACAAGAATATGGAGATGATGACGAAGATGAAGGCCCGACGAGGAACAATTGCAACGAAGATTTCAAGGATGTGCCGAACGCCAACAATGGACTGAATTACAAGAAGAAGCTTTGAGTAAAGCTTGGGTTCATTGTTCCGAAATCAAAACGGTCGGCATTCGACGATTTAGTTTTTAGAACGCGGTTTTTCATCATTACAATCAACTCGTGAGAGGAAACACCTTAACGGTCCACCAACTCAACACAAAATGGACCGCGATGCTTACAAAAATAAATACCTTTAACGGTTTTTATATTCAAACGGTATGTATTTAATTATTTTACTTTTTTTAAATTAAAGTATGTATTTTGTTTATTTATTTATTAAATGAAAGTACATATTTTTTGTAATTATTATTTTGTAATCGTAGGAACATTTACGGCGTAGCGGATGCTCCGATCTTGACGTGATTAGAAGGGCGTTAACGGATTATCAAAAGAAACACCCCTTCGGTTTTTCATCACATTAGGGATTGGAAAGTTGTAAAGGATCATGTAGAATGGTCCCAAGAGCCGGTCATGGGTGTGTCGTCGGGTAGTCATTCCAGCCAAAAAAGAAAGTTGTCAGATTTCGAAAACTACCCGAATACACCCGATGATGATCAACCGGCTCACATTCCCGACCTCAACGAAAACACGGGACCTACAAGGCCGACCCGTAAAGCAAAAAGGTCTGCCGGCTCTTCGAGCGTTAATTTAGATTTAAGCGAGCAACTCTCGGCTTATGCTTCAATGAAAGAAGAAAACTATAAAGAGTTGGTCGAGTACAAAAAACAGCAATGCCAAAAAAATATCGCATTATTAGATGAACAAAGCGAGACGATAAGAGAGCTACGGATGAAACGAGACTTAAAAACGTTTATTGAACCGCACGATCACATCACAGGTCTAATGTTGCAAATAGTATTGGACCGGAAATGAAAAATAACCGAAAAATATAATTGGCCTTGTGATTTTAGTTTTTATTTTTTAGGATTTTTTTATTGTATTTGTTTTTTTCTTTTTTATTATTTGAATTATTATAATTTTTATTTTTTAATAAAAGTTAATTTTCTTTTGAATTATTTTAAAATGAAAATAAAATATTCAGGGTAGTCCAGGGTTACGTTTTCAACTTTTTGGGGGTTTCAGGATAGTTCAGGGTACCTGTGATGTGTCAGTGTATGATCGGTGAATTACAGGATAGTCCAGGGTAGTGCCCCCTCCTCCCTAATAAGCGGTGGTGGTGGTGGTGGTTTATGTTTTTTTACATAATCAATCTTTTTCAGATCTTTTTCTTTATAAAAACAAATATATTCATCAACATAAAAGATGGCATTTTGAAAATTTACAAGAGCGCGCACGAGGAACATATTATATATTTAAACATATCATCAACAATAGCAAAGAACATTAGCTAAGAACATGACCGATAGGAAAGCAGCACATGATCCCCAATCTTTGTTAGTGTCTTATGAGCTAGGAAGACCCCAATCTTTGTTAGTGTCTTATGTCCTATGAAGAAAACATGCATCTGAAAATAGTTCTGTCACCTTGATTCAGATTCGTTGGCTCACTCAAAACGTATACTGGTAATTCATATCTGTTACCTATAAATGTTAAAATTAGTCAGTTCAATCTCGCCACAACTAAAGAGGAATATCATTAAAAGATATCTAAGTTTGCGACCGTGCATCAAATTGCGGCTGAAACAAAATTGATCGGTGACCATTAACTGTCTTTTTGTGGCAAAACAGTGGCAAATATAGCAACCGGATTTTACATAAAAAATTAGAAATAGAAAAAAAAAAGCAAAATTTGGTCTAAAAACACATCGCAAACGCAGCTACCAAAACAACTTATGTGATAAGATGGTCGCATAATTGATTTTTAATAGGGCATTGGCAAGTGTTTTGCGGTGGTTTTGATTAATGTTTTTAGAACCGCACAGGAAATTAAACCAGAAGCCTTACCGGTTTACTACTCGGACCAGCCGGATCGAGTTTAAGAAGCGTATGACATGTCATATATTAAAGTTATTATACACACACACAAATGTATATGTATCTATGTAATATAAGTAATAATATAAAAAAACAAGATTACATATATTGCAGATAAAACTGAGATGACTTTATATAATAGTAATAATTAAAGTTTCTCAAGTATTAATTAAAGTTATTTAAAGTTTTTTTAATTTTTTCTGAAATCACTCAACCTTCATTAGGTGATCATGCGTGATATTTTTATAAATGTCAAAATTTATTAACATTAAACAAATAGAAAATGTATAAATTTTGGTTACCATTCGGTCGTATTTTTGTCCAATTTTAGTTGAATTTAGCATTTTTGGCCGGAACTTTGTTATTAAGTTAAGGATTTTTTTTCTCTGATCAAAATTAGTTTGAAATTTGTTTACACTTAATAGTAATCACATTATATATATTTCATTTACCAAACATAGTTCTAAAACTTTTAAACATCTATAAAAGTATTACATAGGATTTAAACACATAGTGGAGCTTGAGTGACTTTTAATGAAATATCACTCGATCAATGGTTTAAGTTTCATATATATATTTGACTGGAAAATAATCGTAATGGTGCTGGTCTTTGAAACATTTATGTATTAAATTTCCATTTGCAGGTCACGAGGTCGAATTTTATCACACCCTCCTTCTAATATATATTTTTTTTGACAAATTGGTTAATTTTGAAGTGTTAAATATGGTTTTTAGGTTGATTTTTAAGGGGTTTAATTTGTGTTTTTAAGTATTCAGTTATCTCAACTAGTACAACTACGTGTTGTGGTGTATGTTGAGGGTAATGATGGTGGGCTTCACGGGTCGAGGTTGAAGTCGCTTCCTGTGTTTGTGTACGTACTCGTCGGATAACGACAGGGGGCTTGCTGGAACGTGCTGTGTGTTTGTCGGAGTTTGAAGACGGTGACGAGAAGTATTGTAAGTGTAGGAGGTTATCGGAATGTAAACATTGTTTTCATACGGACTGCATTGACATGTGGCTTTTGTAGTAACTCTAATTGTCCTGAATGTGGTTCAGGTACCCCATAAACCAAAACCCACCGCGCGCAAAAGTACGTTAAGGCATTAAAAACCATCAACATACTCCATAGAAACAAGACCAAAATAAATAGACGTACGTACCAATGTCATCGAAGCATATCGTCATGTAAGGATTCCCGAGTCTAATGTTATAAATCTCAAGGATGGATTGTTTGTACTTCAAGTCGTCGCACTCTGCTGCGTCTTGAAGCACTTCCCAGATGGCTGAAAATGTACATTAATATTATATCAAACGAAAGAAGTTACTTAATTCCTCTCGTGATCAGGAGGAAACCCATTGCTGGAAAACCTCTGACTCAACTCCGAGCATTTTGCTCAACATGAGATAGACCTAAAAACACATCACCTCCTCACGCATGCATATTTACATGGTTATGGCCTCACCTTAACCAATTGGGTTAAGGATCATTGTTCAACACGTCAAATTAGTTATAGCTAGCTTTGATCCGAAAGAAAGAAAGAGAAGATCGATCGACCTCGTCTGCCGCCATAACGGCCAGGAGCTTCCACCCAGAACGTGGCGCGCATCGCACGAAGCTCGCTCGAAGATATTGTCCGAGCCTCCTCATGCTTCCAAGGCTTCGGTTTTCGAACCCTGCTACTGCCTACGACAAACCAATATATACTACACATCATTGCAAATTAACATCATACCATCCCTTTTGCATTCTGATCATACGCGGCGCGCTATCGCTAGCTTAATTAATCGACCAACATTCACTTAACTTAACATAGGATTCAACAGCTTGAATTGAACCGATCAAGAGTGTAGTAGCCAGCCACATATATATATTGAATTGAATATATGCATGCATGTATGTGTGTGTGTATATATATATATAAATAAAAAGAAGCTAACTAGCTAGGATGAATGAAATGCTTACCGAACTCTTCAACATGCGATGAACTAATTACGCAACCCATGGATTAGTTAAAGTTTGAATGGTGGTGGGATTGCGTTTTATACTGCAATGCTAAAGTAAATATGGTTTAAAGTTTTAAACTCATGGCAACAACCATCTTGTAAGGTGACATCATTGTCAAAGTTGTCGATCGGTTGTCGGAAAAGAGCATATGTAGTTGTTAGGGTAGGTTAAACATTAATAATAAGCCTACGAGATCTTAGAGTTGAAAGGGAAGACGTACTCTTCCCGGAAGAGACGCTTGTTTTATTTTATTTATTTATTTATTAGGCTTCAGTGTCGTTGTGTTGGCATCTTCCGTTGCCCCCGTTTTACTTTGTTCATAAACAGCACTACATGAAATTACAAATCCATCATTCGTGGATTCTATTTGCAGACTTTTTAATTCACAAATTGTAAGCGGTTTCTGTGGTAGAAGATTTATTAATATATTCACCTTGCACTCAAATTTACTCTCTGCAGTCTGCGCGCTTAACCCACAAATCGACACATACCTCAAGACAAATATTAGGTGGCAGCTGGTGTGTACGTGAGAGGAAGTTGCATTACTATAAATGGGTATTTCTTGAAGGCCAAGGGAAAATTACTAATATTAACTAACTTTTAACCAACCTACGTACTTAATTTACCCATATAAACATTGAATATGATTCTCAACAAATTGTTCAAGCAATAACAAAACTCCACGAGTCCAAATCTCGTTGCGTTCCCGAGTTTAGTTAAGGAAAAAAGAGAAAGAAAAGCATTTCTTTTCTTTCTTTCTGATCTTCTAATCTCTTGATTTCTTTTCAATTTGAAATAATTAATTTTAGCCTATAATTTCGTTAGTAACGAATTCGGAAACACTACTTTCTTACTTTTATTTCATTTATTTCTAATAAAAACACTATGAAAAGACAAGTATTTTCTTATTTACTTTTGTTTATCTTTTATTCTATCTTTAAATGAACTTGGGAGAACAACGCAGTAAGAGAAACCATCGAAGCTTGTCTCGTTGTCATGTCAGCGAGGAAACTCTAGAATTCCTTGTCATTATTTTTCTAAAAAAAACAAAATATATCTTGCCCACATGATGAGGAATCATTAGAAAATCTCGTCAAACGTAAAACAAAAAATTATCATCGCTTCTAAAATCTTGCCCTGTTTACAATAAAATTAATTTATAAAGTTTCAATACCTATAAACTTTTAAATAATAAAGTTTACACAACCCATTGTAATACGATGAATTTCTCCAGGTATAGTAGGGTAGACAAACAAGCGTGGTACTTATTAGTCAATATTCTCTGTTAGTGCCTTTTTTCGTCTTTTTATGCATGAGTTTTACACACACACACAAAAAAAAAAAAGAAAAAACAAATAAAACTGAACAAAAAGATTCCTTTTAACCATGGATTTCCACAAACTTGGGATCCCACAAACCCTAACATGGTATGATCAGCTTTCTTTTGTCTTTTTTTTTTTTTTTTAATTTACCTTTTTCAAGTGTCATTCATCGTGTTGGCTTCTTCCGGCTGCCTCTCTTTTATACTCATTTTGTTCGTAAACAGCCCCGACATGATGGGTTCAGAAATCACCGTCGTTGTTGATTTGATTCCCGAACCAAGTTTATATTAGACTCTGTGTATGGGTGTTTGAGTAGTTAAGTAGTTCATATTAACTGTTTATGTTTGATCATCTTGTTAATTTTGAAGGAAAAAAACTCACATACTTTTACTGCTTGATATGTTTCTAATTATTTTATGTAGATCGATTAATCGTCTTTAAACATTTATAAGTGTAAAAAGTAAAAACAAAATTGGAAGACTATTCTCATCATAAACCATAATTAAGAAACTAGCCCCTTTGACCTTTTCTTATTAATGCGCATTCGATCTGGCCGTTAAAGAGAGTGGAAAGACAAATTTCATCTCGGGATATATTAATTTCTACTTATATATTATTAAAAGTGAAAGTCGGTATTCGAAGCAAATTATTATATAATTTTTGTTCTGTACAACAAGCAACTGGTCAAGCACCTACACTTACTTTACGCCGCATTCTTTTTAGTGGCAGCATTTCCTTACAGGACAAGATAGTCAATTTTTGGTCGAACAAGTATATCTCGTTTGAAAAATGAAAATACTGGTCATGTTCGGGTTAACATGCTTTTAAAAAATAGTTGTGTGTGAGTTAACGAAGTCTTTATTACGGGAAAGAGCATCCTAGATGGACCATTAATTGGCGTTGAACGAAGTCTTTTCTTGGGCTAAAAGATTAAAAACACCGTGAAGTTTTTGAAGTTGGATATCGAGAAGGCATTCGATGGCCTAAACTGGAACTTTCATTTATACACCGTTAGTCAAATGACTTACCCAAGACCGGGGGCGTGATCGAAGAAAGTATGGGTATGGCAAGCTTAAGTTGTAGGGGTTAGTTCTCATAGGCCTAATGCATCAAGAGTTGTAGGAGATTCTCCATGACAAGCTTAATTTATATTTCTTTTTTAATGTCAATATATATTATATTAAAAAGGAAACAACACCTGCAAGTTGTAGGTGATTCTCCGCACTAAATCGGAAATGAAATGTCTATTTTTTTCTTTTCTTATGTCTAACCAACTTCATGAACCAGGATTATAGGGTTTGGCCCAACAATAGACCAATGGGCCTAATATAACGGGCTTAATTTATCTAGTGTAACTAGTTATAGCTCAATCTATGTAAAATTCACTAAAACATTCATTTAAAGGAAAAACGAACAAAAATACGTAGGAACACAAGTTTAATGAAATGAGTGTAACTATAATACAGAACCGAAAGTAAGTAAATATAAACATAAGTATAATTATACACATACAAAACAAAAACTTTAAATAAAAATTCATTATATTTATAGAACTTACAAAATAGATAAAAGAATACATAAATGTAAATAAAAGAATGATTCATGCACTTAGTTACATATACATGTATGAGTACATATATATAATAAAATGAGTACATATATATATAATAAAATAACATCTATTAAAGACAAATAAAACACAAATAAGAGCCTAAATTCTAAATACTTTAAGATGCACACACCTAGTGGTGTACAAATCGGGTTTATTTTCTAAAACCGGTTTGGGGTCCAACCAGGAACCGGTTTGGTCAACCATGGTCAAAACCGGTTTGTCCTCAAACCGGTTCGGGTTTTAAACTAGTTTATACTTAAAAAAATCCAAACCTATAAAACCGGTTTGAGTCGGTTTGAAAACCGGTTTGGGTCGGTTTGAAAACCGGTTCGGGCCCAAACCGGTTCAGGTTTTTTTAAGCATTATAAATTAAACTAGGTTTTAACCAGCCGCGCGTTGCGGCGGCGTTTGCGGCGTGATAAAATATAAACTACGACCAGCTGACTCGTTCCCCAACTAAATTTACGTCAAAATGTAGAGTAACTCGAATATTTATCATTGAATGATAACATGTTATATTCGGCCCAACTATTTTTAAAACAAATTTATGTCGAAAAGTATAGCAACTCAAAACGTATATAAAAACACGTGTATTGACGTTGTATGCGATGTGATAGAGTATATATTACAAAAATGCCCGACTCGTTTATGAGTTAAATTACATCGAAACGTATTTTATATGTCGAATAAAACATATTATATTTAACCCAACTCGTTTCCCAACTAAATTTGTGTCGAAATTTTTTATCGCATCAATCAAAACATATTATATTTGACCAAATGTGTTATTATAATATATAATATATAATATTAAAAAAAAAGAAAAAGATTAGGTTTTGACGCGCGCGTTGTCGCGTGTATGCGAGTTTTAATGTAACCGTAAATCAAAATCAAAACGAAAGTTCAAAACCACAAAATCAGTAAAATACGCAAAGTAAAACACACAAAAACCCTAAATCCGTAACACAACAGAATATGCAGAACCCAAAAACTAAATCAAAGACCAACACCATATGAAAATTAAAGCCGGAAGAAAGCGACACAGTACAAAATAGAAAACCGAAGAAAATCAAAGCCCCAAAAAGAGCAAACAAAAGGAAAACCCAAACCTTAATAGCGAGAATCGTCAGGGTTTCGATAATGAAAGAAAAAAAACAGGAACCCGGAGAAAAGACAACGTCAACGAACCCTACAAATCAAAGATACATCTTGTCCAGATAAAAAAACCCACAAAAAACTCAACCCCAAAATCTCGAACAAACACCCAAAACAACCCATATTAAAACACAAAAAAAAAAATATATTAAAACACAAACAAAATAAACAAAAGAAAATTTCATGCACACAAAAAAAGGGAAAAGCCACCACCGACCAATTACAACGTCAACGAACCCTACAAATCAAAGATACGTCAACGAACCCGGAGAAAGACAACATCAGCGAATCCTACAAATCAAAGATACGTGTCCAAATAAAAGAACCCAAAAAAACTTTACCCCAAAATCTCGAACCAACACCCAAAATAACCCATATTAAAACACATAAAAAAAAGAAAATTAAAACACAAACAAAATACAAAAAAAGAAAAAAAAGAGGGCACCGACCAAAGTGTTTAATTATAATAGTAATAAATAAATAATTGTAAAAATTAAATAAACAATTAATTGTAAAAATTAAATAAACAATTAATTGTAAAAATTAAATAAACTTATAAGATGAATGTTACATATTAATTGTATAAATTAAATAAACCTATAAGATGCATTTACATATTTTTATTTGTAAAATTAAAACATATAAAATTAGATACATTACATAATTGTTTTTAAAAACAAAGTACATAATTTCAAATTAAGTACGCAATTTAAAATCAATGAAATATATAATATATAAAACGTAGAAACAATTCAAACAACATAAAATTTTAAATAATTGTTTGAAAACCAGTTTGTAATCGGTTTGGGAAACAGTTTGTAGCTGGTTTGGGAACCGGTTTGGGAACCAGTTTGTAACCGGTTTGAAACCGGACCGGGTTAGAAACCGGTTTGAAAGAGGAAACCTATAAACCAAATATAAACTGCCGGGTTAGGCCGGTTTGAAACTGGTTTGTGCCAAACCGGTTTGTGCTCAAAACCTGTTTCGGTTTCTTTTTTCCTGAACCGGTTGCCAAACCAATTTTTTTAACACCTCTACATACACCTATATTTTTATAAAAACTCAACCCACACATCAAATTTTATATGAAAACCAAATTTTCATTTTTGACCACCATAATGACCAAACACAAAACACCCCCATTTGATATACTGGCATCCAAACTACTGAAAAACTCATGTATTTTAAGGCACATAACACATGAATTGTTCTATAAACATGTTGAAGCCTTTTTTTCTTCAGAAAGTATGACATGAACTAGTTAAGTACTAGATGCATAACAAAAAAACATGTTTTGGTAACTAAAATCGTAAAACCAAACTAGTTTGTATCTAAATTGAAAGATGAATTCGCATACCTCATAAACTTAATAAAAATGATCTCAAAATGGCTAAAAAGGGGTTGGGAAACTAATTAATAAGGAGATTTAAGAAATAATAACTAAATTAATAGGTCTTTGTTGTAAAATTTGCCTAATAGCAAAACAATATGAGAATAAAAAAGGGAGAGAAAGAGATGTTTATTCATTCATTAGTTATGCAATACAATACAATACATTGAGATATATATATAGGAGAACATAACTTGTGGAATAAGTCAAATATGTTAGGTGACGATAACAATAACAATATATATTTATAACACTCCTTCTTGGTTATTAACTTCATACGTTTGAAATATCGTCTCGTTAAAAACCTTACTAGTAAAACTTATTGGGACAAAATCATAACTAATGAAACAAGAGTGCAACGGATATTGTCTCCCCCTGATCAAAACTTATGCTTTTTTATTAGAAAAACTTACCAAGTAAACCAACATGATAAAACTTAGTGAATGAAATAGAATGCAACGTCTATAATACTTCCCATCATTTTTATATCCTTTAAGTAATGTGTGCCGGTTTCCTGTGAAACTTGCTCATAACATTTATAATCAATGATCTCCCCTTGATCGCTTGATGCATAATTCTTCTATGTTGGGCAATATCATATGATCTTTATGTACTTTGGATCCCTTTATAAATAAAACCACAAGATCCCATGTATGTTGTGCTACATTACCTGCATCTATAATACTAACCAAACTTGCATTAATGGGTTAGTAAATATAAACTCATATTTTCGTACTTTGAGAGTATTAAAATATTTAAATTACCATATTTCATTTCTCCTCATTAAACACGATAATATATCTAATCATGTATAACTAGCAAGAAACAATAATGTATCAATTACAATGAACTATGGTGAATCTAGATCAATAATTTCTTATCTATTTGATAAAAGATAACAATTGAAAAACTTTTTAACATACTTAAAATAACAAATTTTATCCATATTAAATGTTTCAACATCCTCTTGATATAATTAGATTAATGAATAAAAGCACAAATGTTATTTCAGCATATCGATAGATAAATTTATAATTCTATCTTACGATTCAAATTCTTTTTCATAAATTTAAACTTGTGTAAATCTATTGAGAACATACAATGATATCATCAACATATAATGCAATACTTGTAAACCTCATGCTATTTAAATAAAACACATGGATTAACTAATCATATTGATTGTTTTCTTTTTGGAGATGCCATCAAGTCGATTATATCACACTCGACTCGACTATTTTAGTCCACACCCATCTTGTTAAGTATATAGAAATATATTTTTGAGATTGTGACATCAATGTTTCCATCATTTACGATCTTTCACAAACTTCTTAGTTTTAACTAATTATTTATGTGCATACAATCATTAAGAATCTTAACACATAACAATTTTAGCTTAACACATGATTTTTGTACCATATGCAAAGATTTTATCAAATAATTTTCCAAAATTCATATTGTACCATTCTTGTATATAGATATGTTGAGAGACCATAATCATCAAGTACAATATCTTTTGCATGTGTTTTCTTGTACTCAAGATTACATCCTTAAGCTATTTCTAATTACCTTTTAAGGATTCACTTGTTTTTAAAAACTCATGAGGAGTTCAAGTTAATGCATACGGACCTGAATATATATACACCAATAATACTGTTCTCGAGAACTCACTTTACATGATCATAGCAATTTAAATCATTCATGTAGTTTCATCTAAGTTTCAATGTCGAGTGCATCTTGACATTACTAAGCATATTAATTCTCTCTTTGTACTACTAAATTAATAAGATGTTGGTACATTATTACATCAATCAGGGAAGAATACGTCTCCTCATAATAAATTATAGGTCTTTGAAAAACTCTGAGTGGCACTAATTTTTCATTGCATCTTTATGTTATTATTCCATATAATTCATTTGCACAAAATACATTTTTATATCCAATATATTAGAGAATTCAACTCTATCTTGTTTGCGTAAGTTCATTTTGGCCAATCATTTATACATATCTATTTAAAGATAATTTTTAGTTCTTGATCATCATATTTTCATCATTCAAGCACTTGATCATATATAAAGTATTATCGACATTAATTTTATTTTGATTTCATGCATTGTAGACATGATATATTTGTTGAGAGATCTTTATTTTCAGGTACTTGAGGTTCACTTTGAACCATCATGTCTAATGTCTCTGTAGGAGACCCTCATATTGTACCTCCACTTTATCATCTTTATACATGTTCTATTTTTCGAGGATTTTTATTCTTGGAATCAATAAGACTACCACGATTCGAAGGTGTCATAGCCTCATAACAATATATGGTTATTCTTATTGGACACTAATCATAATTGGAGCATTAATAGTTGGTATATGTGACTTAGTCACTATTTTTACTGTTAGTGATTACGTCTGACAATTAATTCGCTAACTTATGCAGATAAATTATCTTTTGATTTTTTGGTTCATATCTATTAGTTTGAAAATCAAGATAATATAATGATAATTCATTACAGTTTATTTCACTTTCCAACTACATTTTGTCTCCCTTTAATATTGAAAATGTTGATTCATCAAAATACAAATCAGTAAACCGAGCCATCGACAAATATATCAGTGATGGTACTATATTTTAATCATAGATATTAGGCTAATTGGAAATAAATAATCCAATCTTTATCAAATTGGCCATTAATAATCCCACCTCAAGTATTTACCAATATTAGTTCAACCTTTTTCATCTTTTTTGTTTTATGGTCCCCCGTTAAAAAAACCCTAACGGAGTTAACTCTCTCCTACGTGGCTTGGTGACTTGGCGTTTTTTTATTTTCTTTCGTGGATCCCCTCCTTTTAACCGTAATATGATGGAACTGAGCCCTAGTTCAAAAATTGCAAATCCATATTCAACGATTCATCAAACCCTATCCATCCAAAATTCCAAATCCATATTCAACGATCAGGTATGGTCATCCCTAAACCGTAAATTCTATTTCTTTATATGCTTGAATTCTTATTCCAGTTCTTAATCGATCAGGATGGCTGACAAAGTCATCGTAAAGGCTTGGCATGGTGGGAATCTTAAACGGAAACCTACTTTGCATTATGATGGAGGTGAAACTAATAGGTTTGAGGTAGAAGTAGACAAGATGTCTTATTTTGAGCTAATGGATTACCTGATTGAGACCGGATCTTACAAAACAAGGGATTTTGAGATGTATTACTTGATGCCTGGAAAAAGTTTGAGGTAGGACTTGTGCAGATTAAGAATGACAAAGATGTCATGGATATGGTGGCCAATATGGGGGATAAAGATGCCAGACATATCTGTTGTCTCTATACACAAGGTAAGTCTAATATAGTAGCCCAACCAGAAGCCCAACCAGAAGCCCAACCAAAAGCGCAATTACAAGCCCAACCTGGGATAGGATTTACTAGACGTACTGCTAACAGACTTCTAATACCTACTAAGCAACTACAAGAGTTGACTAGGTGTTCTCCTACTAGGCTACCCAACCCAGTTAGCCAAGAACCTGATGCATCTGGATCTGAGGAAGACACTTCTGATGGATCAGAGCAGGTAAAGAATGGATCTGAATTAGAAAGTGATGAAGAAGATGAAAGCTGGATTCCAGATGAAGCTGGCACAGATGATGATGATGATGATGAGTGGAAACAATCTGTTGTTGCAATAAAGGAAGATTCACTCTCAAGGAAAGAGTTCGTTAAGCAATTATTGACTGGCTTATCTGGTGAGAAACATGTTGAAGAGCAACATAGTGATGCAAGTAGCTATGAAGACTCTGATGGGGATATAAATTCACCTGGAGAGAGTGAGGATGATAACATAAGAGGAAAAAAGCACAAGGCAGATGTTCCTGTGGTAAGTGAATCTACTGATTGGACTAAATGGGTTTGGGTAGTTGGTACAAGGTTCCCAACAAGGGATGCTCTTAGAAATGCTATTAAAAATTATGCTGTTAGTAATGATAGAAATCTCAGAGTTTCTGTAAGTAACAAGAACAGGCAAGGTAGATTTGGTATTAGTTGTGTTAAGGGGTGTCCATTTAAGGTGTATGCCTCTTATCATCCAAGAAAGTGCTGTTTTATAGTGAAAAGTGCAATTAATGAACACATTTTTCAGAGAAATATGGTGAAAAACAGACAACTTACTGCAGCCTTTATAGCTGACCAGTATTTGTCAGTTTTCAAAGCAAAGCCACATTGGTCAGCAAAGGAAATTCAGGATGCTGTTAAATAGAAATTCAAGGTTGTCATTACTAATTGGATGGATTATAAGGCTAAGACTTATGCCCATAGGAAGTTGCATGGTTCAATGAAAGATCATTATGGTAAGATTGGATCATATTTAGCAGCTTTAAAACAAGCTAACCCAACATCTACTTTTGAACTAATGACTGTCCCACCAGAGTATTATGGAGGTGATTCAGGTGATGAGGTTTTCTTCAGGTTATTTGTTTGCTTTGATGCACTTAAACAGGGGTTCCTAGCAGGTTGCAGAAAACTTTTATGTCTTGATGGTTGTTTTCTAAAGACATTTTTAGGGGGAATGTTATTGGCTGCTATTGGTAGGGATGCCAATGATCAGATATACCCCGTAGCTTGAGTAGTTGTAGAAGGTGAGAACAATGACAGTTGGAATTGGTTCATGATTGAGTTGAAGAAGTGCTTAGGTGTGACTAATGAAGAGAAGGGATGGACTCTTATATCTGACCAGCAAAAGGTACACTTGCCTAAAATAAGTCATAGTTGGAATTATATGATACAATTTATGCCTAATAATTTGTATGTTCTTTGTAGGGATTACTAAATGCTGTTGCATTTAGTTGGGGTAATGCCGAGCATAGGAACTGTGCTAGGCACATCTATGCAAACTGGCACAAAAAACACAAAGGTGATGATCTTAAAGAGTTATTCTGGAAGGCTGCTAGAGCATACAATGAGGCTGACCATAAAAAGGCTCTTGAAGAAATGAGGGAACTCAATGCTGATGCAGCTGAAGCATTCATCACTCAGAATCCGAAATGCTTCTGCAGGTGCTACCTTCATACTGATACAAAGACTGATGTCATTGTTAATAATATGGCAGAAACATTTAATGGGTTTATCATACTGTCTAGATCAAAGCATATAATTAACATGCTAGAAGACATCAGGTTGGTAGTTATGACAAGATTAGTTAAAAAGCAAGATGAAATGTCTGGTAAAAAGGTGGTTGTCTGCCCTAGGGTTCAAACAAGAAAGTTAGATAGAGAGAAAGACAGGGCTTATAATTGTAGTGTGTACCCATCAAGCAAAACCTTGTTTCAAGTCGAGGACTTTGATGATGTCTCTGTGGACATGGACAAAAGAACCTGTACATGCATGAAGTGGGACTTAACTGGTATACCATGTTATCATGCATGTGCAGTTGCAGGATTTATGAACCATAATGCTGAGGAATATATTCATAAGAGTTACATCAAAGAGGTGTATATGATGTCATATGAACACACTATACCACCATTGCCATCAGAAAAATATTGGCCAAAAGTTGACTTTCCTTTAGACCCACCACCCATCAAGATTGGTCCTGGCAGACCTAAAAAGAAAAGGAAGAAAGATCCTCATGAAACGAAGAAACCAGGGAAATTAAGCAGGCATGGTATGATTATGACTTGCAAGAACTGTGGCCAAAAAGGTCATAATAAAAAGACATGTTCAAAAGAAAAGCAACAGCAGCCAGAAAGTTCCCAAGTCAAAAAAAAGATTGGCAGGCCACGAAAGTCAACAGCAACAGCAGTAACAAATGCATCACAGTTAACAGCAGCACCAAATGCATCACAGTCCACAGCAACACCAACTACAACACAGTCAACAGCAACACCAAATGCATCACAGTCAACATCCCAAGTCAAAAGAAAGATTGTTATGTTGTAGTTTATGGATGATGTTTTATGGATTATGGGTTTATGGATTTTAATGATGTTATTGTGTTATGGATTTTGGATTGTGATGGATCTTGGAAACATTTTGGATGATGTGTTATGGATTATGGGTTTATGGATTTTATGTTGTAGTTTAATGTTATTGTGTTATGGATTATGGATTCTAATGGATCTTGGATACATTTTGGATGATGTGTTATGCTGTAGTTTATGTTGGTTACTTGCAGTTTAATGGATCAAATGGGTGTCATTTTACTAAATGCATTAGTTAATAGAAGTAGCGTGTCAAATGTGTCAAATGTATCAAATACGTCAACTGCCAATTGCATTTCATCAATACATAACGATTACAAAGACCAAGACTTGAATGCCATTTTGATACAAAGTTGCCATTTTCATTACATAACGATTACAAAGACTCCAATGCCCAAATGGGTCAAAAAAACCAATACACTACTACTATTACACAAACAAATACAACATATGCTTTCTTTGACATCCCATAAGCTGCCTTTTTCAAACGTTTGTTTTCATCTTCAGTAACCCTTTTCTCTAACTCCAATATTTCAATAACACATTTGCATCCATTCAATATTACAGCATCAACTTCTTGTTTCCACATAAAGAATTTACAATCCGCTCTCTATCACAAATCAAAAACTTCATTCTTAATCTTACATTCATAAATAGCAATCGGACCTATAAAAATTGAAATTGGAAAGAAATAAACTTACAGGCCATAAAGGGCATCCATAAAACTCTTCACCTTGCCTACTACTTCGTTTTCCAGCTAATCTACGAATTGCAATCAGTTCATGGTTACAATAAACGTTTCCATCAGTACCAATTCGAAAAATCTTGGAGTTACGCGAGTTATATGAAGAAGATGAAGACGATGAGCTCATTTCTTCTTGAATTCTTCTCAACTTCGAAGTCTTCTAAAGTTCTTGAATTCTTGAACTAGGGCTCAGTTTGTTCATTTAAGGGTAAGAGGATCCACGTAATTTGGTATAAGACAGAAAGAAAATAAAAAAACGCCAAGTCACCGAGCCACGTAGGAGAGAGTTAACTCCGTTAGGGTTTTTTTAACGGGGGACCATAAAACAAAAAAGATGAAAAAGGTTGAACCAATATTGGTAAATACTTGAGGTGGGATTATTAATGGCCAATTTGATAAAGATTGGATTATTTATTTCCAATTTACCATATAGTTAAGTTTTATATATAACTATAAAATATATGTATAAATCATATATAAATTACTTATATTTAATTACATATATAAATATAATTAAAATATAGTTAAATCCGGTCCATCCGGTCCGACCGGTCCCACCGGTCCGACCACCAAACCAGTAAGGTGTCCGGTTCGACGTCCGATCCGGTTCTGAAAACATTGCTCATTAGCTAAGGCACACACATACAACTTCAAGTTGTGAATTTAACGACCATTTAGACGATGCATTGATTTTAAACCTCTAGATGGTATATACGCTCGGATATGTGTATCTTTTTATTGCTTCTAGAATTTAGAGATTCACATCTTACTTTAATTTGTGGATAATTAACTTTTCTTGAGAGGAAACATAATTTGCTTAATTATGAAAAAGAATATTTCAATTCTTTAATGTTCTTCACACTTGACGTGGTCTAATTGGTCATGCCAATTAATATAATTATGATAAAACTTCTTGTTTATAATCATATATGCATTTTGTTGCATATGCTTACAATATAGAAATATGAGAGAGAAATAAATTATACCTCATATTATCATGGATAATACTTGCGTATGTTCCATACTCCTGCAATCCATCCTTTAGTTTGCTACTATATATGGTGGTCAATTTTATTATTTTAGTGATAATGATTACAATTATAATTATGTTCATAATCATGACATTTACAATGATCATTAGATAACCGCTTTCACTTTAGGAGATGTAGTAGAACCATACAAGTTTCATGATTTTTTATTATTTTCTCAAACATATGAACATAAAATCCTTAGTAATTTTTTTAATCATATTGCTACTTCATGAGCATATTGAGATATGATTAGGACTATTCAAAAAGCTCGACGCTTGAAACTCGCTTGAACTCGTTCAAAAATGCTCGGAATTTCGCTCGTTCGATTTCGGCTCGGTTTTAAAACGAACCGAGCGGCTCAGTTTGGTTTTAAAACGAACCGAGCACGAGCAAAGCTAAGCTCGCTCGGCACTCGTTCGCTTTCACTCGAATTATTTTTAATTTAGTTTTTATATATTATATATATGTTAATTTATTTAATTGTATTTCTATTTTTTATTCAATAAAAAAAACCCAAATCATAAATAGTTTAGGTTAATTGGTCAATTAAGCTAAGTTTAGGGGGTGTTGAGTAATTATCTAAAATATATATACACATTTTATGAAACCATAACCCAAAGCCCCCAGTTTCATCTACCGTCACCGTACGACCCTTTCCTCCATTCGCGAACTGCCCCAGTAGTGAGTCTGCTGCCGTCGTGCCTCTCGTTTCCGAATTTGACAGCCCCTCTCCTGCCGTGGAAACCAGGTGCAATCAAGATCCCCGTAAACCCGTTTGAATGTTAGTCTCGTAATCGTTTGTTGTTATTTCGTTCTGTTGTTTCGGTCACGTTTGGGTTCTGTTGGTGAAACATATGTGTATGCTACTGTAATGCGTGTATGTACGAATTCGATGTGTGTGTGTGACAGTGTGTGCGTGGGTGTGTACTCTGTGTGTGCGTGGGTGTGTATTCGAACCGAGCAAAACCGAGCGCTTGGTTGTAAACCGAACCGAGTTCGAGCAAGATGTTTGCGCTCGAATTTGTAAATTCGAACCGAACCGAGCGGCTCGGTTGAAAACGAACCGAGTTCGAGCGAGCCTGCGTTCAGTTCGGTTCGGTTCGTGAACAACCCTAGACATGATAAACAAAAGTTATTTCTTCCATAATTTTCATTATAAATATTTTTTTCACATATCGTGAATTGAAAAGTAATTGTATGATCGATTCATATAAAGATTAATTGGTATTGTATCTAGTGATCTTCAATAAATCAAAAATAAGATTCAATGAGTATGATATTTCAAATGTCATATCATCATCATAAATAAACATGTATATATTTTATAATGATTGAAACCCGTTTATATTCTTTCATAAGAATGACAATTAAACATAACTTTAGGATTTATTTACTTTATCCAATACTATTTCTATATAAAGAGAACTTCATAGTATATAGAGAAATATATAGCAACAAAATTATGTAATCTTTATAACAAATCATTTTCTCAAATATGCTTACATGTATATATTTTATAATGATTTAAACACATTTATAATCTTTCATAAGAATGACAATTAAACATAACTTTATGATTTATTTACTTTATCCAATACTATTTCTATATAAAGAGAACTTCATAGTATATAGAGAAATATATAGCAACAAAATTATGTAATCTTTATAACAAATCATTTTCTCAAATATGCTTATATACATTTGAACCAAGCCCCCTCAAGTTAATTTTACCATGGATTTCTTTTTACATATAAATATAATATCTCATTAATATGGGACAGTATTTTTGCATGTTATATCTTAGTTGAATATACGATTAAATATCATTCATACCATTAAATATTTTTCTAATAAAAAAATATTATTCAGGTTAATACTGAACTCAACATGCAATTTTAGTAACATAGAACAGATAATCTTTTATAATGGTGCAAATTTTATAAAATTACTTCTGATAATAACAACACAATTAATAATAGGCCAATTGGATTTTAATAATCCTAACTATTACTCATTGGCCGATAAGAATTCATACCATTAATTTGTCCGATGACACTCTCAACTTTTACTTCTATTATCATGGTAATCACAGTAGCATAATTATCATATATTTACTCTCGGTTTGCATTTATTTTCAGCTAAATTTCGTTAGTATTTTTTGTTCATATTTATTATTGTGAGTGATTTCAATTGAAAATCAATCATAAATATTTGATTATTTTGTTAATGGGTTTGCCATTGATAATAAAAGTGAAAGTTGAGAGTGACATTAGCCAAATTAATAGTGTGAATTATTATCGGCTAACGAGTAATAATTTGGACTATTAAAATCAAATTTTGCCTTAGTAATAGAATTAACAGACCTATAATATATATGAAGAATATCTTCATAAGGGTAGAGTTATACTAAAAATGATGTTTAATCTAAAAAGACTAAGAATGATCGTGAGCTTGTGTCCTTTTATTATTTTAATGAGAAATGTATTTTGGTCATTATGTCAAATATATTAGCTAATTGTGTCTTATACGTTCATTGTGTTATATATTTTACATAATTTGTTATGTATGTTGATCATTCGTGATTTAAGTTATAAATCATTTTGTGTTATTTTTGTCATTGGTTTATATATATTATAAACTTGTTATCTACCATTATGTTTTATAATTAAGAAATACACAATAACATACTTTTACCAATGTATTTTTTAAAACGGATAGTATCAAAGATAACACAATGTGTTATTTTTGTTATTTATTTTTTAAAAATTATATAAACTTGTTATCTATCATTTTGTTTTACCATTAGAAGTAGGGGTGTTCAAAGTCGGATATCTGAGATATCCGAGTTTCGGATATTCGAAAATTTCAGATAGTAGATATCACTATCCGTATCTGTATCTGAAATTTCGGATACGGATACTGATAGTGATTCGGATATCCGAAATTTATTTTTTTATTTTTTATTTTTTACAATAATTAGACATATGCTATTGTAAGATTTATTTGTAAGGCTGATGCAACCCAAACACCCAAAGTCTCTTCTACATGCATGCACAAGTGTACTGAAGTGGAATGCTTCGGAAGTTTCACACACTGCCTTAGAAATTACTCTAAGTGTGAAATCTTCCGAAGCCAAGACCAATATCTTTCGAAGCCAATAATAAAGTCTTCTGAAGCTTCAAAGACAGTCTTCCGAGCCAACTATTGAAGACAGATTTCTTCCGAAGACTTTTTGATCACATGCTTTATCTGAGGTACCTTTTATATAAAGCGGGACCCCTTTCCACTGCAACTCTAATAAGACACCAACTTTACATAAGTTAGTGAAAGGTCCATGCTTTTGGTAACTGTACATTGAGGTCTTGAGTCTATAACTGCCACTTTATGTACTTTATCCTTTTTGTAATACATTAGGATGTGAGCTATGGCATGTCATAGTCACTAGTCAAAAAGGCAATCTGCCTTTTAACTCTACATTGATTTTGTTGTCTAGATCATGTATCCAGCTGGCCTTCAAAGTACGGCCGGCTATAGGTTGTAGTATAAGTATCTCTGGTCCTTGTATCTTATTTGAACAACTTTGAAAACACTTGTAAGGAACTATAGAGCAATATACAACAACCTTGAAAACCAATTACTTGTGTTGTTCTTGTTCTGTCTCATATACACTTGTGTTTCTTAGTTCTCAAAACTGACTTTTCTAGTTCCCCATTTGAATTGTTAAGTGTTGTTGCACACTCTCCTCTTTGTGTTGTTGTGTTGTAAGTGCATACCGTTCAACGGTCCTGCAATTGGTATCATAGCATTCAGCCTCTTGATATAAGATTTCACCATCTTAAGATCCCTCACACACACAAAATACTTAACCCTTCAAATAGCAGCTATCTCGAAAGCTGATATGGAAACTGGAACCATGACAAAGTCCCCACTGATCACTCTTGATGACTTTGACACTTGGTGTCAAAGAATAGAAGGCTTTATCAAGTGTCTAGACTCAAGAATATGGGAATCTATTGTCACTGGACCTTACATACCCAACACCTCTTCAGCTGCTGCTGGAGGTGGTATGATCCCCAAGGTTGTGGCTGACTACTTAGATGAAGATAGAGAGTAGAAATTGATCAAAAGGCCATGACAGCCCTTCAGACTGCTCTTCTAAACTCTATATACAGAGGTTTCAAGAAATGCAAAACAGCTAAGCAGCTGTGGGATGCATTGAAACTAATGTATGAGGGTTCCACTGAAGCCAAGGAGAACATGAAGGATCTCCTGAAGCAGCAGTTTGAAAATTTCACCTTCAAAACAGGTGAGACCATAACTTAACAATACTTCAGGTATGTTGAGATTATGGATACTCTAGTGGATGTTAGAGTAGCTCTTGATAACATGGATATTGTAAGGAAGTTTATGTACTCTCTTCCTAGGCAATGGACACATTATTGTGTTGTAATCAAGAGGACTGAGAACCTTAAGACTCTCACTTTTACAGAGTTGTATGGCATTCTCAGTGGATACCAGATGGAGATGAACATGCAAGGTTCATCTGGTAACTCTAATAATCAAATGGGTTCAGCCCTTCATGTGACTGAAAGGGATAGCATAGAACCCCAACATCATCTCATATGCTACCCTGACATCTCACAAAAGGGTCCTTTCATCACCTTCCCGAAGATACCAAGGGAGAACTATACTCAAGGAAGCCCATTCTAAGAGACAAGTTATTCTCAAGCCTTTGTGTCTTCTGATAAAAGTTATGGCAACCTCCTATTCACCGTTGAAGACCTGGACTGTATCCATCCAGATGATCTAGAGTATATAGAAATAGTCCAGTAAATGGCTCTTCTCACTCACAGAGCCAAGAGGTTCTATAAGCGGATAGGAAGGGAGTTTCCCAGCAATACAGCCAGTGGAAAGTTTGGGTTGGATAAAAGCAAAGTTAAGTGTTACAACTGTAACTTGATGGGTCACTTTACTAGGGAGTGCAAGGCACCAAGAATAAATGGTGGACAGGCACAATCCAGACCAAACTACATTGATAAAGCTACCCAGAATGATAAGCCAAAGCAGCAAGCTGCAGTTGTTATTAAAGAAGGGGGCTTTGACTGGAGCTTTCAGGTGGAAGATGCATCTCCAAACTAAGCATTAATAGCTGACCATGATGAAACCAAGGTATTGAAACATCTCTGCACTCCTGAATGTATTGCTAAAGTCAGCAGATACAGGTCCTATAACTTAGAAATAAGATCTGATCTGGAGTCCTTAAACATCTTGAAATATGGCTTTAAAAAGGCTGAAAATAATTATAAGTTAAAGATAGAGGACTTAGAGAAAACCATTTCAGTCCTAAAACATGAGCATACAAATTATAGGACTCAGATCAAGGATCTCATAACCAAGTTAACTGAATGCCAGGCTGAGCTTGTGATCAGCAAAGCCAGGGCAGAAAAATATGTTCTTGAAGAAGAGACCTTCAAGAACAGCATATCCTCATCCTTGCATGCAAAAGTTTGTTATCAAAACAAGCAGAGACTGGGATCTAGTAAGATAGCTCCTCCACACACAATCTTGTCTGTAAGATCACCTAGGTGTGGAACTTGTGAAGATGAGCTTCCTCTCATAGACCCCTTGAGTGAAGAGGATGAAGAAGTGATAGTGAAGAATTCCTCTGAGAAGGGTCACTATCCTTCTAAAGAGAGCAGGAAGCCTGTGATGACCAAGTCTATGAGGAAGAACTTGATCAGAAAGAGAAAGAGAAAGGCTAAGAGGGCTCAAGAGATCAAGGCCACTTTTAACTCTAAGTAGAAACAAGTCTTTATCTCTGTAGGGTTTGACATGGTTAAGACTGAAGACATCAACCTCAACTCTTCTACCAAGAATTCTGATTCATGTTCAAATCATTTCAGCATCAAGAAGAAGGCTGATCAGTTGTGTACCACTGCTACACAGCCTGAACAATCCAACTCCAAGAACAGTCCTCAGCCCAAAAGGACTGTCTCAGCATCTGCAAAGATGAAGATAGAGAAGGGAAATGATCAAAGTCAGCCTTGTTCTAAAAAAACTCTTGGGAGGAAAAAGATGAAATGTGTTATGTGTGAGAGTACTTCTCATCTTGCTAAGAATTATCCATACAATCCAAGAGATGCATTCAAGTTCCAGCTCAGAAGCTCAATAACCAAATAAAGAAACTTCAAATGCAGAAGAAAATGATGGTGGTGGTGACAGTGATCAAGAATTTCTTGATACTGATAATCACTCCATAGATGAACATATCAATGATGTCACACACTCATTGGATCAAGTTTCTCTTGATAAGTGTGTTGATGTGGTGGAAGAAGCATCAATGCCAGATCTAAATTTCTCTAATTTAGATCTCTCTCAGCAACTTGCTGTGATCCCTTAGCTATGGATCCACAAGTCTCATCCTACCACAAACATCATTGGAGATGTTGAAACTGGGGTAAGAATAAGAAGACAAATCCATAAAGAAAATATTTATCTTCACTCTTGTTTCTTGTCCCAGATAGAGCCTAAGAAAATTGATGAGGCTCTGAAGGATGGAAGTTGGGTTAAAGCCATGCAAGAGGAGTTGCTTCAATTCAAAAGACAGAAGGTTTGGAACATATGTACTCTTCCTCATAGGAAGACAACTATAGGAACCAAATGGGTGTTTAGGAATAAGAAAGATGATAGAGGTATTGTAATAAAAAACAAAGCTAGACTAGTTGTTCAAGGATACACACAAGAAGAAGGAATTGACTGCAGTGATGTCTTTGCTCCTGTAGCAAGACTAGAAGCTGTTAGGATATTCTTGGCATTTGCTGTATCCAAAAACTTCAAGGTCTATCAACTTAATGTCAAGTGTGCTTTTCTGTATGGGGTGATTGATGAAGAGGTGTATGTCAAACAACCACCTGGTCTTGCAGATCCTGATCATCGTGATTATGTCTGCAAGCTTGATAAGGCTCTTTATGGGCTACACCAAGCACCAAGAAAGTGGTATGAGATTCTATCTCAGTATCTCTGCAAGCATGGATACAGAAGTGGTACTATAGATGGAACTCTCTTCATCAAAGGACAGGGAAATGACTTAATGCTAGTTCAAGTGTATGTAGATGACATCATTTTTGGTTCAACTAATCCAAGGCTCTGCAAAGACTTTGAGAAGCTGATGAAGGACAGATTTGAAATGAGTGCCTTGGGGAAACTCAATTTCTTTCTGCGAATTCAAGAGAAGCAAGTTGAAGATGGAATCTTCATAAGTCGGTCAAAGTATGTTCAGGACATACTCAAAAGATTCAACATGACTGATTGTAAGATTGCTAAGACACCTATAGCAAGAAATCACTTCCTTAGGCCTGATCTTGAGGGGGAGTGTGTGGATGAACACCTTTATAGGGCTATGATTGGGTCCCTTATGTATCTTACAACTAGCAGGCCTGGTATCATGTTTGCTACATGTATTTGTGCAAGATATCAACCCAATCCCAAAATGTCTCACCTCATCACTGTTAAAAGAATTCTAAGATACCTCAAAGGTGCCTCAACACTTGGTCTTTGGTATCCCAAGAATTATGACTTCAATCTGTATGCTTATACAGATAGTGATTATGGTGGTTGCAATATGACTACAAAGTCTACATCTGGGGGATGTCAGTTCCTTGGTGGAAGGGTTGTCTCATGGCAATGCAAGGAACAATCCTGTGTCTCTGCATCAACTGCTGAAGCTGGATACATTGTTGCTGCAAGCTGCTATGCTCAAGTGCTTTGGATTCAGAATCAGATGCTTGACTATGGTTTGAACTTCAAGGAGACTTCCATTCACATAGACAACAACAGTGCTATCTCAATCACAGATAATCCTGTACAACACTCAAGGACAAAACACATAAATATCAGGTATCATTTAATTAGAGATAACTTTGAAAAGGATTAATTAAACTAGTTAAAGTTAACACAAATGAACAATATGTTGATATGTTTACAAAAGCCTTTAATGAACAGAGATTTAAGTATCTTATATCAGCTATTGGGATGATTAACTTTGAGTAGCTTTTTCTTAAACCTAATCATTTTATTTTTTAAAATCTGTGTGTCCTAAGTTATCTAGTTTATCACCTTTATAAGCTCATATTTTCTATGGATAAAAACTTTTTGAAGAGTTTTCTTATATTTTTGACAAATCTTGATCCTTCGAAAGATATGATTTTATCTTCGGAAGAAAATATACCTTCAAGACAAATAACTGCCTAAGTAAATTTTTCCTTCGGAAGAAATTTCTGAAATTTCTTCCAAAGCTTGAAACTCTATTGGGCACTTTTATGTTTTCAAGGACCACTTTCTTCCGAAGGAAATTAACTCTCGGAAGCTTTGTTCTGTTGAACAAAACATCCAAGTCTAAATTCTCTTCGAAAGCAAATTTGTCAAAACTCTTTGAAAATTCTTCCGAAGTCATTTTGACTTCGGAACCTTTTTCATTAAAACTTCCCAAGACAGTTTACCTTCGGAAGCTTTTCGATTTCCAAGAAAGCTACTTTTTGAGCAAAAAGCAAACTACTTTTTCAGAGGTGGGACTGACATCCGGATTTCAAAGTTTATCCTCTTTCATTAACTTTGTCTCAAATCCTTTTCACATATAAACGCAATCGGTTCCTCCTCTTTCTATCATCTTCATCTTTCCTCCAAACCTAAATTCTAAATTTCTCTCTGAAACCGCCCTCGTTCATCTTTCCTTCACCTTTAAGCTTTCTCATAATGGCCAACCTTAACAGAAGAAATGACCCAGATTTCTCCATGTAGTTACACAGGCAACACAATTAGGTTGCTCTGTTAAACTCTAAGAAAGATTCACATTTCTCAGAGGTGTGCCAATTCTTGGCTCTATCAAACTACTTCACCTCCCTTACCATTGATCCTACTCTGTATGAGGATCATTTGCTTGAATTTTGGAAGACCTGCCAAGAGGTTATTATGGATGGGGAGAAGGCGGTGTCTGGCACAGTGCAGGGGAGAACAATCTTTATCACTCCGACCATCATCAACAATCATCTTTAGCTGTATGATGAAGAAGGTGAGGTGTTCTTCCCAAAAGAAGCTGTTAATCATTCTTTTGAGCAGATGGGCTATGAAGGAGACTTCTCTGTAAAGACCCTCAGGAAAGGGAAGGTCTCACCTCAGTGGAAATACTTACTTCATGTGGTTATCCACAGCTTGTCCAACAAGCATGAAGGGTGGGACCAGATTCCTAAATATCTCTCCTTCATAGTGCATGGGATGGTTCAGGGAGTCAAGTTCAGGTAATCTCAATTTGTTTATACTAATCTGCTTGCAAACTTGGACTCCTTAGAGTATTACATGTTTCTTAGATATGTTCAATACATTCTTAACTGTGAACTGGGCTTACAGTTGAGGGAAACAGGTAATATTTTTAAATTGGGACAAATGAAGCCCGACATCTTTAAAATTTTAAGGAAGCCAACTGTTGGCTTCTCAGGGGTAGAAACAACCCTTGTCCCAAAAATGTTAGAGCTCATTGCTTAAGGTGACAACCTAATAACATAGGCTAGTGTTGAACCCACATCTTCTACATCTCAACCACCAAAACAAACACAAATCACCCTCACCTACAAAAGAATACTCAAACGAACCCCTGCTCAGGCTATTGAGTCTGTACAGGCCCCCATATACTTACCTATACAGGAGGAAGTGGTACTGGAGCTCCCACTTCTCCTAAGGAGCAAACCACTCCCATTACTTCTAAGATTAGTGCTGAGGTTCCTCATGCTCAGCCTAATGAGCTCACAAGCCCAAATGCCTTAAGCCTTCACTCTGAGTCTCAACACTCAAGTGAACAACCTTTAGGGGACAGCTACCATCCCTAGCCTTTAGACTTAAACCAACCCATTCCTAATCGTGACTTTTATACTAATGAAAACTTCGGTGTCAGTGAGTACCATGAGTCTCCCTACTATTTCACTCCTCAAAGAGAGATGAGTGCTCCTGAGTCACCTAGGTCTAGCCCACATCAGTCACCCATCACTGAGGTGGATACTTCTGAACTTGTTCAGGATATCCATATGGAAGAAGCACTCACTTCAGTAAGTGATTACATCATTCAGACCTCAACCATGGCAACTCAGCTCATTGACACTTCAACTGAAGCTGTCACTAAGCAGAGGAAATCCAACAGTCAAGAACACCATGCTGGTGGTGAGAGAGAAGACCTTGGTCCAATTCTCTCATCCCCTAATGATTCTTCTGATGAAGATGAGGGGAATCTGAGACTAAAGGTGTAAAAGCCATCACAACATGCACTTATCTAGTCTCCAAGGTTAGTCATCTTGAATCTAAAGTGACTACCTTGCAAAACAGGGTCAATGATCAGCAACTTGAGATATCTTATCTTAAGGAACAACTAGCTGGGAGACCTTTAAGGGGAGCTCAACCAGGAACACAAGAACCTGTGAATGTAATTGACCTAACTCTTAGCTCACCTATGCAAGAGGGTGATGCTACCAAAAGGGGGAGAAAGTCATTACAGTCATAGAACCTGGGAGTTCTTTAGGGAGTATGGACATTAAGAACTCACCATCCTCACTTGCAATTATGCATACTCAGCAACTTCCTCAAGTTCACATTGATATGGATAGTATAGACTCTATCATTAGGAGTCTCTTTGAGAAAGGAATTCCAAGGGCTATATCATCTCCACCAAATTCAAATCACATTATTGGGTGGAGGTATGATGCTGATAGAAGAGCTCTCATTCTTCAAAGAGTTCAAGGGCAGAAAGAAGTCTTCAACTTTCAGACCTTGAACTACTATGAAAGTCTTGACCTTGTCAACATGCCACTTGTCAACCAAAGCCAATCTAGACAAGCTAACAGGTTGGCTCAAAGGATTCAAGACAGGATCACTACAGAGTTCAGCTTCAGAAGAAGACTAAGGCAATCAGGCAATATCATCGGTCAACTGGATGTTAAGGCAAACCCTAAGATTAGTTCATAGGGGAAACCTTGACTGAAGACCCAGTGGTAGAACCTAAGAGCCTTGTCTCACCATCAACTGCTACAGAGGTTCATTCCCTTGATGAGACACCTGCTGGTGAAGGTGCATCTTAACCTCTCTCTGGCCAGAGCTTGGAAGCTACACCAAGCAATGAAGGCCAAAGCTCTCTCCACCCTGAGTCACAAAGGTCTGTGAGTGACAAAGGGAAAAGAAAATTGACTTTTGAGGAGATTGAGGAAGAGGTGAGAGAGAGAAAAAGGAAGCTAAGGGGAGAACGTTCCTTTACTGGGTCTGCAAGACTCATGAAAACTGCTATCAGGGCTGCCCCTAGACCAAATACTCAGGATGATAAGTTAAGGGCAGTCAGGATCAACTACTTGCAGACCAGGAACTATAACATTGATAACATCATTTCCCTCCCATTAGATGAATTAAATGAACTGGCTGACATGGAATTGTTAAAAGAGAGAAAAGAGGAAGAGGATGCAGAATTACTTCTTAAAATCAAAGAAGAAAGAAGACAGAAAAGACTCTACAAGTATGTGCCTACTCTCTCCTCAGTTCAAGAAAGTCATGTACAAGAGGACGTTGTTCCACAAGAACCTCAGGTAGATAAAGAGAAGGATAGGATCAACATGATTAACTACCTGAGTGCCACAGGCCTCTATCAGGTTAATACACTTCTTCCCTTACCCTTTGATTTCATTGAGTTTGAGTACCTCAAACAACTTGAACTTGATATAGTCAAAGAAAGAAAGATCACCAAAAGAAAGTTAAGGGAAGAGGCTGCAAAGTCAAGAGCCATCATCCAGAAAAACATGAAGAAGTCTACTGATAGGCAGAAGATGATGAGCTTTTTGAAGCTGTATGGATTCTCTGGGAGGAGACTTGGTCCTATGTCTCTGTCCACCATGGATGAGCACATCAGGGTAATCAAGCAGAAGATTCAAAGAGGTGAACTTGCTGACTTACACTCCTCACCAAGTTAGGTCCCTCAGGAAGTGGAGATTAAGGTTGAACCATTTAAGACAACACAACTTGAATCTCCTGCTGAACCTCAGCAAGCTTCCACTTCTGATCCACAGCAGGGATCTGTCCCCTCTCAATCTAAACCTGTAAGAGAGGAAGATCCAATTGAGAAAGACAAAGAAGATCAATCAGGTGTTGCACGCCAGTCTTCATAGTTAAAAAGTTCAAAGAGGAGAAAAAGGATGGTTTCCAAACCAAAGTCAAAGAAAAGGAAGAAAGAAGCATCCATCTCCAGACCTCAGGATAAGTCAGAACATCCTGAGGATGTGCAACAAGAGAATGCTCCACCAACTTTAATTCAAGCAGCTCCTCTAGCATCAGGAAGACCCATCTTTTCTTGGACTCTAGCATCAGGAAGACCCATCTTTTCTTGGACATACACTACAAATCCAGAAAGATGGCATGTCATCAGAGATCAAGGTATTAAAAATATCTACACATGGCAGGATATGTTCAATCTGCCTTTGCATGATCTCTTTGACATGAGAAGACACTATAAGAGTCTGAGTGAAGAAAGGGATGATCATCATCATAATGAGTACTGTTAACATCTGAAATCTTCAAGCGTTTTGGTAGCATCAGCCTAGCGGGAGTTTGTAAGGTTTATTTGTAAGGCTGATGCAATCCAACTACCTAAAGTCTCTCCTGCATGCATGCACAAGTGTACTGAAGTGAAATGCTTCGGAAGTTTCACACACTGCCTTAGAAATTAATCTAAGTGTGAAATCTTTCGAACTCAAGACCAATATCTTTTGAAGCCAAAGATGAAGTCCTCCGAAGCTTCAAAGACAAAGTCTTCCGAAGCCAACTATTATAGACAGATTTCTTCCGAAGACTTTTTGATCACATGCTTTATCTGATGTACCTTTTACATAAAGCTGGACCCCTTTCCGCTGTAACTCTGATAAGACACCAACTTTACATAAGTTGGTGAAAGGTCCATGCTTTTAGTAATTATACATTGAGGTCTTGAGTCTGTAACTTTCCACTTTATGTATTTTGTCCTTTTTGTAATACATTAGGATGTGAGCTATGGCATGTAATAGTCACTAACCAAAAGGCAATCTGTCTTTTGACTCTACATTGATTTTGTTATCTAGATCGTGTATCCAGCTAGCCTTCAAAGTATGGCCGGTTGTAGGTTGTAGTATAAGTATCTCTGGTCCTTGTATCTCATTTGAACAACTTTGAAAACACTTGTAAGGAACTAGAGAGCAATATACATCAACCTTGAAAACCAATTACTTGGGTTGTTCTTGTTCTGTCTTATATACACTTGTGTTTCTTAGTTATCAAAAGTGACTTTTCTAGTTCCCCATTTGAATTGTTAAGTGTTGTTGCACGCTCTCCTCTTTGTGTTATTGTGTTGTAACTGCATACCCTTCAACGGTCCTGCAGTTGTTATAAAAATAATTTAAAAAGCCAACTCATATCATAAAAGTCCCAGTATACACTAGAAAATTCAATCTAATATAAAAATATGTTTAAAATTTAAAAAAATAAAAAAATTATTTTTAGTTTTCGGATAATCGAAACTTTTCAAATCACTATCCGATCCGAATTTTTGGATATCCAAAATTCGGATATCCGATCCGAAAATTCGGATATCCGAAAATTTGGATTTTTGAATTCGGATATTTTTGAACACCCCTAAATATAAGTACATAATGATGTTATTTTTACCCTATTTTTCAAAACTCATAGTGTTCAAGATAACACTATGACGATCAAAAGACACAATGGTACATTGTGTTATTTGGTCATTGTTTTTAATGTAATAGATTAAACAGTTGTTAATTTATTATCGTGTTTTACGTATTAGAGATACATAATAATGTATTTCATCATTATGTTTTTCAAAATTTATCAGTTTAGAAAAACACAATAGTATTCAGGAAAACACAATAACTAACAAAAAGACACAATGAACTGCATTAAAGGTATAATGACGAGATATAAACTTAATAACGTAAGTTTTTAATCTTTTTATATAACAATACTGTACTTGTTTTAAAGATATAAAACACTCATTTTTGTGTAATTTTTATAAAAAAATAATGTCGTACATAAAAGTTATAAACATTTTAAAAAAATGGGGGAACTTGGAAAAAGTCAAAGAAAGAGGCTATTACTAAAATACTCATCTAACAAACTTTTCCCTATAATTTTGATCTCAACCATTGATTAATGACATTGTTGATTGAGATTATTTCTTACACTTTTAGTTTTAGAAAACTTTATATTTCAACTCAATCCACTTCATAATTACAAAACAAAAATCTAGTTTCACAAGAATTAGGATTAACACCCAAATTGTGACTTAATTCTTTAGGATCAATCATAGCATAAAATGTGAATTTAGATTTAAATATCAGTAAATTTAGATATAAAATTCAAACCCTTAAAATTATTAAATTTAAATAAAGAAAATTTAGATAATTTTGCTTTCAATAATCACCGAAATCTTGACTTTTAATATGTGAATTATCAAAAATACTAATGCACTTTTATTGAAAATATTAATACCAATAATATAATGCATCATCAAATAAGAAATTTACGTAATGAATTTTAATATAATCCATTACCAAAAGTAAAGTTAACTTAAAGATTATTATATAACTTATTAACGAATTTTATTAAAACTCTTTTGATTTTACCCTGTCAAAATATAGAAGAGTAAAATCTAGAACTTTTTGGCAAATCTTAAAAAAAACTAGAAATTTATCTCTATCAAATTTTTTAAAACTTCCATCAAACATTTTAATGATCAAAAAAAGAAATATGTACGTTTCTGTTAAACTTTTCCAAAAGCAACTCCTTGGTTTAATGCATTGATACGTTAATTACAATATGAATTATTAAGAAGAAAAAGGTTTAAATACAAAGTGTATTTTTGCTACAAAGTGTGAGAAGACACAATGAGTCAAAAAAAGACACAAAAAATTATATCTCACAATCTAAATAGAATTTCAAAAAAGTAATTCGGAGCTTTTGTTCCCCTAGTCGTCCTCACTAAGAAAAAAATAAACGAAAAATTAAAAAAAAGTTAACTGTTTTTTATTGTGTCATTTATGAAATACACAATGACTTCATTGTGTCATTATGAAAGACACAATGACGTCATTGTGTCAATATAAAAGACACAATGATGTCATTGTGTCATATAAAGACAGAATAATTTTTTTTATTTTTTATATTTTTTCTGAAAGAGGACATCGAGAGGAACAGAGGCTCCGAATTATTTTTTTAAAATTCGATTTTGATTGTGAAATATTAATTTTTTATGACTTTTTAGCCTCATTGTGTCTTCTCATACTTTGTAGTAAAAATACAATTTATAGAATAACCTCACCCTATTAAGAAAGATATGAAGAATAAATCAAATCTCTAATGCAACCCAACTTTGTATGAATTATAATATAGATTAGTTGAGAGATAGAAGACAAGGATAAAACTAGTTAATTAGATGATGTTGACATACCTTATGATCAAAATCTAAATAATTCGTGTTGATAACGTGTTGTAAAACTAGCTTAATATACTATTACAATATGAGAATACATATAGAAAGAGAAAGAGATGTTTATTTATTTATTGATTAGTTATGTAATACAATACAATACATTGAGATATATATAAAAGAATAAAACTGGTGGAAGAAGTCTAATCTATTTTAGGTGTTAATAATCACCATAATATATATTGATAATAGTCTTTTAATTTGTTAAAAAGTTTATCTGCAACAAACTGTTAAAAATATAAATATAGGTTACAGTAAAAAAACTTATGCATCAACACCTGAAAATATGTATAAAGCTTAGGGTGTGTTTAGTATAAGATAATGGAATAAAAGAATGAATGAAATTAATGAAAAAATAAAACGGATAAGAGAATGAAATTGAGAAAAATATGAAGGAATAAAATACAAAAGTGGATATGATAATAACGACCAATGGTGGTGGTGGTTGCTGGGGGCAGGTGGTTGGCGACGACGGCAGTGGGCGGTGGTTGGCGCCTGCGATGATAGCCGGTGCTTGGCGGCAGCCGGTGGTGACCGATAGGTGGTTGGCGGTGGTGGGCGGTGGCGGATGGTGTTGGTGGCCATGTATGGTGGTGGTGGGCAGGTGGCGGATGGTGTTGGTGGCCGTGTCTGGTGGTGGTGGTGGCCAATGGCGACAGATCTTGGTGGCGGGTGGTGGTGGTGGCTAATGGCGACAGATCTTGGTGGCGGGTGGTGGTTGTTGTGTTGGCTTGGTGGGTGGTGTTGGTGACGGATGGAAGAAAGAAGGGAATGAAAAAAAAACAGGGGTGGATGTAATGAATTTGAGAGAATGAAATCAACTATGTAAGTGTTCATTCTATTAATTTTACTAATCAAACAAGTATTTTTTTTTCATTCATCATAAATGGTTCATTACATTACGTTCCTTATTTCTACGAATCAAACGCTATCTTAGAGCTAGAGGAAAAAGTCATGGAATGTAGTTATACGATTAAATCGAACAAACAACCAAATGCAACATATTTTGCTTTTGCTAGGATTTGAGAGTAACATAACAAGTTAAACCACAAAGGTAACTCTATACTGAATATGTTTAAAAAAGACTCCATATGGAGTAAAATGTTACACACATACATCCTCAAGTCTATAGTAATTAAGTGAATATTGAGTTGTGATCAAGGCCATAAGTAAACTGACTTTGGTTTCAACTTACCAATTTCATATAACAAATATTAAGAAACTGTTACTATCTTCCTGGCGAGGATTTCCTCATCAGACGAGACCACAAACGATACATTCAATTCATGTTATAACCCTCAGACAAAAAGATTGGTTGACATTTCACAGGATAATCAATCATATAAGCAAACAACTAACTGAAAAAATATATAATGGTCAAAAGCATACAGAGTCACTCAATGAATTCAACTTCAACACTGAAACTATGTTGCGTTCTCTTCTCCCTGTGTAGAAATTAAGTTGCTTCATTCTTTTTGGGATAAAATCTGTACAGAAGCTTTCAATGGTCGCGTTTGTTTACAACAAATGAATACAATTCGATGGACTATTCTCTCTTGCCTTCAGCATCATCATCGCCATCGTCTAAGTCAAACTCATCCATGTTTTGACCATTTTTCTCTCGTCTTTCTTGCTTGACTAAGCTGATGTCGCCTTTAGGTGATCCACTGTTAAGTGCTTCGGTTTCTTCATCAGAATCTTCATCTTTCTCTTCTGAGTATGCATATCTGTTACATAGTGTCAGCATGCACCCAAAGAGACCAGGTCAAAATAGGATCAAAATGAGATCAGGTCAAAACAGGTAAGTTTATGAGTGAGTCACAATTGGTCAGATCGGGCTTGTACATTTTTTTATTAAATTCATTAAAAGATCATTGCTATTTAAAGTAGTACTATATTTTCTTTAAAATAACAAGATATGCGACATAGAAAGCATTTGAACACAAGTTAATGACTTTAGACCCATTTGACAAATTTGACTCATTTTATCAGTTCCACTTCTAGATATATTTTACTTTATAATTTACTGTTTGACATTACAACCCGAATTGACCTGTTTCAAATAAATGGGCTATTGTTGCCTAATTTCCAAATAATAGTTCTGATTTACCTTTGAGAACTCTGTGATGGGGTCCACAGATAGCAGATGACACAAAGCAATGCAAATGCAAGAATGTCCCAGAATGAGGTGATAATCCACCCACTCTGCCACCTCTCGTTGAAAGGATCCGTTGCTTTGAAATATACCTGCATGAACAAATCACTAGTCAAGATGGACGTAATAGTTTTCAATTTCATCTTATCGGAGGGAATTTCAAAGGCATTCTAATCAGTCATTTTGGAGAAACAACTTTTAACAATGAGATGCCTAGAGGTGGGCTAGTAAGCGTGTAAGATATAAACAGTAGGCATGTAAAATAAGACCACAAAAATTTGTCAAACAATAATCTATATTACTTAAACAAACAAACAAACAAACATACCCAGTATATTCCATTCAAGAGCAGGGTCTGGGAGGGGTAGGTGGTGGCGGGTCTTTCCTCTATCTTGGAAGATAAAGAGACCGCTTCCGAAGAGACCCCCGACTCGAAAGCAATGCAATAACAAAAGCAATCATGATATATAGCATACAACACATAGGTGAAAATCACATAAAGATTAAGATAGGCGTACAACAGATTAGTGGGATGTAACACCTATAAAGGGCAGATGTGGAAATGCTTACACCTCACGCCACGCGAGGGGCCCCGCAATCCTGCCTCCCTATACCCTTCCTACCGTATACCCTTCCTACCCACAGAACCCACTAAAAGTCCTTAATTTTAATTCTACGCCTCCACGAACTCCTATCCTCGATCATGTGCTCGGAGAGGTGCAAGTCTACCATATCTCGCCTAATTATCTCGTCCCAAGTCAACCTAGGTCTTCCTCTACCCCTCCTACCCTCTAAGTTGATGTTCTCTACTGCTCTAACAGGTGCTGCCATCGGTCTCCTCTTCACGTGCCCAAACCATCTTAATCTTCCCTCTCGTATTTTATCTGTGATACAAGCCACCTCTAGGCTCTGGCGAAACACGTCGTTTCTTATCCGATCCAATCTTGTGTGTCCACACATCCACCTCAGCATTCTCATTTCTACGACCTCTATTTGTCTCTGCCTCTCTGGTGCGATTTCTTTATGGCCCAACAGTCTGTTCCGTATAACATAGCTGGACATACTGCCACTCTGTATAGTTTTCCCTTTAGTTTAGCTAGAAACCTCTTATCACACAAAATCTCTAATGCTGCTATCCACTTGCACCATCCTGATTGCACACGGTGGGCTACATCGCTGTGTATCTCTCCGTCTTCCTGTACGTACGAGCCCAGGTATTTGAACCTAGACGTCTGCAGGACCGCCATACCCTGGATACTGATTTGGGTGTCCTCCTCAGCCTCACCACTAAAGTTACAATGCATATGTTCCGTCTTAGAGCGACTTATTCTTAAACCTCTGCGCTCTAGTGTTGCTTATCCTATATTACTTATCAGAGGGAATTTCAAAGGCATGCTAATCATAGTCATTTGACCTGTCTCCTTTCTAGCTAATGTTGATTTTAATTTACCCATTACAGAACAAGGAGCTCTTTATTGATGGTCTCTATACAAATTTCAATATGTAGTTTACTAAGACAAAAACCTTTAGGTTCCAACTTCCAAGTGCTTTAAGACAAAAATAGTTGTGCTTAAAAATCAACACCTAGACTACTTAAGAGCCTCATGCCTTTAGTAGCCAAATGCCCTTGTAAACTAAAGGTTTCTCTAACACCACTCAAATTAGAAGTGACAATTTTTACCCATTTATGTAAGTATGAGTTGTTTTGGGCCTTTTGGCTTGTATTTTACCTTAAACAGGTCAATGGATAGAAGTCAAAAGGTTAGACAAAAATGGAATGCTTCAAATGAGTCGAAAGTTTCCCAAAGTGTATCTAAATGCTAACTAACTTCCTTAACTATTCGACTGGAAAGAGTACATTATTAATTTAGTAGTGTAGTATCATTTTAACACATTAAATCTTTACAAAATTCTGAATATTGATAAACACATAAAAAGAGTTGGAGGGTGGTCAACAACCCATTTAGGCCCACAATAAAAATAACTACAATTAATGCTTGTCACCCAACCAGTCATTTAGCCACTTCTAACTTGACCATTCTTACCTAATCAGAACAATGGTCTGTAAATTTGTTTTGTTTCAATTTCGGCATGCATCAACGTCATGCATGCCAAAGTGATGAACAAATTGCATTGAGCTAACCCCCACCAGAGCTGAAATTACTATCTTCCACCCACATGAGACATCCTATGAACAAGGTACTTGATCATAACTAGTTCAAATATTTATTCACCAATACTATGCAGACTGTTTATATGAACACATTTATACAAGTAGAAGGATTGATGGTGATACACCATGAACATGACCATCAGTAAGACCATTCACTATCACAGGTCAAACTTTGTGAGGCCATACTAGTTACAGATGCTTAGTAAGCAATGACATAAACAGGTATGGGAAAGCAAGCACACATAGGTGAACAAAAAATGATTTTGCAAATAGTGTATAGTAAATCTAACAATGAAGTAGCTAAATTAGCTCCTTGAGATGATTAAAATTAAATGCCTATATGATAAAAAAAATATGTGAAATGTGTACCTCATATCCGATCCAAACAACTGAAAGAACAACTGTTATTAGTAATGCATTTGAGAACTTCCTGTATGTATCCAACTTAACAGAACTCCTCTTTGCCTATACATATCAAAGCTTAGTATTAATACACTAGTGAAAAATCTAGCTGCACAAAATAAGAAAGACTCAACACAGTTGTAATGATGTAATAGATCAAAGCATAACCTGTAGCTGTGTAAGCGTCTTTGAAAGTGAAGTAAAAATCCACATGATCAAAAATGCATCCAACAATGCATTAGGAAGTATAAGAATAACCCTTGCTCTTCCAGCTATGTCACTTATGGTCCCCACATTCTCAGTAATATTCAGCAACTCAGTTGATAAAAAGTAAGTTACTCCAATAAGCATAACTTTTGTAGTAAGTCCACCAAGTGTAGGACGCACAACACCATAGCCCATTGAAACACACAATATAAGTAACCGGGAAATGGTTCTCCTTACAGCTCCCACAGTCACAACCCAAGTTGTTATTGCAACGGGCCTTATTCCCGTGTTGTTAAAATATGCATAGTCAAAATACCAAAGTATCATTTCAAAAAACCCAATACCAACTACAGCACTTATGCAATGTTGAAGTTGCAAAACATCATCCCAAAACCTCACATATTGAGAGAACCAAGCGATACAAAGCAGTGCATATGCAACCGCCATGATTACATAAAATTTCTTTAGTGGAGCCATTCTTCCAGGTAGGTAGCCATCAGGGTTCTTCCACGAGGTTTGACCACTCAGTGTCATCCCTTTGAGACTTGGATCACATGATATGAAAAACAAATTATACATTCCCGTTTTCGAAATGTAAGCCTCCGTGGTTTTTAGTTGTGCTGTTAAGGATCTTCCACGGAAATAGACATTGACAGTAACAGGCCAGTTAGGATCCCTTGCAGAAGGTATTCTAATAACTTCCCCTTGTTTACAGCCTTCCAATTTAGCTAAATCAGGAGTGCAACAAATAGATCTCTGCCCACCATAAGGAGATCCCCCAATGTTATCACGGTCGGCAGCCTCGAAAATTATAACTTGTACCAATCCAGTACGACGTTCTGTTTTTGAATACTTGGCTGCAGATGCTTCAGTCCTCCGAAACGTGATATTCTGAAATCTATACGTGTTTGCACACAAACAAAATAAATTTTTGAAAGGATCATAACACATAAAGAAGTGTTGAGAACAAATAAACACAACAAAGCATAAATCACCTTCCAAAGTTTCAAGCTTAGGGGCTGTTTGGTAGCCTCTTAATGATTCCATTAAGAGACTACCTCTGAATCATTCAAAGCCACAATGTGTTTGGTTCACATAAAAGACACCTCTTAATGGTTTATGAAGCCTCTTAATGGGTCGGCACAAAGTTGTCAAACAGTCTCTTAGAGTTTTTAAGCTACTAGTACTTTATTTTTGACTTGTAAGTGAGATGCCTTTCTATATTGGTGTTTTGAAACCCACTTCAGAATTCAGATAGTTTGAACTTTAAACTTCACACATTCTTTAGTTAGATTCACCCCCATCCACTAACATTTTCAAATCATAAGCCTTTGTTCCAAAAGCAAACACCATTTCTTTACACCGATCTATAAAACAGATACTTCTATTCAAAGGATCCAAGAAAACTACAACCATAGACTACAAAGAACAGTTTACTATCTCATTCCATTACTATTCCATCTACACCACCACTACACAAGTTCATTTCACGTTATCGTTTTCTACTTTGACCATATGAGATGAGCAATAAGTTTAAATGCTTTTAACAACATCATCCTCAAATTTCAAAACAAGCTAGCAACTACCTATCAAGCTTGCAGAAACACGAACAATTCAGAAATCTCATCCACAACCAACCGCATCATTCTGAATCTGACCAAATTAGTAAACTCTAACCTATTTAAATCCAAATCCCAATGTAATACATACTAAAAGCGTCCTAAACTGCTAAACATACATATAATTGATCAATCATAAGTAAAATTAACGAAGCGTGAGCCAATGTAACAACAGATCTGAATCTCTAACCGACAAAAACACATATCAACATGGAGGTTAACAGTGAATTACCGGATGTACGAGCGACCATCATTGGCGGTGACGGAGCGCGAATGACGCGGGAGCGGCGTTGCGACGCGAGATGCGGCGAGGCCTTCGCTGCCGCCGGAGACGAGGTACGCATTGCCGACTTCTCGGAACGGATCTCGATCGTACACGTGGATTGAGGCGTCGGTGGGATCAATGGCGAATAATAGTAACAGTAAGGATAGTGATAGCGTAGTGAGGGTAATGAATCGGAGATTTGACATTGATGCGAGATTGATGGAGGTTCAGTGGAGGATTGTTGAGGAAGATGATGAGAATGAGATAGAAGGATTTGGTGGGAGTTTGTTGTGAGAGGGGTGGGGTGTGGGGTGTGGGGTGTGGGGTGTGAATGAAGCAAGAAGAGTAATGAGCAACAGTCCACGGTGATCTGAGAACGAAGGAGGTGTTTGTTTTTTATTACGTCCCAAAAATAGGCGGACAGATGTTTGAGGTTTGCAGAGTGTTTGTTTTTTTGAAAACGTTTCATTAAAAGATGTCTGCGAGAAGAGGTGTGGTAGAACAATGTCTTCACACCTCTTCACAGTTCATTTCTCCTAAAACCCCTCTTCCCCAAATACCCACACCCCACTCCTCCCCATAACAACCTCTGCTCCATTCCCGTCGCTACATTCCTACCTCCCCCTTTCGCGACCTCGCCACCGTCGCCAACCCCTCCTTTCGCGACCTCGCCGCCGTCGCCACTCCCTCTTTTGCGACTCGGCGGCCGGCCGGGATGTACGGCAGCCTTAATCGGTAGCTTAAACATCCCACGACCTCCACCACTACCTATAAACTCCGGCAACGCCTGTTTAACATCATTCTCCTTTCCCTCCGGCGTCAATAGCTTCCGGTCTAGATACTGCATCATGTAATCCAACCGATTTCCGGCAGCGTGAACTAGAGAATTATCACCACCAGCACTCCCGCCACCGCCACCACCACCACCGCTTCCGGTTGAGTAAAATCCGTCTTCTGACGACGAATCGTAGAACCGATCGAAAACCATAAGGGGCTTACTGGTGGTCGGGGTGTTATCGTAATCATCGTCACCGTCATCGTCGAAATTGATCAAATTGGGCGAATCGTTGCTGAAATTGACTTGAGGACTTGCTGGCGATGAGTTCAAAATGATGAGATGATTTGGGGATTGAAGGAGATCGCGAGAGTGTTTTTGTTAATTGTTATCGTTTTGGAGATGATTTCTGCTTTGAAATTGTTGAGAGAGAATGTGGAAGATAGGTGAAGAGGATTCGTCTTATATGATTCTGAATTATGAACTGTGAATTATTATTATGACTTGTGAATTATTATGATGACGTTGAAGCAGTTAATGAATGTGTCATTCGGAAATAATATGAAAAGAATGATTTAAAAAATGTTGTTGTGGTTTAATTTATATTAATTCAGCATTGTATAACTCTTTTAACAGTTTATTTTAGTTTCAGTTTATTGTGACAGTTTATTTAAATTTCTGTTTATTTTAACTTTATATTAATTTCAGTTTATTTCAGCAGTCTGCAGACGTTACAAAACAAACAGTCTTCTTAATACAGGCTACAGACATTTGGTCCACCTCTTCTCCTACAGATGTCTGCATATGTGCTCTGCAGACCGCAGACGTTTTACCTCTTCAGAAACAAACAACACTGAAGTCTCCGGGGCTGTTTGTTTAGCACTTAATGGCCCTGGTCAGATGCCCAACTCTGACTCGGTCAGACTTAAGTGTTTGGTTGCATTCAACTGAATGAAAAAGAGGCTCTTATTTGCCTCTTGTTAGGTCAGACCACATACATAGTCTGACCAAACTTTCCCCTGAGAACACATAGCAGCTCATCTCCTCCGTCGCCTGATTCCCCACTCCGTCAGCTCCACCACCCGCCACTGTCAACAGACCACCGCCACTCACCGCCGACCACCGATGGATGTTTCAGCCTTCACACCCATCATCTTTTCAACCCTATCTCCATCTTTCCAACACCCAAAACCACACACCTCTCAAACTTCACAACAACAACAACAAAACTCAAATATCCAATCTTTACTCGACAATCTTTACCCCCAATTGCAGCCCTCTCCGACCCATTTGTTCTCCAAATCGCAGAATCATTAGAAGACTCTCTTCCCTCTTCTTCTTCATCTTTGTATCTCCAGAAGCTAAGAGATTCTGCTTCAGAGTCACTTCTATCCATTCCATGGCCTTCGAGAAAAGACGAACCTTGGGTCGGGGTTGATCGGTGGTGGGGGTGAGGGGTGGTGGTTCGATGGGGTGAAGATGGAGGAGCAAGAGATGGTGAAGGTGGGGATGGAATTGGGGAATCGGTGGTGGGGGTGAGAATTTAATATAGAAATGAGTAGGTAATTAAGTGGTGGTTTGTATTTTAATAAATAGATGATTTTTTTATGGTTTGTATTATGGTTTTTTATTAAATATTTTTTTAATAATCATTCAATATCATGGTTTGTATTTTAATAAATAGATGATTTTTTTATTATGTTTTGTATTTTTTTAATAATTATTCAATATTAGGAGTTATAACCAAACAGATATCTAATCAAACAGACTTAATCTGGTTCAACACTTATTGGTTCAGACCTCTTATTGATTCAGCACTTACCCATTCAGAAATTGCCAAACAGCCCCTCCGTCTGGTTAGAATAATAATAATAATAGATAAAAAAATAAAAAATAAATAGAAAGAAAATATATTCTTATTTTTTTTCAAACTAGTAAATATATCCTAACGTTGAGGCGGCGCGGTATGATAAAACATAGGGGACAATTGTCCCGAATCGTTTTCGAACTATACTTAGGTCAAAACGTAAAGTTACTTTAATTTATATCGTCGAACGAAAACATATTGTACAAGACCTAGCTCGTATCCGAATAAAATTTACGTCAAAACATAAACGAACTCAAATTTACATCAACGCGTACATAAAAATGAAGACGTAAGAAATTAATTTTCTAAAGTAAAATATATAGAGATAAACCCGAGGCCTTAAAAACTCGAGGGGGTAAAAATAATATTTATTAAAGTTTAATAAAAAGTTTAGGGGTTAAAGTGGTCAGTTCAATAAACCTGAGAAGAGGCCATATTGAAAACTCAAAAAAGTCAGCGGTCAAATTTCATTCCACTAAAAGTTCTTGTAGTTTTTTTTAATGGTCAACGAATAATTTTTAAGACCGGTTACCCGGTAAACCTATTGGCGAAAGGCCACCAATGCCCACGAACACAGACATCGAAAGTGACCTGGCTCGCCTACCATTCCAAGTGAACACAGACAGCGCTGGTGACCCGGCTCGAACAAAGATAGCTCTTGCAGCTTTTACGTTGCACTTTAATATATATAATAATTAGGGAGAGGATATGCTATAAAGTCTATATTTACTAAAAAGGGTGAGAAGTAATTCTGGCCATTGGATCAACTCATTAAAATAGATCAATGGTTCAAAAAAACGTGGTGACAAACTTGTAAATAAGTGAAAAACTGCTAACAGGTGGAGAGGCAAAAAGGTAATTTGAGACAAGAAACCGTCACTACCCCTTCTATCATCGTCGTTTCAATTCCATAACGTACATACGAAATCTATCTCCGACGAAAACCTCAACCGCAACCATGGATTCCGATCAACAAGCATTACCGAAGAAAACCTCTTCACCGTCCATTGAACGTTCGGCAACCTCAAACACAACAAGCATTAACTCAGAAACACTTCGCATAACTCCAATCGAAGAACAAGCACCAGCTCGTAAAACCTAATCAAGCATTATTGTGTCAAATATAACTGTGCATTTTGTTATAATTGGGGTTCAACTAAGCATGATTGTGTCAAATCTATATTTGTGCTTGGTATGTGTGAATGAAAACTGCTAATGTGTCTTTGGGGAGGCTCATTGTGTCATGGTTGGGGGTTCATGGTGTCATGATTGAGGGGTTCAACCGAGCAAGATTGTATCAAATCTATCTTTGTGCTTGGTAAGTGTGAATGAAAACTGCTAATGTGTCTTTGGGAAGGCTCATTGTGTCATTGTTGGGGGGTTCATTGTGTCATGGTTGGGGGGTTCAACCGAGCAAGTTTGTGTCAAATCTATCTTTGTGCTTGATACGTGTGAATGAAAATTGCTAATGTGTCTTTGGGAAGGTTCATTGTGTCATTGTCGGGGGGTTCGTTGTGTCATGGTTGGGGGGTTTATTGTATAATGATTGGGGGGTTCAACCGAGCATGATTGTGTCAAAATCTATCTTTGTGCTTGGTACGTGTGAATGAAAACTGCTATTGTGTCTTTGGGAAGGCTCATTGTGTCATGGTTTGGGGATTCATTGTGTCATGATTGGGGGGGTTTCAACCAAGCATGATGTGTCAAAATCTATCTTTGTGCTTGGTACTTGTGATTGAAAACTGCTAATGTGTCTTTGGGGAGGTTCATTGTGTCATGTTTGGGGGTTCATTGTGTCATGATTGGAGGGTTCAACCGTGCATGATTGTGTCAAATCTATCTGTGTGCTTGATAGGTGTGAATGAATGTACTGCTAATGTGATTTTGGAGATGTTCATTGTGTCATGGTTGGCAGGTTCAACTAAGCATTATTGTGTCAAATATAAGTGTGTGCCTGTCATAATGTGAATGATTATGTCAAATTAAGAAGGTTCTTTGTGTCATGATTTAGATGTTCAACTAAGCTTTATTGTGTCAAATACTATCGTGTAATCTAAGTTCTTGAATAAAACAATATTACAGGTCCAAGACGTAAAAGAAAAAGTGAAAGAATAGCAAAGAAGTATTTCACTAAGTACAAAAATGACAAGTTAAACCCCTTAATCATTGATAGTCCTGAAGATGATTCTGAAAGTTAGTGTCTACCACAATTCTTGTATTAAAACTTATTTTCTTTACTATTAGTTATATGATACGTTGTATCATTCATTGTTTTGTAAAAGAAACTGATGTGGAAGATAGCATGTTACTAAAAGATTTTGTGGTAAATATATGAGACAAAAAACAATCTGATAGAGAAAAAGCGTTAAGCAAGTTAGACTCAAAAACAAATAAAAGAAAATCTACAAGTGATCTTGTAAGAAAAGATAAATGAATCAAGGTTGCTAAAGACACAACACAAGCGAGGTTTTATCCGTACAATGGTCAAAAAGTAAACCTGAGATGTTCACTCAACAACCTCATCAGTTTTTTGAGACAATTAACAAAAAAAACAGAAAAAGGTTGTTAAAGCAATGGGTTTGGATCAACACTGCTCTTAAACTTACACACCATTCCAACATCTTTTGGATATTGGCTTTTAAAAAACTACGATGCCAAAACATGTATATTCAATAATGGCACTCATCAATTTTAAGTAACACCAGATTTTATCCATGAAGTATTTGGATTACCTATTGGTGGTGTCAAAGTGGATCAAAAAGCTAACCCAAATGCTAATGATCCAGTGGTTAAAGAGTGGAGACGCCAATTTGGTGAATCAGGGAGGATCTTTGCAGGATCGGTATTGGTCACTTAACAAGTGGCTTTTCTCTCAAACTCACCTAGAACAACACTCAGAAAGAGTCTAACAAGAGTTGATCACAATATAACAAGTAGCAAATGATAATAAACACAGAAAGTAAATTTTCAAGGTACTTTTATATATTAATTCTCAACTCAAAGGATTACAAGACTCTTGCAAGCACACTCTCTCTATCTATTGAGTTACAATGAGAACTATATATAATACTACCTACAGCCGGATATACTTTGATTCCAGTTGGAAACCTATAACCAAAAGCCTATACTACAAGACTATAGGTTAAGGTATCTCGGATATTTTATCTGAGATTTGGTAGTCAGGACATGTCCCTGACTTACCTTTTGTCACTAACTAAGGTTGGTAACATGTACTCTTATAAAAAGGTAAACAGTGGAATAAAGTATGGTCAACTACATGGCTCTTTAGGAAGAAGCCATGTTGTATCAGAAGTCTGCAGCGGAATGTTAGAGACCATACTTATGTCCACTGGTTCATAGCACTGTCTTTCGAAGGTTAAGTTGCTTCGGAAGAATAACTTCTTCCGAAGCCACTTATACTTCGGAAGACTGCTTCTTCCGAGGCTTGGGAACTTCTTCTTTGTCTTCGGAAGTAGAGTTTGTTTTCGAAAGTTGATCTTTTACTTGACTTCGGAAGAACTCTTCAACCTTCAGAAGTTCTCATACTTAGCTTCGAAAGCCTTTGTATGGAGCACCGAAATGGACTAAGTGAAATGGTTTTGGTTGCATCAGCCTTTATCATGATCCAACAAACTCCCCCTAGGCTGATGCTACCAAAACTTCATTTATCTCGGCTTCTCAAAACTTTCAGCACCAGGGAAAGAAGATACTTATCAGTTTCTTTGTTCTTCCCTGATGTGGTGCTAAGAAGTTTGTACAAATCCTTGGTAGACAGAAGATCCAGTCTGTTACCTTGGATTATATGTACCCTTTGCTGTGGCCCTCTGAAAAGAGTTAGATGATGGGAACTGTAATCATATTCCCATCTAACTATAGGTTCCAAGTCTGGACCCTCCATAATCTGTAGAAAGGCAGTGCCCTTAGTGAAAGATCTTTCCTTGTCTTCCTTTCTTCTCAACTTCAACTCTTCTTCAATCTTGGCTTTTGCAGTTAGCTCGGCTAGATGGAGACTGTTGATATGATTTCTAATGACTGCAGCAGCTTCAGAGTTGGAGGGGTTGAAAATGGCTTCTCTGCTAACTCAGCAATGTCAAATCTGCTGGAGTGTAGCAGAGAGGTTGCATTAAGTCTCTTGACTTCTCCACTTTCTCTTTCCACAATAAAGTTGTGAGAAGTTTCATCAAACCTCCACTGGATTATCTTCTTTCTAGGCACAAGAGACTGACTAGGAATCTTGTCATCTTTCCTTGTATCCAGCAGAGTCCCTAGTTTTCTTCTAAGTTTCTTCTCTTCATCATTTAATGAATCCGATTTGACGCCTAGAAGTCTTGCAGCCTGGTCCAATGTTCCTCTAGGCAAGTCAAGAAATTGATTTCTTATGAAGGAACATGAAGATCCATCAACATAGGTGATGTTGACAGAGTCCTCTTCACATGAGATCTCACTCAAGGTTGTATAGTTTATGAGCTTGGTCTTGATTGCCTTGAATTCATTAAGAGAGAGAGGTTGAGAAGGCTGATGGGATGGTTTGGATGGAGGTTGTGTTGGTTGTGGTTTAGAGGTTCTGGGAAGGGTGATGAAGTAGGTTTGGGTAGAGTTATAGGTTCAGGGGTGAAGGGTTCATCTAAGGGCTTAGTTTTGATAGGGAAGGAGAATGAGATTGGTTCTTCTGGTGTTGGTTATGGTTGGGTGGTTGGGGTGAAGATCGTTCCCTGGCCCCTTCTGTACATCTCTCTCTTCTTTCCCATACGGATGTCAGTTTTGATTTCACTGACAATCCACTAGAGTGTCTTTTCAGACATAGGACCCACCTGCCTACCAGAGAAGCCATGAGCCCGGAGATAGTCTTTCATCCAGGCTTTGTCACTAAGCTTCTTGGTTGCAGAGATCCTTGCTTCTTCTTCCTTCTTCTTCTTCTCTTTGCTCTTTTCCCTTGCAGGATTCTTCCTTTCTTTCTCCATTTGATCCTGCTCTTTGTTGTGGAGTCATAGGATCGTATCATTATCATGTGGAGAAAGTTCTTGAAAATTGAAGCCTCTGGAAAGTAGGAATTTTATCCTAGCTTCCCTCAGCTGCAAGGCAGCTTTCCTCTGTTCCTCTTCTTCCCTCTCTAAGGCCAACCTGGCTTCTTCTTCTTGTTTAAGCCTGGTTCTTCTCTCCAAAGTCACCAACTCCTCTAGTGGTAGCAGGAGTACTTCTTTATTTGCAGCTCCTAAGTTGATGAGTTGATCAATGAGTTCCTCTATTTTCTTGTTGTTGATTGCCTCCTGATTGGCTGTAGCTGCCTTTGAACTAGCAGCTAGTAGCTTCTTAGCAGGGAATCTACCTTTCTTCTTTAGCTTCTCAATCCTTTCCTCTTCCTAAAGCTCTTCTGCAGTCATCTTCCTTTTTCCTTTGTCTTTTAAAGAGCTTGACTGTGGTGGTTCTTGGATAGAGGGTTCAGATTGAGAGAGAGGCTCAGATGGTGTTTGGGATGGAGCAGGTTTGAGTAAGTCCTCACTATTCACCTCAGATGTTATTTCAAGAATTGCATCTGTGATGATTAGATCCTCGAACATCTGGAACAGTCCTTCCGCAGCTTCCATTTCAGCTTCGGAAGATTCAGCTTGTTCTTCCGAGGCTTTAGCTGGTTCTTCCGAAGATTTCCTTGTAGCTTTGGAAGTTGAAGGAGATACATCTTCTGTCCTAATTTTTTCAGTTGCTGGGCCATCAGTCCCCATTTCCCCTTCGAAGTGAATCTTAGGTTCCATGTGGACCTTAGGTTGACCAACTTCTTCCACAGTGGTAGAAGGTGCAGTGATCCTTTGAAGCTCTTCAGCTCCAAAGTAGATCAGTGTAGGATCAAGGCTTGGCTGATCAATGGAGGATCTCCATACAAACTTGATGAAAAGTCTGTAGAGATCCTTAATCATCTGTGAGTCAATCTGAAGGACAGATTGGGATGACTTGGGCATAGAGATGATGTAGGAAGTTGAAGTTAAAGCTTGGACCGGTGGTTCCTTCTGTGTTTGTCTCTGAACATTCTCCCCCTTTTTGGTAGCATCATCTTGAGAGCTAGATGAGCTAGAGGAAGAAGTCAATGAGACTTGAACTGGTACATGCCTAACAGACCTCTCTATCTGTGTCTCAGCTAGTTGAGCCTTGAGATTGTCAATCTCAAGTTGCTGAGTGGCTGACCTGTTCTCTAAGATCCTAACCTGAGATTCAAGGTTTGAGACCTTGGAGATCAAGTACTAAATGGTGAGTTGCATACTTCCCTCGTCTTCATGTGAAGAATCACGGGGAGATGAGATAACATACCTAGTATGTTTAGTCTCACCACCAGATGTGGCTTCTTGGCACCCTGGATACCTTTGCTCAAAGTTATCTCTTTCAGAGACATCAATGGGCAAAGTTGCCGTAGACTCAGTCTGATTAATGTCACCACTGTCCTGAGAGCTCAATGAGAGACTCTGAGTAGTGGCAGCTGAGCCTACATGAGTCCCCTCCACATCAGTGGGACTTCACGGGTGGTCCATAGGACACCTTACATAATGTTAAAAGACGAATTTATCTCTCATTTAATCGTGTAATTATCTTGAATTAGATAACTACAGTTGCTTATGTTTCAGGTATGTTTGGGAGCTAAAATGGATAAAACGCTGCTTAGCATGGAACGGAGTGGACATGGGTAGAAAGAAGAAGAGAAGAAACAAAACATTCAGGGCTCCACCGTAACTTATGGTAGACACCGTAAGTTATGGTGGCTCCACCGTAACTTATGGTAGCCCGTAAGTTATGGTGGACCTGAAATCCTGAATCTCCCACTGTAACACAGAAGAAAACCACCGTAGCACTTTTGTGGCTACCGTAACTTACGGTGGCTACCGTAAGTTACGGTAGAAGTGACGAAAAAGTGCAATTTGCTATATTAAAATGGTTTGAGTGGTGCCTTTTGCCATATAATCTGGATCTGACGATTCCTTTCCAGATAAGAGGCGAAATTGGCTGTTCTTGCTTCATTCCAAACGTTTCTAAACATTTGATTTGTGTTTTTGATTCATATGAACATTAGTTGGTGTATGGTGATGATGGATCAAGTCATGCTTGGCTAAACTTATGGTGATCATCCTAGATGTAAGGTTTGCTTTTGAAACACTATGTTTGTGCTTGAATTTCTAGAATGATAACTTTGAATGTTTGTTTGAGTTATTATGGTGTTTGGATATTTGTTTGTAAGTTGTTGATTGTTGTTTGATGTTAACCCAAACCATACGTTCTTGGTGCCATTGGCAATTGAGATATCATGGGAGGGATTAAGGTTGGATAATTGTCAATTGATTATCAAGTAACAACCTCGCATTTTACGATCCGAGTACTTAGTTCTCTTTCATCACAATCAACTATTTAAGCACGAACCATGTCTATGTGGTTCTTTCTAGTAAGCATAAACATAAGTGTGGATTAAAACCTGAAATCTAGGATGGTCACTTGTTCTTAACCTGTTACAAAAGTACGTTTTGATTTGCAATCTATTTAGTTACTATTAGTTCTTAAACCAAAACAATCCAATTCTTGATATTTAATTTTTGCATTTTAGGGCAATTGTAGTTAATTTACATGACTATAACATAAACACATATTCCACAAACTCCTTGTGTTCGATACCTTTTTACTACTATCTTTGAGTTGTAATTTGGATTAAATTTACGTGTACTGCGACAGCACGTCAAATTTTGGCGCCGTTGCCGGGGAGTTGTGCGCAACGTGTGTTTGCTTATTAGTTTGTTTTGTTATTTTGGTGTTACGCTGGTTGTGTGTAGTGTGCAGGTTTTTGTTTCAGGTGTATGCATACCAGAAACTCGCGGTTATCATCACCATTAGTGTTTGATCCAGAAATTGAGCGAGCAGCTCGTAGAAACAGAGTATTACATCGACAAAACAAAATCAGTGGTTCACCAATAGCACCTAAATCACCCGTTACACCACGGAACACAATGGATCCGCTTTCACCGCCTCCTACTACGGATCAAGCAACACCATCCGAGCCTTTACCCAATCCTACAGTACCACCTGATACTAAACCAACCCATACCCTATTACCTAGAAGTACCCAAACCGAACATTCTTTTAGCTTTGACCCATCAGCACCCATTCCGCCCTTTTCATATTTCTTCCCCACAACCGGTCAATCATCATCGTCTAAACCAGTATCACCACCACAACCATATCAATCCAACCCATCCATATTTCATACTCCCCCTACCTCTCAAATGCAAATGGATACACAATACCAACAACATCAAGTTGTATAAACATCGGGAGCAGGAGGAGCTGGTGTTGATGGTGGTTATGGTGATGAATTTAGGAGATATGAGGAAGAAGGGTACACGTACGAAGGAGATGCTGATCAAGGAAATTATGCTTACAGTCAAGGACAAGATATGCAAGGATATGGGAGACCACAACCACAAGTTGTGCAGCAATAAATTATACTACAAAAAATACAACCCCAAGTGGGGCTACAATTTCAAGGGCAGATTCCTCCACAACATGGGGGAGCAATCTTTCAACCACTGTTTCAGCAATTCGTGCCTCTAGGACCACAAGTTCAAAGACCAATGGGTCCTCAGCGACCAAGAGTTAGGTTGGGTGTCCCACGAAGGCATAGTTGGGACGCTGCTAGAGGTATTGAGGCACACTTTCATCCAATCATCACAAATAATCCATCACCAGTGGTCATTCCTCAAAACAATCAAGGGAGAACGTTTGAAGTCCGAACAAATTCACTTCAAAGTTTGCCAAAACACAAAGGGTTAGCAACGGAAGAACCCTACTTTCATTTGGAAGCTTACGACTCAATTCGTAACATAATTGGTGGTCAAGGATTCTCTGCGGATGATGTCAAATTGGTGTTGTTTCAATTTTCATTAGAGGATAAGGCAAAGAGGTGGTTCTATACTTTGCCATCTGCTTTAATTTACACATGGGCTGAGATGCAACAAAGGTTTTTAGAAGAGTTTTTCACAGCCCAAAAGACTAATGATGCTAGGATGTAAGGCCCCGTTCCCGGGCACCTCACAGTTGGTCATTCATCGCGCATAAAACATTTTAAAACGTACATTTATCTTGCAGCAGAATTTAAAACTTTCATTTATAACTAAAAACATGTCATTTCATAACATTACAATATTCGTTTTTATCTCAAACTACATTGGCATGTCAAAATATGGATGCCAGCCTCAACGGGACTGAGTAGTCACTCGTGCCATCCTCAGCAACATACCTGCCAACTAGAAACACATCAAAAGTCAGCGTTGCTGAGTGAGTTCTAGTTTTATATGAAATACATACTTTCTTTTTGTTAAAACCATTCTTTACTTCTTTCAAAATCATACTATACTTTCGTATGTGAACACACATCGTACGTACATACACATAGATAATATCATTATTATCTTCTTTTCTCGTTCATTCTTTATTTTTAACTTTCATTCATTCTCAGTCTTTTACTTCTATCTGGATCCGGTCACACTTTACCCTCTTCATGGCACACAGCCATGATTACTGAGGTCGTGTGATAAGGATCCCATTTCATGCGTTATCACTATGTTCCTTCCGTTCATTATTTTCATTCATTCGTTCTTTAGCTTTCATTAAGTTCATTATCTTTCGTTTGTTTCATACTTTCTTTCTTTCATAATTATCTCTCTTATTCATTAACTCACGCGATACTCCCGACTCATGTCCGAAGACTGATACTGTGCCGGGGCCTGCTCACAAACCCCCGACTCATGTCCGAAGACTGACACAGTACCGGAGCACGCGATCCGTTCCTCATTCGTCTCATCTCACTCTCACGCACTACTCCCGACTCATGTCCGAAGACTGACACAGTACCGGAGCGTGCGATCCTCTACTCTTCCACTTAGATCATGTCTCATGCAATATCCCCGACTCATGCTCAAAAGCTGATGTTGTGCCGGGGCCTGCTCACAAACCCCCGACTCATGTCCGTAGACTGACACAGCACCGGGATACGCGACAAAGATCTTGTTTGAGTCAATCACCTGGATTGAACTCTATCCGAGTCTGTTGCAACACAAATTTGCTCACTTCACTATCTCGTCTCATGCAATATCCCTGACTCATGTCCGAAGACTGATACTGTGCCGGGGCTTGACAAACAAACCCCCGACTCATGTCCGAAGACTGACACAGTACCGGGATACGCGATAGAGATCTCATCTCTCTATCTTGTCTCATGCAATACCCCCGACTCATGTCCGAATACTGATACTGTGCCGGGGCTTGACAAACAAACCCCCGACTCATGTCCGAAGACTGACACAGCACCGGGGTACGCGACAAAGATCCTCCTTCGAGTCTGTTGCGACATAGAGTCGCTCACCTCCTACATACACTCTTTAGCTTTACGTTCGTTCATTCATTAATGCATGCGTTCATTCATTACGTTCCTCTTTCATTATCTTTCACTTTACGTTACATAATACTTTTCATTCATTCATACACGTATACGTAAAGATACGAAAAGATAAACATACATCGAAGAAAGGAACATCGGCATTTACAAGTCATCAGTATTCACCATCTATCATGGCAACATCATACTTAACCTACATACATCATGCATACACATGCAATACTATCGTCATCGGGCCCAACGTAACTTCTAATCCTCGACAGTTATCACATATGCACCTACGGGAGCTATCGCATCATTACCTACCCTTGCTCTTTTCCCGAAGGCCAGTACTTGAACTATACCTCTCCTCATACTCAGCAGCCCTATTTGGGCGATTGGGCATGCTTCAGTCGCATGGCTTCCACGCGACTGGACCTCATGCGATTGGGCACCTATGCGAATGAACCTCCAATCATATGAATGAATACTAGGCGATTGGACATCATACGAATGGACTCAATGCGGATGAGCACCTATACGACTGGACACACAGTCGTGCGATTAGGCACCTAGGCGACTGAGCATCTATGCGACTGGGCCCTCAGTCGTATAACCTGTCGTGCGACTGAACCTCCAGTCGTGCGATTGAACTCCAGTCGTGTGGTTGAGCTTCAATCGTTCCTCAGTCGTGCGATTGGCCCTCCAGTTGCCTAGCCCTAACTGGGCAGCGATTGCAGTTCATCCCGAACTGCAGTCGCGACTCACGACCTCCAAATCCTTCCAAACTCGTTTTAACCCCAAATTAACCCTCCTAAACCTTAGGGGATCATACTATGACAACATTCAAGCACATACACGTCCAACTCTAAATACACCATACACATACACATATGCATAAAAATGGGTTTACACCCAAAAACTCAAAAAAAAGGTTTTCAGACGTGTTCCAGCCCCAAAATCATTCAAAATCATGTAAAAGAGGGGTCTTAGAACTCACCTTAGCAGCCTCCTCGGTTAGAGCTTCGTTTCAAGTCACTACACGTCGATTTTGGCTCACGAACCCGCTTGGACCGAACTGTCTCCTTCCTCTCTCTGATGTTGGTGAGTGTGGGAAAGAGTAAGGGCTGCCCTCTTCCTTAAATACTACTGTCCAGTCACCCGAGCTCTCCATGCGATTGGACCTTCAGTCATCCAAGCTCTATGCGACTGAACACTCCAGTCGTACGATTGAGCCCAGTCGTACACTTGAGCTTCAATCGCATGACTCCCATATGATTGGACGCCCCAGTCGCATGACACTCCAGATCGAAATTTCCGGGCGTTATATAGGAGAAGCTTGAGAAGCTTCCAACAATAACAAGGTGAATTGTTCCATGAGGCTTTTGAGCGGTTTAACTTGATGATCAAGAATTTTCCTCATCATGGAATTGAGTTATGGGAGTTGTTGAATTCTTTTCATGAGGGGCTTCATTCTGAAGATGCCCGGGATTTAATGTCTATTACAAATGGTACATTTGGTACAAATTATGAGCAAGACGATTGGGCATTTTTGGAACAAATGACGGTTACATCAAAGAGGAAGGCGCAATCATCAAGACGAGCACGACCGGTGATTACACGAGCTCCAGTTCATGCGGTGGATGATGGTAATGTACAAGCTACAAATCAAGTTTACAATGTTTGTACAAATTGCAATGAGTTGGGGCATACTGTGGATTCTTGCACGGTAATGTTTGAACAAGTGGAGGAAGTGAATGCTATTCAAGGTCAAGGATTTGGTGGAAGAAATTACAACATGAATTCAAATACCTATCATCCGGGTTCGAGAAATCATCCCAACTTCAATTATGGGAATCCGACCAATCAATCCAACCCGAATTTTCAAGGAAACACCCAAGGTAACTATGTGCCTCGCCAACAATTCAATAGTCAAGGCAATTACTGGGGTGGGAACAATCAAGGTTTCCAAAGGCAATCCCAACAATCAGGTAATGAGCAAGGTGGTTCATCGGGTCATGTTACTTCAAGCGGGAATGAAGTTATGGATATTCTTATGATGATGCAACAGGAGATGCAAAAGAGAAATCAGTTGGACGATGCTCGTGCCCAAAAAGATGAAATTCGTGACAAGGCCATTCAATCTTTGAGCATCCAAATAGGCCAACTCGCAACAGAAGTAGCAAACTTGAAGAAGAACAAAGGAGAGCTGCCAAGTGATACTGTGGTGAATCCTAATCACCAATCTAGTTCCAAGAGCTCAAAACAAGTACACATTAATGCTTTGGAATTCACATCTCAGGTAAGTGTTCCTTTGTTAGATAAATTACCCCTAAAACTCCCAGATTCAGGAGTGCCCTTGATTCCAATTCATATAGGAGACCTTAAAATTGACCGGGCACTTTTAGATCTAGGAGCATGTGTTAGCATCCTCCCCGGGCATTTATATGACAAATTTGATTTTGGTCCATTGAAATATGTTGATACCCTAATAATGTTGGCTAACCAAACACCCATTAGGCCCAGGGGTATGCTAACAGATGTTATTATAAAGGTGAGAGATTGCTACTGCCTAGAGGATTTTCTGGTGCTGGATTACACTTCTTCTATTGAGAATGCACCACATTCACTCATCTTGGGTAGGCCATTTCTAGCTACTGCACAGGCAGTCCAAGATTGTGAGCTAGGAATGGTGAACATGAATTTTGTTGAGAAGGTTTTGAACTTAAATATGTTTTCTATTGTTACTAACCCTTCCATCAAGGAAGCATATTTTGCTGTTGACATGTTAAAGGAAGTGAAAGAGGTTGCAGCTAAAGAAAAGAAGAGAAGAGAAAGAGAAGAGTGAAGAAAAAGAAGGTGGGGAAGACGGTTGAACACACTGAGATGGATAGTGAAGGTAAGAAGACTGACACCCCGACCGATGGCGGAATCATCGAGGCGGACGAATGTGAATCGATTGTTCATAGCACAAGGTAATAAATACGTTGAAATAACATTTAATAACCATTTATTTATTGAATAATGCCATTCAAGTCACACATTACAACGTAATTAAAATAAACCATGAAATATAATATTGTCTTCTTTATTTTTGACTAGGTCCAATCCTATATGAGCAGAGAGAATTCCATTAGATAGCATTTCCTGAAATCATATGAAAAAGTAACGAGTCAGCTAAAGAATTAGCCGGTGAGTAGTCACAGGTTTAAATACACACACAAAATTTGATTAAATAACTTGAAAACAATTCAACTCACATGGTAATGTTATAACTAACATGCAACAATGTATCATAAATGACAAACAACACGATCAAACCTATTGACTGAATTGACTCGATCCACAGACGAAGCCTTATAGAATGTATGATTCCGGTTTCAATCACCACGCGACTAAACAAATGGGGTGGGTTGTCAAACCAATAGATCTATCATTGTTACCGTGGTTGTGTGAATTAATGATCATGTTACCAAGTTCATCTAAATACAAACACATAATTGCAAGTAAATAACATAACACGTATTGAATTGAATATTAGTATGAAATAGAATAAAAATGAATAAGCATGGTTGCGTATGGTATCACATGATTTCCCTAAATAATAAAACATGAAAAATAGGCAATGAATACTCACATGATAATTATAAGCGTGTTGGAAATATTAGAATGATAGACGTGACACCAAAGGAAACTCCTCAAGGTTCAACCTAAGTTTTGACGTTCTCTTTGTTAGAATAACAATGGTTGAGCGACTTATGTATGAATTAAGGTTCTTGATTGGGTTTTGGGATTTCAATAAAATGTAATAACTTGATTGAACAAAATAAATTAATTGAATAATACAACTTTTTTTTAAAAAAAATATAACACTAATGATTAATTAGTGAAATGAGTTATTATCCATAATGAAATATTTCATTTCAATAATTAGTTATGAAATGTCTTGTTAAAATGATTGAACGAGTATTTAACTATTAGAAAGGTTTACAAAATTTAAGACTTATAAATGGTTTTTTTTATAACATTTACATTCTTTAAAAGATTTTAAAATAAAAGTATTACCTTAAAGTTTTCAGAAATTGATTAATAAATTTCTAAAATAAATGTAATTAAGAAAATAGATATTATTTTTATTAATAACTTTTAGAAATTTCTAGAATTTAAAATGATTAAAATAATTGTCTAAAAAATATGTGTTGGACCGGGGTCGAACCCGGGTCCTCTTTGGGTGAGGGCTGTGATTTACCAGTTGGGCAGAAGCCCATGATCTAATAAAACACCAATTTTAAATCTTAAAAACAATAATTAGTTATTTCCCCCAAATTTAATCATGAACCCTAGATTCAATTTGTATCAAATTGAACATGAAAGCTAAATCAATAACCAAATCAATCATAGGGCTTTTGATTAGCATCCAAAAACGAGCGTAATCATGTATCTAATTACCTGGTTTGAGATAGAATCGATGATTTAAGAAAGCTTGAACGAGTCGCGACGGGTGGTAGTCGATTGGAGTTGATTTTGTTGATCAAAATCGAATTAATTGTGCAGAAAGCTTCAATTGGACCAGATGATCAAAAGCCCTCAATCAATTTCTGTTGAGGTTGCTTCGAATATGGAGTTCGACAGAGTGCGGGTTGCGAGTGAAGATGGAGATCGAAAGAGATGATGGGGTTTGTTTTGTTTGTAATTGGAGTTGCAGAAAGTTCAAAGTGATCGATTTAAAGGTGTCACTATGCGTTTATAGTCCGATTGTAACTGTTTCAAATCAAACGAGTTTAAGGTTGATTCAGGATTTTCGGGTCACGATTCGATTATAATTACATGGTGTTATTCGCAATTATTGATGTGTTTGAATTCGCAACGTTCACAGAATCATTTTCAGTTGATTAATTTGATTGATTGCGTTGATGATCAAGTTGAAACAGCTTGAGATTTGAATGTGGGTTTCGGTTTTAGTTTGAACACGTTAAGCATTTGATTGAATCCAATTAAGACCGGTTATGTGTTCAAAACAGGTATGCAAGAGTTAAGGGGCGGTTTAATTGCAACATTTTCGAGTGGTTTGAGGGAGAGGTGGTCTCCGGAGCCGACCCGAAGGTTGGCCGGAGATGATTTACGAGACACAGGGGGGTTTGGGTTGTTTAAAAAATTTACAGATTTAGCCCCTGTATTTTAGGGTGATTGCTATTTTATGCTTTGACTCTATTGAATTAAGTTTAAAAAAATTACAATATTTGCCCCAAACTTATTAAACCAATTTATAATTAAATTTGTCTTTTAAAACTTTAAAGAGTTTATAAAAAGAAATAATTTAAAATTAAATCTAATTCTCATTACAACTTATAGACTTTTATAAGTTTATATGTTTTGTAAAAAAATACTTTGATATATAATTATTCTTTCCATTTTAAAATTCATAATGACAATTATTTGTAAATTTGTAATACTGTATTTTATGAATTATGAAATTATTATAACTTGTTTAAATGGTTTAAATAAATGACATTCTAAATAAAGCCATTTATAATATTGATCAAACTATACCGAGTTACATTTAATTCATTGAAATTAATACTCTAAAAAAAACAGGTTCGGGTTACAATTTAAAAATGGGTCGGATGTTACAGCACACTTGTTGCACAAGTGTGGGGATGCGGGAAGGTGTGTCAAGTTTCCCGGCAAGAGTTGAAACATCCCACAAGGCCACCATAAGTCAAACTATTCAGGTTGCATCTTCTCTTGTACAGTTTGTTTCTTGTTTTCTTTTGAGTAGTTCGGTTGGGTGGTAGGGTGGAGCTTATGATATGTTAATGTTTATGTGTCGGGGTTGAATTAAGGAGGTGTTAGTGTCATAAAAACAAAAAAAATATTTTCAACTTTTTGAGTCTTTTGTTTTGTTTATTTTGTTCCTTTCAAAGCCATACATTGGGGACAATGTATCCCAAGTGTGGGGATGAGGGAAATTTTTAATTTTTAGCATTTGTGTTAATTTTTTTAGCTTTTTTTTTTAAAAAAGGGTTATTTGATGAGAAAACACAAGCAAACAAGGGTTGGAGGAAGTGTTTTCCCCCGGGTACATTTAGGTTGACTCACACAATTGACCGACACCCATACACTTCCCATGGGGAGGTTTGGCCACACGTTTGAATCATTTGATAATTTGAGGGTAGCATTTGTGTGGTGAGACTCTAGAACTCGCATGATCGATACGTCCCAAGACCATAATGAACACATATATGGGGACGATAGAGGCAACTTGTAAGGCCCCGTTCCCGGGCACCTCACAGTTGGTCATTCACAACATAAAACGTACAGATTATAAGGTTTAAGCAGCGGAATTAATTTTAACAAAAAACCATTCATTCATTAAATCACTGTTGTTAAGCAATACATTCTAGTTTCTAAGTCACAAAACAATTAGTCGAATGAATTTCAAAACAACAGTATCGTCAAAACATAATTTGGATGTCAGTCTTGTCCTGCCGAGTAGCCATCTCAGTGTGCCATCCTCAGCAACCTGTTACCTGCCAACTGGAAAATACATAAAAGTCAGCGTTGCTGAGTGAGTTCTAGTTTTATAATAAACATACTTTGTTTTCATCAAAACCGTTCTTTCTCTACACGTGATCGTACATCGTACATACGTATGGATAATATCTTTGTTATCTCTTTCATTCATTCATTCGTTCGTTATACATCATTATCTTTCACTTCTTATTTAGATCCTGTCAGACTTTACCCACTTCATGGCACACAGCCATGATTACTGTGGTCGAATGACAAGGATCCCGTTACGTTTCTTCGTCTTACCTTTCATTCAAGAACATTCATCGTACACATATCAGATAACATTTATTATCTGTGTCATTCGTTCGTTACATCCTTATCATTTCGTTCTCATATGGATCCTGTTAGGCTTTACCCACTTCATGGCACGTAGCGATGATTACTGTGGTCGAATGACAAGGTTCCCGTTCATTTCATTCATTCATTCGTTCGTTATACATCATTATCTTTCACTTCTTATTTAGATCCTGTCAGGCTTTACCCACTTCATGGCACACAGCCATGATTACTGTGGTCGAATGACAAGGATCCCGTTCATACTTACTTGCACATTGAAAGGTGAATTGTACCAATACCATATGCTACACCCCGATCGTTATTAGCTACCGGGCCGAAGTCAACATATGAACAACAAAACGTATGCCACGGTACTAGAGGTAAGCGGTAGAGGTACCATGACCATGGTCAATCACAGAGAAGGACCAATCGCGTTATTCAATGCTTGCAAGACATAATTCGTTCGTTCATTAATACATGTATTCATCATCATTCTTCTTTTCGTTCATTCGTTAATACATGCATTCATCATCATGTTCCTCTTTCATTTGTATGTATCTTACTTTCATTCATTCATACATTACATACGTTTGTACGTTCATTTCATTCATTCATTCATTATATACGTACAATTTTTACTTTTATTCATACATTCACGTCATCTCATACTTAACAGTATTAAATAATAATATTGTTAACAATAATAAAATACTGATAATAATATCAGTAACCTTAATAAGGGGTCAATCATTAATCATCATTGCATGCATAAAACATCATCGTTTATTAACCCTGGTCAACCCTGGTCAAATCCTTGAAATCCGGATTCCCGAAAATTTCCTGTAAAAATTCTAAGTGTTTGGGCGCATGAGCCCTGTTTGAACTTATAACCCTACACTTAGTCATTTCGGCTGACTTCTCTAGGCATATGACCACTGTTTAGACTTTTCACCTTATGCTTAGTTTATTTTCAGACTCATGAGCACTATTGGGACTCATGAGCACTATTGGGACTTATTACCCTGTACTTGGTTTATTTTTTTTTTCAGACTCATGAGCACTATTCGGACTCATGAGCACTATTGGGACTTATAACCCTATACTTAGTTTATTTTTCAGACTCATGAGCACTATTGGGACTCATGAGCACTATTGGACACATTACCTTGCACTTAGTTATTCTAAGTCCAAATTTCAGGCATATTACTACTAATTGGGCTTGTTAGGTGTTTTAGTAACCTGCTCATGTGACTAATTCATATTCCAATTCCCAAACATCAGAATGCCTAGAGCTAAACATATACACATGATTCTAGGCATAAATCTAACATAAACATAAACATACATACATTCATATCATACGGGTATTATACCCAAACTTATAAAAACATACTTACATGCATTTTCCAGCCCTAAAACATTTTAAAAACGAGTAAAAAGGGGACCTAGAACTCACCTTGGGTGTCGTTACTGCAATCCATAAAGAAATCATCCCAAGTCGTCTAGCTTTAACCCATATCGCCCATAATAAACATTCTACGTCATCCCGAACAAGCGCACAACCCGACTACCTTCTTAGTCGTCTAGCATAACTAGCCAGTCTACGCTGCCCCCAATCGGATACAACAACCTCATGTCATACCCAAACAGTCAAGAAAACACCTAAAACATAATCATTGTAATGGCACGAACCGTAGCCATTAAAATGACTCCCCCAAACACGTTGCCTTAACCATAACAAGACCATCGAATTATTAACATAACCGTGCCACTTAAACATTATCATACTAGAATCATTACCATAATCATCAATCTATAACCATGCCACGACTTTATGCTAACTATCCTTGTTATGTATTCGTAACCCATATCATCATAGGACCATCCTCCTTTTAAACATCAAGATAATCCTAAACATAGCTAGTCCATCATGTCATCATCATCAAGTATCTGTCACCTTAAGCCCATGTTTACTAATTCATCTTCCTCATAAAGCACCAACATGAGCAACCAAACACCTTTATCATCAACATTTAGACACCATTAACATCATCATTCTAAAACAATCATCATCGTTATCTAACAGTTTCATCATCATCATTCTAACAACAACATCATCACCATCTAACAACAACATCATCATCATCTAACAACAACATCGTTCACACAGCACCTTCATCGCTAAATAATCATCATCACCAGCTTAAACAACCCCAATCATAATCGCATCAACGTTTACAGCCCTAACCGACACTAAATCGATCACCATCGTCATTCTCAAGTCCACAATCATAGCTAAACAACAAAAACTACATTACCTACAGCTTATCATCGACATATTTACCTCTAGTTCGGTTTCTTTCAACCCGACAGTCACCACCAATGCTACCGACAGCCACAACCACCACCAACGCGACCACCATCGACCACCAACACCACATCGCGACTACCATCGACCACCAACACCACATCGCGACCACCATCGACCACAGTCGCCGTCGCGACCACCACAGCCCCGATAACCACCGTCGGCCCCCGACCCAGAAACACCACCGCCATCCTCATCATCGACATCGTGAACCACCACAGTCACCATCACAGCCATCGACAACCGTGAATCATCACCATCTCCATCGAACCCACCTGTAACCGAAGCCTCTGCCTTCGATTCCCGCTGCTACGTTGTGTTTTAGGAGAAATCAAGGCCACCATCGTGACCGGGGCGTCGAGGGGACTCCGGCTTTGTGCGCCACTCGCCGACACTCGCCGGAGTGGGTCGCCGGTGGCCAGTGGTCGGGTTCGACCGAGAGAAGAGGGGGGGGAAGATTGGGGTAGCGGCTGAAATTTTTTTTAGGGAAGAAAGGGTTTTGGATTGTTTTTATGGTTTTCTAAATTGTCCATTTTGGTCCCTCACGTTTCCACATTTTGATTTCCAGTCTAAACTTGACAAACTACTAATCTTTTCGCGAGGTAAAATTCAATAATACTATTATTAATATTATCTCGTCACTTGAGTTTATTTTTGGAAAATTTAGGACGTTACAAGTCTATCCCCCTTATTTAGGTTTCGTCCTCGAAACCTGTTGGTCCTTACACAACGTGGGATAATACTTTCTCAATCGCCACAGATTCTCATGTTGCTTCTAAACATGTTCCACACACACCATATAAGGTATGATCTTCTTTAACCGTCTACACATAGCCTTTGCAACCTTCAAATGTCCTAACGCACTCCTCTTATGGATCCTTTTCATTAATGCAAACCTTATGACTACGAACCCTAATTCATGAGTAAGTATATTATCATCTTGTATTTAACCTTGTGAACACATAAATCACATAGCACACGCACATAATACTGATTAACTTTTACCCGTTTCACCTAAATTTTCCAAAAATAAACTCAAGTGACGAGATAATATTAATAATAGTATTATTGAATTTTACCTCGCCACTTGAGTTTATTTTTGGAAAATTTAGGACGTTACACAACTAGGGTGGCCTCGTCTGGATGAGTGTGAGTGTGGAAATTTGGGGGGTTGGGGCCTCATGCATTATATATATGAGCCTGGTGTGAGAGGGGCGGGGGTTTGGTTCATTAGTAGTCACTTTGAGCTTAAGGCCTATCATTTCTAACCCTTAGCCCTCATTCCTAAATGTAACCCTTATGATACAACCCAGGTGACAAGAAAAAAAAATGAAAAAATATATAAAAAAAGGTGATAGAAAAAGAAGAAAAAAAGAGAGAGGTTGAATGAATAAGCGTGGTCGTTGAAGGATGACACCCATTAAAAAAAGAAAAGAAAAGAAAAGAAAAGAAAAAGTACTCAAAAAAAAGAGGAGAATTGAATAAGTTGAAATGGGCGTACAAAAATAAGTGAAATCGGGTTGGATCATTAAGTCACTACGAAATATTTCCCATTCCTCACCTTGAGCCTAGCTCCATTACAACCGTGGAAGACCTCTTAACCCATATGTGTGTTTAATAATTGGTGGAAGCTCGATGGTCGTGCGAGCTTATGGTTGTTTGATCCTCACATATGCTTGAGTGTACACTAGCTCATTTTGCTAGAACTTAAATTTAACTGAGAGGAATGATTATAGTGAGGGGTGGTTGTGTGAGTAGTGGTGAGAGTGTACTCGGGGCTAAACGGGAGTTGTAGGCGTGATTGTTGCTTGTTGTTTGCAGTGTTGTTTGTTGTCAAGAGTTTGAGTTTGTCATGATGCGTCGCTTGGGACAAGCAACGGTTAAGTGTGGGGATGTGACGGGTGGTCCATAGGACACCTTCATAATGTTAAAAGACGAATTTATCTCTCATTTAATCATGTAATTATCTTGAATTAGATAACTACAGTTGCTTATGTTTCAGGTATGTTTGGGAGCTAAAATGGATAAAACGCTGCTTAGCATGGAACGGAGTGGACATGCGTAGAAAGAAGAAGAGAAGAAACAAAACATTCAGGGCTCCACCGTAACTTATGGTAGCCACCGTAAGTTATGGTGGCTCCACCGTAACTTATGGTAGCCACCGTAAGTTATGGTGGACTTGAAATCCTGAATCTCCCACCGTAACACAGAAGAAAACCACCGTAGCACTTTTGTGGCTACCGCAACTTACGGTGGCTACCGTAAGTTACGGTAGAAGTGACGAAAAAGTGCAATTTGCTATATTAAAATGGTTTGAGTGGTGCCTTTTGCCATATAATCTGGATCTGATGATTCCTTTCCAGATAAGAGGCGAAATTGGCTGTTCTTGCTTCATTCCAAATGTTTCTAAACATTTGATTTGTGTTTTTGATTCATATGAACATTAGTTGGTGTATGGTGATGATGGATCAAGTCATGCTTGGCTAAACTTGTGGTGATCATCCTAGATGTAAGGTTTGCTTTTGAAACACTATGTTTGTGCTTGAATTTCTAGAATGATAACTTTGAATGTTTGCTTGAGTTATTATGGTGTTTGGATATTTGTTTGTAAGTTGTTGATTGTTGTTTGATGTTAACCCAAACCATACGTTCTTGGTGCCATTGGCAATTGAGATATCATGGGAGGGATTAAGGTTGAATAATTGTCAATTGATTATCGAGTAACAACCTCGCATTTTACGATCCGAGTACTTAGTTCTCTTTCATCACAAACAACTATTTAAGCACGAACCATGTCTATGTGGTTCTTTCTAGTAAGCATAAACATAAGTGTGGATTAAAACCTGAAATCTAGGGTGGTCACTTGTTCTTAATCTGTTACAAAAGTACGTTTTGATTTGCAATCTATTTAGTTACTATTAGTTCTTAAACCAAAACAATCCAATTCTTGATATTTAATTTTTGCATTTTAGGGCAATTGTAGTTAATTTACATGACTAAAAGATAAAAACATATTCCATAAACTCCCTGTGTTTGATACCTTTTTACTACTATCTTTGAGTTGTAATTTGGATTAAATTTACGTGTACTGCGACAGCACGTCAGGACTCACCTCAGTTAAGGTTTGCTGATGGGGGCTAGAGATAAGAGATGTCTCCAGGCTCTGTTGATCTTGGAGAGGGTATGGTAGATCAACTTCATTGCCATGAAGAGATGTTATCTCTTCATCAGTTTTAAGAAGGAGATCAGTAAAGGATAGGGAGGCTAAACCTACTGATCCGGGACCTTGATCAATATCTACAGGCATTGAGCCTCTAGTGGGGCTGTCCCTAATTGGCTGCACAGGGGAGTGTAAAGACTCTCCTTGTGGCCTAAAGGCTTGGGTGTCGGGCTCTTAGGTTTGAGACTGAGGAAGCTCAAATCCCAAATTAAGGTCAAAAGTGAAGGATGGTGTGACCTCGGACTGAGTGGAAGCCCATTGTTCCACTCTAGTCCTTTTGGATTGAACAGGAGGAGCTTGTTCAATCAGAGTAGATTGAACAAGGGTTCGCTTGGGGCGTCTTTGATATGTGATTATGATGGGTGGAGAAGTGATGCGTGCGGATAGTATATATATTTTGATAAAGGTTTTTCGCACAAATTCAGTTTTAAATGGTTATTACTAATACTAACTACACACACAAAAGGCAAGTGTACCTATCATGAGGTAATATAGTGTTGGTAAGAACCGAGTATCAATCCGCGGACACACTAAGCCTACTCAACAACCCTCATAATTGACAATCAGTTTTGATTTAGAAAATGATAAGTTAAACAAAATAATAATAAATAAAGATAGATAAAGATAGATTGAAACTTTTGGTGATTCTTTCAGTGAAGTAAGGCTGTTATCCTAATTTAGATTACACTTATGCAACTATGATGAATTGGTGGTGTGATTAAAGATATTGAATAAAGTAATTGTGTTAACGTTTATAAAGATGAGCTGGCGTGATTTCTCGTCTATCCGCTCCGTAGTGACCAGGACCAACACAGGTTGAGATTTACTGCTTAGGTCAAGGCCCTAGTGATGTAGGTAAATCTTTTGTGTCCTTTTCGACATACGATTTCTGAAAACATAACTTAATGTAAGAAGAGAGTCGATCAAGTTCTATTCTAACATACCATTAATTTTAGAAAACCATAACAATTACCGTAGATTTCTCAGACTAATAAAAGGGAACCCGTAAATGAACAGAAAGTTAAGGTCTTATGATTTCTAATAACCATCTCTAGTTAATTAGCCATAGTTTGTTATGAATAAAAGTTGATCATACGTTTTTCAACCGTGTATGACAATCACAATTACAAACCATAAACTTATAACCCCCCGTTCAAATGTAGGTGCTACCCATCGAAAGTTTTCCCAAGACCACCATAACATTAACACAATATTTATCACACCATTAGTTCATCACAAATTACATAAGTGTTCACTAAATAGGATAACAAATGAAGTTTAGCTCATAATGAGCTTGAACCTAACAACAAAGATAGAAGATAGTAATGAAATCATCGATAAATTAGAACAATCAAACCGGTGATTCATTATGGATGATGTTAAATGATCCCGAGCTTCTTCTAAGTGTTGAATGGACCTCCAAAACCTTCTAAGGACCTCCAAAGGCTGGGTTCCCGAGAGGGAACACCAGCACTTCACCTCCTAAAAGCTTTTTTCAAAGTTGCAAATGAAGTCCTATTTATAGGCTTTCTGGAGTGTTTAAGCACGGCCCCGTGCCTAAAAGGCACGGCCCCGTGATAGTACAATGCTTACGAAAGTTGGTCGGCTCGTACGTGCAGGAGTTTTCGGGCACGGCCCCGTGACAAATGGGGCACGGCCCCGTGAAAGGGGAAAACACGGCCCCGTGCCTCCTGGGGCACGGCCCCGTGACTGCTTTTGGGGAATAGTACTTTTTGTCCTGTCAGATGTCCAATCACGGGGGTGTGTCAAATTAGCACGGGGGTGTGTTTCAGGCAAGGCATGGGGGCGTGCTAAATGAGGCATGGCCCCATGCTTGGAACTTTAAGCTTGGATTTCTTCAATTTCTTGTCAAATATGCTCCTTTTGTCCATCTTGCCCTTCACAACACCTGAAAACACAATATGAACGATTTAGGTATCAAATCATCATTTTCAGTAAGAGTTTATAGAATAATTGATGTGCAATTGATATGTTTTATATGTATAATTTGAAGCACATCAAGAAGGTAAAGTGAGATTTATGGTGAAGGTTACTGGTGTGGGTTCATCACCTATGGGGTTAACAGGGATGTCACCAGGAGCTATGCGCTCAATCATACGTGGAAGTAGATCAGTGTGTCTTCCAGTGAAGTTGGTGGACACGTTCTTCAGGGTCTTGAAGATGGCAGGCCTCATGTGAGGGACAGTCAGAGCAGCTGCACAGACAAGCTGACTCTGGTCCAACTCATAGTTGATGATGTGCTGAAGGAATCTAGGGTACATGAAGAATGTTTCTCTTTGAAGATTCCCTATGAAGTTAGTCAGCACAAACCTTGAGTAGTTGAAGCGCAGGCCTCTCACCAACCCATGAACTAAGCATCCTAGTTCATAAGGAATTTGATCCCATCCCCCTGACTTATTAGACAGATAGTGGAGAACAATGTGCAAGAGAAACTTCCAGTTGTAGGAGAAGTTGAACTAGTACACAGTTGACCTGCTTACATCTCCTCCATATCCCATTAGAGTGTAAGTGCTGTCTATGTCGTCCTTGGGAAACTCAGTAGGAGCTCCTTCATCCTGGAGCTCTAGATGCTCCCTGATGAGTTGTTCGGTAATGATCAATTCCTGTCCATAAATGCTGGTCCTCAGTATACGAACCCCATTTAGGGTTTCTGCTCGACCATTTCCCCAAAATTCTGCCATTTGGTTTGAGTAAACAGTGGGGTTAACGGTAAGGGCTGTGAGGTAGGTTGATTCAGAGAGAAAGGTGATGATTTCAGAGAAGTCAGCATCTCTTGAAGAATCAAGTAGTGCAACTTGGTTGTGCTGAGGGTTTAGCGCCATTATGAAAGGTGAATGAAGATCAGTTTGAACTTGGGTGAATTGGAAGTGATGAAACTTTTAGGACAGTAAAATGGTAAAAGTTAAACAGGTCTGGATTATTTAAACAGTGGAGGTGACTGTGGGGAGTAACTATGGGGGTTATGGTGGTTTTCGGTGGTTATGATGGTTTGCGGTTAAGAAATGACAATGGTGGCAAGGGATAAGTTTAAATAATCTGACAATTATTAGCAAAATCTTTACCTTTTATAGAGTGGGGCCCAAAAAGATATCCGTTACACAGTAAAAACTCTCTTTCCGAGTGTAAAACATTTCCGAAGGTAATTAGTCTTCCGAAGGCAACTCTTTCATCCGAAGCAAAGCATTGCTTCCGAAGGTAAGAATTGTTTTCTTGAATGAAGAGTTTTATAAGCTTCGGAAGTAGATCTGATGTGAAATCAATCGCTTCTTCCGAGACTAAAAACTCTTCTGAGAAGAAAATTTCCATGGAGGAATTTGACTTTGGAAGATATTAAGGAATATCTTCCGAGACTTAATTCCTCTTCGGAAGAAATCTACACTGGGAATATTTTAAAGAGATCTTTTGTAACAATGCTTAAATTGTATTGACACAAGACATTACACATTTAAAAAGCTTTCAAAAGAGGTAGTTTAATCAATGTTTATCATCCCAATAGCTGATATGAGATATTTAAACCTTTGTTCATCAAAAGCTTTGGTGAACAAATCAGCATATTGTTCATTTGAGTCAACTTTGATTAGTTTGATCAGATTTTTCTCATGAATATCTCTAATGAAATGATACCTGATATCAATGTGCTTTGTCTTGGAATGCTTCACTAGATTTCGATGATGGAGATAACACTGTTGTTGTCAATATGGATAGGGGTGCTCATGAAGTTGAATCCATAGTCTAACATCTGGTTCTGAATCCACAGCAGCTGAGCATAGCAGCTAGCAGCAGTAATATATTCAGCTTCAGCAGTTGATGTAGATACACGGGATTGTTTCTTGCATTGCCATGAGATGATCCTTCCACCAAGAAATTGACATCCTCCTGATGTTGATTTCTTGTCAATGTTGCAGCCACCATAGTCACTGTCAGAGTATCCATAGAGATTGAAATCACTATTTCTTGGATACCAAAGACCTAGTTTAGGTGCTCCTTTGAGGTATCTGAGGTTCTCTTTGCAGCAGCTAGGTGAGACACCTTTGGAGTAGCCTGATATCTTGCACAAATGTAAGTAGCAAACATGATATCAGGTCTACTAGCAGTAAGGTACATCAGAGAACCAATAATTGCTCTATACTGATGTTGATCAGTATCCTCCCCCTCAAGGTCTAGGCAAAGATTATGGTTTCTGGGTATGGGTGTCTTGGCTGGCTTACAGTCCTTCATCTTAAATCTTTCTAAGATGTCATTTACATACTTGGATTGATTAATGAAGAATCCTTCCTTCAATTGCTTCACTTGAATTCCAAGGAAGAAGTCCATTCTTTCCATGGAACTCATTTCAAACTTCTTTTTCATGATGCTTTCAAAGTCTTTGCACATTTGGTCATTTGAGGAACCAAATATGATGTCATCAACATAGTATTGGACAAGCAAAATATCCTTTCTAGACTTTCTAATGAAGAGAGTCTTGTCAATGGTACCTCTGGTGTAGCCACTTTTCAGAAGAAATTGAGATAGAGTCTCATACCACAGCCTAGGTGCTTGGTGCAGCCCATATAGAGCTTTGTCCAGTTTGCACACATAGTTGGGATGCTGTGGGTCTTCAAATCCTAGAGGCTGGCATACATAGATTTCCCTATCTATATCCCCATATAGAAAAGCACACTTGACATCAAGTTGGTAGACAGTAAAGTTCTTGGATGCCGCATAAGCAAGGAAGATCCTAACTGCCTCAAGTCTTGCAACAGGTGCAAAGACATCAGTATAATCAATTCCTTCCTCTTGGGTGTATCCTTGAACTACTAATCTAGCTTTGTTCTTGATAATCAAGCCTCTATCATCTTTCTTGTTTCTGAAAACCCATTTAGTGCCTATGGGTACTTGACCAGATGGTAGTGGACATAAATTCCAGACCTTTTGTCTTCTAAATTGAAGCAGCTCCTCTTGCATCGATTCAACCTAACTACTATCTTTCAAGGCATCTTCTACCTTCTTGGGTTCCATCTGGGATAGAAAACATGAGTACAAACAGACATTCCCATGATGTGTCTGTCCTCTTGTTCTCACACCTTCAGAGACATCCCCTATGATGTTCTCAGTTGGATGAGTGTTGTGAATCCTAAGATGAGCAATCACTTCCAGTTGCAGAGATAGGTCCAGGTTGGACATATTCTGATCAGGAACTGGAACACTCTGTCCAGCTGTTGTTTCAAAGTCATTTAATGAGGACTGATTGAATGACTAAGAAACATCATCAATGGTTGGCTGTGAAGTAGTATTAACAGTTGCATGTTCTTTCAAAATACTGCTTCCTTCAACCTGGTGTTGTACTGGATCACCTGATGAGTTTTGAGGTTCATCAAGTGATTCACTTGTTGAAGCTTCACTATTTCTTGAGATAGTTACACTATCTGATCTGTGAATGGTTGAAGCATGTTGTCTTTCAGCTCTTAGAGAATTTGGAAGAGGTCTGGGTAGCTCAAATAGTTGATTAGCATCAGCATCAGCATCACCTTGAGCACCTGTTCCAGCTGAAACATTTTCACAAGATGGTTTAGAATAGTTTGGAAACAATTCTAAGTCAAAGATATAATCAGGTCCATTCGCCCTAACACAAGGAGTGTGCTCATTAACAACTATATTGGATGACTCCTCAAATTGTTGATTCTTAATGTTGTACACTCTATAAGCTTTGGAGCTAGAAGAGTATCCAACAAAGATAGCATCATCTGACTTCTCAGCAAACTTTGCTAAGTTGTCTTTTGTGTTAAGTATGGTACACCTGCTGCCAAAGGACCTTAGAAAACCAATGAACGGTAGTCTCTTGTTCAATAACTCATAAGGGGTTTTTCCATGGGGCTTAACTACAAGAACTCTGTTCTGCACATAACATGCAGTGCTGACTGCCTCTGCCCAGAATGTTAGAGGAAGTTTTGAATCAGCTAACATAGTTCGAGCAGCCTCAATAAGTGTCATGTTCCTCCTCCCAGCAACACCGTTTTGTTGAGGAGTTCTGGGAGCACTATATTGTCTGGCAATCCCTTTTGAGTCACAGAATGAGTCAAGAACAAAGTTATTAAACTCAGTCCCTTGATCACTTCTAATAATTTTAACCTTATGATCAATTTGATTTTCTATTTTAAGAATAAAAGATTTCAAAGTTTCAGCTGTTTCATCTTTAGTTCTTAAAAAGAATACCCATATGAATCTTGTAAAATCATCAACTATCACAGGGCAGTATGATTTCCTTCCAATGCTCATTATACTTGTGGGACCAAAAAGATCCATGTGCAATAAGTGTAATGGAGTAGTGATTGAATTAACACATTTGGATTTATGAGATGTCCTGTGTTGTTTCCCTTTCAGGCAGGCAACACAGTTATCTTTGCAGAAAAACTCCTTTTTAGGCAAACCATGTACCAAGTTATTTTTAGCCAATTTATTCATTGTCTTAAAATTTACATGACACATACGTTTATGCCATAGTGTTGATTCATCACTATCAGCTTTGGAAAGAAAATATGATACTTCACCCATAGGAGAAGCATTGTTCATATCTAGCTTGTACATATCCCCTTTCCTGGGAGATCTAAGAAGCACTAATTCCGGAGGAATTGTCATCCCTAGTTTGAGGATAATGCACTCATGTTCTGTGAAAAGCATTTGATGCTTTTGGTCACAGAATTGAGAAACACTTAACAGATTGTGTTCAAGTTGTTTGACAAAGTGAACTTTGTCAATGTTTAATCTACCATTGGATATACTTCCTCTGCCAGAAATATATCCTCCGGTCTCACCTCCAAATTGGACAGGCACTCCATCATAGTTCTGGAATTATTGAAGGAGAGATCTGTTCCCTGTCATGTGCCTGGAGCATCCATTATCTACAATCCAGCATTGTTGTTCTTGTCAAATAGATGTCCCTGCACATAAGATGAGATTGTTAGTTTTGTTTGGAAGCCCAAGCCTTGCTGGTCTTGGGCTCTTCCAAAGATGATGACATGATTGAACCAAAAGATATGTATTGGGGTTCAATAGAGGTCGTTGAAGAAGAGGTTTGGGCTGCAGCATCTTCCTTGATCTTCCAATCCATCCCTTGGTTGATCTTTGAGGATGAGCTTGTTGAGGCTATTGCAGCATTGACTTCTTCCGAAGCTTCTTTCTTTTCAGAAGAAACCTTCACCACCTTTTCTTCCGAAGTAGTCTTCTTCTGGGTTGGTTTCAGGGAAGCTTTCTTGTTTTTCCGAACCTTTGAAGCTTTGACTTCCGAAGCCATTTTCCCTTCGGAAGAAGTACTTTCTTCCGAAAGCAACTTGTCTTCCGAGACCAACTTTCCTTTTTTCATCACTTGGACTGTTTGAAATGGTCCAAATGTGAAACATTCCCTGACTCCTTCTTTTCTACCATTATTTGCATAATGTGTGCTTGCTAGATTGTAGTAACAATCTTTTGCCATGTGGTTGTGCAGACCACACATTATGCGATGTTAGTCTTTTGCGAATTTAAAGGTTGCTATTTCTTGGGCTTCTTTTCTTCATCAGCAACTTTCCCTTTCAACTTCTGATCCTTTGATAGTACAGGAGTACTGGTATTACACTCCTTTCCTGAATCAGAGGTACCTAACACTTGAAATCTAGCTGAGATAAAGACACCTTTTTGCTTTGGGTCGATCTTTAGCTTAGACTCAGCAACCTTCTTGGCAATCTTTCTAGCAGCTTTAACTCTACTTCTTCTTGCCTTGGTGGTTAGGATTTGATCTTCACAGGAGGAGATGGGTGCATTTACCTGTATCTTCTCTGTGGTGGCCACTATTGTTGCATCCTCCTTCAACTCTAATGAAGAAGGGTCAGCAGTTGGAACCTCTTGCTCCTCAGTACCACATTTAGGTTGTCTAATAGACTTATAAGAGTGAGGTGGAGCGATTTCATTGATTCCCAACCCTCCTTTGTTTTGATAAAACATTTTGGAAAGGGAGGATGATGCAAGAATAGTTTGGAATTTTTGCTCAGCAATAGCTTGCTTCCTGGCCTGAGCCTCAGCAGTGACAAGCTGGGCTTGAGCTTCAGACAGCTTGGATATCAGATCTTTGATTTGAGTCTTATAGTTAGTTTGTTCATGTTTTAAAAGAGACACAGTTTTCTCTAACTCATCAATTTTCTTTTGATAGTCAGATTCAGCTCTTTTAAAGTCAGATTTTAAGATATTTAAAGACTCAACATCAGATCTGATTTCCATATTGTAATCCTTGTAAAGTTTAACTTTAGCAATACAGGCTGGAGTGCAAAGATGTTCATATACCTGAGTATCATTTGTTCTGGCCATGAATGCTTGAGCAGGAGTCACATCCTGTACCATGAAGCTCCAGTCAACATCTTGAGCTATTGCAGCTGTTTCAGTTGTCTTTTCTTCGGACTTCGAGGTTGAGGGATGTGTGGAGGCATGTGGGGTTCCCGGGTTGTTCTTGGGAGCCTTGCATTCCCTAGCAAAGTGACCCAGTTGGTTGCAGTTGTAGCACCTTGCCTTGGTCTTGTCAAACCCAAACTTACTGTTGACAGGGTTTTAAGGGAATTGCCTTCCAGTTCTCTTGAAAAACTTCTTCGCTCTGTACGTTAAAAGAGCCATCTATTGGACAATGTCCATATACTCTACATCATCTGGACTGAAGCACTCAAGGTCATCAAAGCAATATTGAAAATCACCAGAGTGTCCACTTCCAGAGACAAAGGCACAACTATCCTGAAAGGAGTTGTGTTGAACCTGTTGAGACCTTGGAGTCTCAGGTAGAGTAATGTAAGGTCCATTTTGTGAGTTGTCAAGGTAGCATAGCAACTGATGTTGTGGTTCTATGCTTTCCCTTTCAACCATATGAAAGGCTGAACTCAGTTGGTTATTAGAGTTACCAGAGGAGTTTTGCATGTTCATCTCCATCTGAAATGCACTGAGGATACCATACAACTCTGTAAGAGTAAGAGTCTTAAGGTCTGATGTTCTCTTGATCATAACAAAATAGTGTGTCCATAGTTTAGGAAGGGAAGACATGAACTTCCTTACTATGTCCCTGTTCTCAAGAGTTACCCTAATATCCACCAGAGTATCCACTATCTCAACATACCTGAAGTATTGTTGAGTCAAGCTTTCACCAGCCTTGAAAGTGAGGTTTTCAAACTGTTGCTTTAAGAGATCCCTCTTGTTCTCTTTAGTCTCCTTGGATCCTTCATACATGAGCTTCAGTGCATCCCATAAGTCTTTAGCTGTCTTGCACTTCTTGAAGCCTCTGTAGATGGAGTTTGGAAGAGCAGTTTGAATACAAGTCATAGCCCTTTGATCAAGCTCTATTCTTTTTCTATCTTCTTCTGAGTAATCGTCCACATCTTTTGGAATGATACGATTACCAGTAGCAGAAGTAGTGCTTGGTATGAAAGGACCATTAACAATGGAGTCCCACATCCTTGAGTCTTGACACTTGATGAAGCCTTCCATTCTTGTGCACCATGTGTCAAAATCTTCAGGGGTGATCAGTGGGGACTTGGTCATGGTACAAGTTTCCATATCAACTTTTATGAGAGCGGCCATTTGAGTGAGTGGGTTGTAGGGAGGAGTGAAAAAACAAGTTGATTTGGATGGTTAGATCACGCAATCAAGAGCCAAACACAACTCTGATACCAACTGCAGGATCGGTATTGGTCACTTAACAAGTGGCTTTTCTCTCAAACTCACCTAGAACAACACTCAGAAAGAGTCTAACAAGAGTTGATCACAATATAACAAGTAGCAAATGATAATAAACACAGGAAGTAAATTTTCAAGGTACTTTTATATATTGATTCTCAACTCATAGGATTACAAGACTCTTGCAAGCACACTCTCTCTATCTATTGAGTTACAATGAGAACTATATATAATACTACCTACAGCCGGATATACTTTGATTCCAGCTGGAAACCTATAACCAAAAGCCTATACTACAAGACTATAGGTTAAGGTATCTTGGATATTTTATCTGAGATTTGGTAGTCAGGACGTCCCTGACTTACCTTTTGTCACTAACTAAGGTTGGTAACATGTACTATCATAAAAAGGTAAACAGTGGGATAAAGTATGGTTAACTACATGGCTCTTTAGGAAGAAGCCATGCTGTATCAGAAGTCTGCAGCGGAATGTCAGAGACCATACTTATGTCTACTGGTTCATAGCAGTGTCTTCCGAAGGTTAAGTTGCTTCAGAAGAATAACTTCTTTCGAAGCCACTAATACTTCAGAAGACTGCTTCTTCCGAGGCTTGGGAACTTCTTCTTTGTCTTCGGAAGTAGAGTTTGTCTTCGGAAGTTGATCTTTTACTTGACTTCGGAAGAACTCTTCAACCATCGGAAGTTCTCATACTTAGCTTCGGAAGCCTTTGTATGTAGCACTAAAATGGACTAAGTGAAATGGTTTTGGTTGCACCAGCCTTTATCATGATCCAACAATCTTTATCAGGAATTTTGTTGAGCATGTAACGGAAAGAAAAAATGACAAAAGTTGAACTTTCCAACTAAATTTTTTGGTTATTTTTTTCACTGTGATGGGGGAGGCAATGAAAAGCAACACATTAAACCAAAGATTTTTGACATCATTAACAAAAGAAACCCAAATTAAGGACGTTGACTGGTGTAGTACATCTTCAGCTGCTTGAACAAGCAAAAAGAAATATGGGAGGATGATGAAGATGACTTATTCTGTGGTCCTCTTCTATTACTTGCGATAAGAATATATTGTCTCTTAAATTAATATTACACAATGGAATATGACACAATGGAATATGACACAATTACTGTTATTATTAATTGCAGATTTTGTATGCTTATGAAATTAAGAATGTGAAAGAGTTGAAGGGTACATCTTAAATAAGCCTCGATGTGTTTGATTATCCAATGTTTATGGATATTGAAACAAAACTTGACTTTGACAAAGACACAATGCCTATGAAAGACACAATTCCTGGGAAAGATACAATGGCAGTGAAAAAGAAAACTCAAAGGAAGTCGAAGTTAAAAAAGGACACAACTGTGAAAGAGATAATGACAGTGAAGGAGAAACCAAGCCTGAAAATCAAAATCAAGAAAAACAAGGATAAGGAAGTTGAAACCCTTCAAAATAAAAGTATGTAGTTAAATATGACACAATGATCATTGTATCATTATGTCAAATCCTACTGTATCATTCTTTTTAAACATTGTGTCATAATAACTTATATTAATTTTGTTTTCATTAGGAATGGAAGAAGTAAGGGTAGATGATTGTTTATCAAATTTACAATCAATGTATGATGTTGGACAAAATCTTGATAATGTGCTGGCTGAAACAGAAGAGGTATGAAGTTTAATTATTATAATACGCTTTCAATAATTTTCTTGAAAGATCATCAACAGTTATGTTTATACAACAGGAAAGGGTAAAAGCCATTGAAAATGAACTGGAGATGCTTGATGAGCGTGCAATAAGGGTAATGTCATTCTTAGAGAAATCAATCAAAGATTTCCCTGGAAGCACTACTATTCAAAAAAAACAAAAAGAGTGGGATTGTTTGGTTAACTCATATATAAAACACATCATTAAAAATCAAGAAATGATTGCAACGGTTGCAAAAAAGAATGCGGATAAAGCAAAATCAAAGGATGACACAATGGGAGCTGAAGAGGTAGGTGCTGGAGAGGTAGTTGTTGTAAAACAGAATGAGAAATCTATGAAGAAAGTTGTTGAAGAAGTAAATGAAGTAAAAGGAAAAAATGATAATGACACAATGGTAATAGATGACACAATGATAATAGATAACACAATGGGAGCTGGAGAGATAGGAGCTGGAGAGACGGGAGCTGTTGTAGAACAGAATGAAGAAAGAAAACAAAATAAGAAATCTGATGAGAAAGTTGTTGTATATGTAAGTGAAGAGGAAGGAAAAAAATTGAATGACATAGTGGTAATGGATGACACAATGATAGTGAGTGACATAATGGGAGCTGGAGAAAGAGGAGCTGGAGAGATAGGATCTGTTGTGGAACAAAATGAAGTAGGAAAACACAATGAGAAATCTGAGGATGCAGTTGTTGCAAAAGTAAGTGATGAGAAAGGAAAAAATATGAATGACATAATGGTAAAGGATGACACAATGCAAACTGAAGAACAAACAACCATTGACATATTGAGAATTGTTATAAATTTGAATACAGAGATTAGAAACAATGAGAGTGACACATTGGGAATTGCAGATGACACAGTGAATGAAGTTGTGCCAACATTTGAAAATGTCACAAAAAAAAAACAAAATCAATTGCTATTCTTTACAATGACTTTGATCCACCACGCTTTGATTTAATAGATAAACTGACTCCAATACAAGAAGATGAAAATGTGGATAATGTTAACAAAGAATGCGAGGTGGCAAACAAAACTGATGATGTTAACAAAAAGTTGGATGATGACTTTGATAGACCAAACTTTTGTTTATTGACTCCAGCACAAGAAGAAGATAATGTTGATGTTGTTAGTAAGAAGGTAGATGTGGTAAAGGAAAATGATGATGTTTTTAAAGATTTGGTGGTTAGTAAAGAGTTGGAAGTGCCAAACAAGGAGTAGGAGGATGCTACTGTGCATCTTGATGGAAAAGACACAATGGTTCAAATTGAAAAAGACATAATAAGAAATCTGAATGATGTGGATGTCAATCTGATTAACAAGGGAGATATAGTCAAAGAAGACACAATCATCTTTCAGGGAATACTAGAAAATACAGATTCTTTTAAAACTCCTAATTAAAAAAAGGTGCTTGATGTTGATCCTATTTCACATGCACCACCAATTACATGTCCAAAACAAGATGACTTAAACATCAAAAAGAGACCAGAGAGAAAAAAGATTCCAACAGAAGCTTTACGCTCACCATTCATACAATGACAAGTTGTAATGGCTGAAAGAAGAACAGTTTCAGAAAATAACACATCAAGTTGTCTATTTGCAGTAAATGAAAAACCATGGTAAAATAACTTCTATGAATAAATTTAAATTTTAATTAGTTTACTAACTTTTTAATTTTTGTTTTTTTGCAAGGATCTTTTATTTGTATCTAAAGATTACATGAAGGTGCCAAGGGTGGAATTAGAGATTCTAAGGCCAGAAATTGAAGTTCATATTGATGTTATTGCTATATGGGCACATATATTGAATGTCGAAGAAAAGAAGAAGGCAAGAGAGTCTTATTACAGGCTGTTTTGCAATCCTCAAATGATTGTAAGTAAACTAAATGACACAATGATATTATTACACAGTACATATGACACATTAACACCATGACATAATGATATCATTGTGTCATAAGTCTTATTTTATCTTATATTGTTTGATTTACAGAACGCTAATATTTACATGAGAGATTGTGAGGTTGTTCTTAAGGACTTCACAGAAAACACGAACAACCTTTTAAAAAATGAGAAGTTGGTGAAAGATATAAAGAAGTTTGATATGGTGATGCTACCAATCTTTCAAATGGGTCATTATTACCTGATTTGTTTCAATCTAAAAGACATAAGAACAATCTTGATTGGCAAAAGTGCATCTTATGAATATGAAGCAAAGTACCTTGGTCTACCCGAGAATACAGTAAGTACTTGAAACCCATATAATTAATATAGCACAACGTATACTTTTTAAATATAACACAATGTTGAATTTTTCCCCAGAGAGATGTTTTTTATAGATTACCTTGCAAGTATTTCACATAGAAAAGCAATAAAAATATGAAGGAAACATCCATTGAATGCTTAAAAATGATATGGAGAACATCAAAAAATGGAATTGATTGTGGAGTATTTCTCATGTGACATATGGAGATGTACCTGGGAGAAGATGTAAAGGTCTGGGATTGTGGATTCACTGATGAAAAAGATAATAAGCAGGAGGCAGAATTGGAAGACTTGCGCCGAAAGTATGCTGCAAAAATTCTATTGCATGACATAAATCAAGCAAAGAATTTAGTAATACAAGATGTGAAGAAGTGCATGGAGTTACCTGGTCCTAAAAATCAGCCTCCAAAAACATCAAAAGATAGAATCTTTAAAAGGCTGACATTTGGAATGACATAGTTCAAAACAATGGTAGTTTGACACAATGGTAGTTTGACACAATGGTGGTTTGACACAATGGTAATTTGACACAATGGTAATTTGAAACAATAGTATTTTGGTATTTTGGCATGTTGTTATAATTTGCTATGTATTGGCATGTTGATATTTGTTGCTATATGTTGCTTTACATTACACAATAGTATTTTGGTAACTTGTTTTTTATTGTCAAAATCAAATGTAAACCAAACTCTTCAAATATGACACAATGAGTCTTATGACACAATGAATTTAATGACATAATGAATATAGGACACAATAAATTTTATGACAGAATGAATCCTATGAAGAAATGAATCTTATCACACAATCACTATTCTTGAATTGGCATAGAATCAACTGTTGAGCTGCTTGAAGCTTGTTTATCCTTAATACTTTGAAGATATAAACTACAATTGCGTATAATGTGACCAGGTTGTTTGCAAAACCCATAATTTCTCAACCTTTTTCCTGCTTGTTCGATGGCTAACTCATGAGCTGACTTCATTCTTTTCGGCTTACCTTTTGTCTTTTGCTTAACAGGTACACTGAATTTTGCTTCATTTCGTTCGCTCCCTCCGGTTAACTCTGCAAACCTATCTCTCCTGCTTGGAGGTGGGGCGACCATTGAACTTCATCAGCCCTAGACTTGTAACTATTCAAATAATCAAGATAAAAACACAACTCGTCTTTGTTCGTAACCAATTGATTAACGATGTAATCATTGGCACTCCTAATATCACGAACGATAGCTTCTATAAAATGCTAGCTGTTGTCACAACCAGGAAGTATAAAATCAGATTTGAGAGAAGTATTTGACACAGCTTCCCTTGTCCAACGCTTAAGAACATACTTTTTTGGATACTCTCTAATATCATAAAGCCGAAGAACATAGAAAATATGACTAAATATCAACCCAAACTATTCAAACCTATTGCAACTGCATGATATGGTCAAATCTTCCTTTCGAAACATAACCTACAACAAAATACACAAAATACACAATTACATTTAACGTGACATAATGAACCTCAACACGTGACACAATGAACTTTAAAACGTGACACAATGAACCCCAAAATGTGACACAATGATAAAGTGAAACACACATCAAGTAAAATATTACACAATATATAAACAAGAACAAAGAAATCGATACCTTAAAGTAATCAGTGCATGGTTGCCTGAAATCTTTGATTTCAAACTTTGCAAAATCATCAACTGTTTCAATGCTCATAGATGCAAAACTATTGATTGCATTATTTATCTCCAATTGCTTATCCAAAAAAATAGTTCGTGTAAAAATCTGTGCAGCTTGTTTTTCAAGAGCAAATGAACTACACAGCTCCACATTAGCAAATTGAGTGTCATGATCATTCTTCCTATGCTCATACCTCTGAGCCTCCATAGCGGATTCAAAATGACTATTAAACTCCAATAAAGTTGATCTTGGGTTGCAAAACTGATTAAAAAAGTGGTTTTCACTCTCACATCTTGATGTTGTATGCATAAGCCCAGAAAAATTCTCATTTTGATAATATGCAAGAATCCAATCTCCTCGAATATTAAAATTTTCACACAAACATGGATGAGTAGTTAAACCAAACTCAGATAGAATTATATCCTATTTTTTTTTTAAATTCAACAGGAGTAATAGATTCTGCCCATACAATAGCAGCCAATCTTTTTTATAATCTGTAGTGTTACACAAAACTGGTCCTACCTACAAATATGAGCCGAAAACAATATGAGATTATATAAAAACACAATGACTGAAAAAGGAATATCAGAATATAAAATGACATAATAGAAAGAAAAAAGACACAATGAGTAAAAAGAAAAAAGACACAATGAGTAAAATAGAAAAAGACACAATGAGTAAACACTTGATACCTTAAAAGTCACTTTGTCCCATATATGACACATACATAACCTATGCCGGGAAGTTGGTAAAACATCTAGTATAGCCCTCTTCATTGCAGGATCTTGATCACTAACAATAGCTTTAGGTGGATTACTAAAAGTTTTGACATAGTTACGCAATAGCCACCTATATGAATCTGCAGTTTCAGATCCAAGAAGGGCATCACCAATAGTAACAATTCTGTTGCGGTTATCTATACCGGTGAAAGGTACAAACGCCATATCATACCTATCATATATAACACAATAACTATAATTAGACACAATGTAAGTAATAACACAATGGAAAAAAGACACAATAAAAATATAACACAATGAAAAGATTAGAATCATACTTGTTAGATCTATAAGTAGCATCAAATCCAACAACATCACCAAAGATCAAGTAATTATTCTTCATAACATCATCAACTTAAAATAAACCACCTAATGTTCTATCTTTTTTAACAATATATTCACAAGTAAAATTCGTCAAATGATCCTTTTTCTTCATAAGAATTTGAACAAGCATATCAACATCATATTCACCAATATATTTAATTAAATCCCTCTTATATTTCTTAAAAACATTTTTCATCGCACCTACTTCCGCGTAACCACCACACAAAGTTCTCAATATATGAAAAGCTCGAACAAGACCAATATTTATACCAGACAAAGCTTGAATTGCACATTCTTTTACGTGATTAACCTTTCTAGCAGCAGGCAAAAGATGCACGTCATCTTGATCAACAAACAAGTGGTTGTGCTCTTCTTTGAAAGAATAAACACAATATTTACTATTAACTAAACGTAGCTTAAGAATTGCTTCACATCCAACTCTCTTAGATGGTTTACTACGCTTCCACTTACATTTATCATCCTCATCATTTGAAGAATCAAATACTTTTCCCTTTTTAAACCCTTGATTTGAACAAACAAAATACTTTAAAAGTATTTTACCAGCTTGTATATATTCTATATACTTCCTAGCTTCAAACCCACAAGAAAGAGCATACTTTTGGTAAAATACAAATGCATGCTCAATAGAAACAAACTCCATTCCTACAACAGGTTTAATTCAACTCTTTGCAAAAGGTATGTAAGATATTCTTCTAGAACCTTGGGATACACATTGTTTACCAACATCTTTGTAATTTTCAGCATCTATATGAATAAAAACAGTATGCATAAAAAGACACAACAGCATAAAAGACACAATGAGATCAGTTGATATAATACAAAAACACAATATAAAAGGACATAATCAGTATATTAATATCATATAAGAAACACAACAGCATAAAAGACACAACATATATAGACTCACCTAATATTTATAAAATATGTTCAACAACATATTGATAATGTCCAGAGTAATCTAACAGTATAGACATAATGACTGTTTTATTCAGACATAATGACGATACAAAAGACACAATGACGAATAAAAATACATAACGATGATACCTAAGACACAATGATGATGTCAATCAATAACAAAATTCACAGAATTTTGACAGTATAGACACAATGATGATTCAAAAGACACAATTACGGTGCGAAAAGTAACATACTATTTCAATTGACAATATATAATCGTCCTCATACGTACCAAACGGATCTTCAATCGTCGACATCGGCGAACAGAAATCAACGATCTTCAACAGAACTCAACGATCTTCAACAGAAACAACATACAACAATCTTTTGATCGTTTGAATCTTCAATGATTGAATTGATGTAAGCTGAGAATCTTTAACCGTTTGAATAGATCAATAGAGAATTTGCTGTTGATTTCGTATAGAAAAAGTCAATATATATATCCTCACCTTCATCTCAATAAAGTAGACTTCTTAAAATACCCCTCCTATTTTTAAAAATATGCCACATGTCACTCACTGATTGCTTCTCACACTTTTTACATAATATTAACTTTGTATTTGAACCGGTCCCTAATAATTATTACCAGGCTTGGGTTCAAATACAAAGTGAACATTATGTAAAAAGTGTGAGAAGCAATAGGTGAGTGACATGTGGCATATTTTTAAAAATAGAAGGAGGGGTATTTTAGGAAGTCTAATTTATTGAAGATTCAACAAAATTATTTGAACCCAAGCCTTTAACAAAATTCTGTTGAAGATTGCTTACATCTAATTTATTTGAACACAAGCCTTCAACAAAATTCTCAATTTATCGATTTAAACGGTTGACGTTTCATCTTATATCAATTTCAATCGTTGAAGATTCAAAAGATTGAATTCATCTGTTGAAGATTGCTTTATGTTGTTTCTGTTGAAGATCGTTGAGTTATGTTGATCTATTTGATTTCATCAGTTTGATACGTATGAAGACGATTATATACTGTAATTGAAATATTATGTTAATAATTTTATCGTTTGGATCATCATTGTGTATATACTGTCTGATTTCTGTGAATTTTGTTATTGATTGACATCATCATTGTGTCATAGGTATCATCATTGTGCCATAAGTATCATCATTGTGTTATAGGTATCATCATTGTGTCATAGGTATCATCATTGTTTCTTTTTGTTCGTCATTGTGTTATTTATATTGTCATTGTGTCTGAATAAAACAGTTATTGTGTCTATACTGTTAGATTACTCTGGACATTATCAATATGTTGTTGAACATATTTTATAAATATCAGGTGAGTCTCTCTATGTTGTATCTTTTATGTTGTTGTGTTTGTTATATGAATTTAGTTATTGATTGACATCATCATTGTGTCTTAGATATCATCATTGTGTCTTTTTGTTCGTCATTGTGTCTTTTGTATTGTCATTGTGTCTTTTGTATTGTCATTGTGTCTTAATAAAACAATTATTGTTAATCAATTGGTTACGAACAAAGATGAGTTGTGTTTTTATCTTGATTATTTAAATAATTACAAGTCTAAGGCTGATAAAGTTCAAATGGTCGTCCCACCTCCAAGAATAGGATTCATTGTGTCATAAGATTCATTGTGTCATAAGATTTATTGTGTCATATACTCATTGTGTCATTATATTCATTGTGTCATTATATTCATTGTGTCATAAGACTCATTGTGTCATGTTTGAAGAGTTTTATTTACGTTTGATTTTGACGATAAAAACAAGTTACCAAAATACTATTGTGTAATGTAAAGCAACATATAGCAACAAATTTTAACATGCCAACACATAGCAAAATATAATAACATGCCAACATACCAAATTACTATTGTTTTAAATTACCATTATGTCAAACTACCATTGTGTCAAACTACGATTGTGTTAAATTACCATTGTTTCAAACAACCATTGTGTCAAACAACCATTGTGTCAAATAACCATTGTGTCAAACAACCATTATGTCAAACAACCATTGTGTTAAATTACTTTTTTGCCTTCCGTCTGTTAGCAGTTTTCCACTTATTTACATTTTTGCCACCTCGTTTTTTTGAACCATTAATCTATTTTAATGAGTTGATCCAATGGTCAGAATTACTTCTCATTTTTTTAGGAAATATAGACTTTGTAACATATCCTCTCCCATTATTACCAAATACCAATAATCCTTAGCTCTACTGATTAAAATAAGATATTCATTATATGTAAATATTAATAGATCATGGGTTCAAGTCTTACTCTGAGCAAAATATTTAGATTTAACTAGAGGGTTTCTTAATAATGGGTTTCTTCTTGAGTTGGTTGGGGGTGCGGTCCCGACTAGAAAACAAATAAATGGGCCCAAATAAGATCATGTTTATCCTTCAAAACAGATTCTACATTTTCCATTAATAAAAGATATTGTTATTCTTTTTTTAAACTATGGGTGTATTAGAAAGAAGAGAAAAAATAAATAACTCCAAGTGTGTTTCATGCTCTCATTATATAAACACACAAAGATTAGTCAAAACGTAATTGCTAAGTTAAGTGAAACGTTAATGGGATGAATGTGATGATTAGGGTAGCCATTGTCTCTTATAACATTTTTCTTCATTATATACTATTATGGTTTATGGTAATCTAAACTAGTATTTTGCTACGTATAATATAAACCGATTTTACTGAATTGATTTTAGTGTATCGTTATGAAAAACAAACCAGTAAGACATAACTTAATTAAAAGAAAAAAAAAGTATAACGTATATAAAAACCTTCTTGCTTTGACGTACATATTTCTAGTATTTTTTATCAATTGCTTTCACTTGATGTTTGATATAGTTTTGAGTAAATTACAAATTGTGTCATTTATTAATACACAAAATTACATGGTATCCCTTTAGTTTTAATAATTACATTCAGTGTCCTTTTTTTAAAATATGTGCACACCTATTGTCCTTTACACTAACTTTCAGTTAAATGTACAGTTAACTCAGTTATGTATTTCTCATATGAGGTGAATTTTTGTAATTTTTTTCCACATCTAATATATTAAACAAATAAAAAATTAATTATTTTATATGAAAAATAAAATTAAAATATATTGGAACGTTGGGTAAGTCAGTGAACTCGCATTCCTCTTACATTCAATACCATTAAATCTATCATCCCCCTTTATTTGATAGCCCAATACCAGTCATATTCACCACCTACGACATCTCACACACCATTGAAACCTCTTGAACTCGAACAAATAACGATGGTAAGATTAAAATCCCTAATTCAATTTTTTGTATTTCATTGTTTTCTGAATTTCTGGCTTATCTTGTTGTGTGATTAACGAGCAACTCATAGTTCATTTTCTTGATTTTGCAATTATATAAGCAATTTAAAGAATTACAAGTAATCTCCAAGTTCGTGTTTTTTATTGATTTTTTATTATCTGTTAGTGTGAGTAGTTTATAAAGTATTTACGTGTATTTTTTTGGTGTTTACTATTGATTTCCCGACCTTGTAAATGATTTGTGGCTTAGACTTTTTACTTTATTAAATGTTATTGGAAGTTGTTGTCATTAAAAGGTTTGACAATTAGTCAAATGATGTAAGGCCCTGATCCCAGGAAACCTCACTGTTGGTAATTCACAGCAAAACATAGATTTAAAACGTGCATTTAGTTATATTCATCGCAGCAGAAAAATATAGTAATTGCAATTCATTACAACTTGATTAAATTTAAGATATAAATATTGTCTTTAAACATCAAATAGTCTTTAAAATACTTTTAATATTCTTCTTCATCAGGGATGCTAGTCTTTCGATGCAAAGAAGCGTTAGCTCCATGCTCCCATCCCACAAGCCCAAAAGCTCACCTGTCAACTAATATGCATAAAAACAGTCAGTTTCGCTGAGTGAGTTCTAGGTTTACATCATTAACAACTTTTGTAAAAAGTAGTAACTTTAACATTTGAAAACAATCATCATCTATCAGAACGTTGATTTCACAAATGATCGTTTTATCACTACTTTACTATTAATTATTTACTATCGCTCTTCTTTATCCGTCAATTCCCAGTTACTATCGGTGTCTATGATAAACACAAGACTTTACCGACATTCCTATTCAGGCCTTACTGTCATACCCAAACAGGCCGTTATTGTCATGCCAACCCAGGCCTTACTGACCTGCCCGTTCGAGGTTTTACTTTATCATCATGAGGGCACAACAAATGCAACCCTCCTTTATCAATTGCTGGCAAGGCTTTACTTTATCAAGGTACACGTTATTTTGAACTATTTAAATAGCATATTTTACTTTAGAAAATTTCATTTTCTTGATAATAGGTCTTAAAAACCGTCATCATGAAAGTATGTATTTTAGTATGCATATCACCCCAAAACATTGAAAATGGGTAAAGGAGGGGTCTAGAACTCACCTGAACTTAGCAAAATAGCTTCAATTCTAAGTTACTTAAGCTATAGTCCGAATACCCAAGCTGCACGGAAGTTAATACACAAAAACGTCATTTTCTTCACAATTTCGCTGACAGTTTCGCTGGCAGTTTCGCTGACAGTTTCGCTGCCAGTTTCGTTGCCAGTTTCGCTGGGCAGCACTTCTGCCAGTTTCGCTGACAGATTCACTGCCATGAGCGCCCAACTTTCGTTGGAATCTCCTAGATTTGCTAAGTCTTAATGGTTTTCTCGAACACAGTAGTTTCGCTAGGGCGAAACTACAGTTTCGTTGGAAACTCTCTTAGTTTCTCTGGATGAGTCCACAGTTTCGCTGATCGGGCTCACAGTTTCGCTGGATGTATAAAAATGACGAACCAGCCCGTTTTTAACCCAAAATCTTAACTTTTTACGTCCAAATCCTTGGTTTACCATCCATGAAACCATATCTAACCTTTTTACATGTTTTTATACGCAAAAATTTGACCTTTATGTGTTTCTTTGAAACTTTCTGAACCCAAAACCCTACAAATCCGGATCTGTTCTAAAAGGGATGTTTGGATGACGATTCTTACCTTGATTTGTTGCTCCTTTCTTGTGGTTTGAAGCTCCAACACCCAGATCTTCAATCTTCAAAGCAACCAAGCTCTAAATCCTCCAAAATCTTTACTTTCTCACTCTACTTTCTCTCTCTAGAAGCTTGGGGCTAGGGTTGCAAATGGGGAGATGGAGGTTGATCATGCATGTTTAAGGGCTGATTAAGGGCCCTTAAACCCATCAAAACATAGCACATTAAGGTTAATTTAGTCCATAGCCCACTATCTTCCTTATTTAATTTAATTAACCCTTAAAAAGCCCATTATTATTAAATGACTTGCTTCGGGAATTTTGGGGCGTTACAAATGAACATACATCAAGAGTGATTGATTTCACCGACTTACCTAACGGTCCGATATCTTTTAATTTTATTTTTTCATTTAAAATTTTTATTTTTTATAAATTGTTTAATATATTAGACGTGAAAAAAATGATAAAAATACCTCTATTTGAAAGGGCACGTAACTGAGTTAACTGTATATTTAGATGATAGTTAGTGTAAAGGACAATATGTGCGTAAATCTTTTAATAAAAGGACATCGTATGTTATTATTAAAACTAAAGGACATACCATACAATTTCATATATTAATAATGAACACAATTTGTAATTTACTCTATAGTTTTTTTTTTGTTTTTTTGTTTTTTATCTAAGTGATGGATGCTCATTCTCTTTCGGTGCCGGACACAGAAACTTCTTTAAAGGGGTAAATTTTAAGAGTCGTTTGGTTATCGTAATGTAATATATTTTTCAGTCCAGTTCAGGTCGATCCAGTTTATTGCCAAAAAAATATCGATAAAACGATTCTCAAGCTCTTGTATTTGCATATATATCAGGATTCAAATTTAAATAATTATACTCATAATAGTAGTTAGATATGATATTCAAAGCAAATATTCATAAAAGTGATGACATATAATATGTTTGAAGCAATTATATTCATCATTAAAACGGTTCCCAGACCCTTTAATGTCAATGATTTTTAACATGTTTGAGAACATTGTCGGTCTGTAATATAACATTCAATCTTTCATATCTTGTAATCAATATCAATTAAGATTGTTTAATAGTTAAAAACATTTATCTCAACATAAAATGTTCTTTTTTTCTTTTTACTAACTATTTGATTATTTGAGGTTTAAAGTACTAAAAATCTATTCGGTTATATACCTAGTTAGTGAGAAAATATGGTTTGCTTACGCCAATCTTGCTCTTTGTTTAGTTTCAAAACTTTAAGGGAGTATGATTGTAAAATTTTATGAAACGCATCGAAATTTAAACATATACATGACACTAAAAAATTTGTAAGGATGGGTGACTGCCCCTTATGTCACAATGTAGGTATGCCCCTGTTAAATTTTATGTTAGTTAGTTATCAATTCAATTCTAATGGGTGTAATGTGTTATTTGTTTTAGGGTCTATTTTGTCATTTTCTAAAGAGATGAAGTGGACTGATGAACTTTCTTGGAATAAGCGGGACTGTTGCTGTACTTCTTGAAACATAAGGGATTGAAGCTGTTGCTGAAGGATTGTAGCTGGCTATATATAAGATAGAAGACTCCAAAACAAGTTAGTAGTCGTCTTCTTCAAAGCTCTTTGTTAGGGTTTTAGAAAAATACCTTAGTCTCTTGCATACTTGTGTTCGCTCTTCTTCATCTTGTACTTTGTATTGACTTGCAACTCATCGTTGCTAGTCTAGTTTGCGAATAGTTTGATTTGTTAAGAGTTGGTGTGATTGTGTTCAGAGATTGAAAGTTTATCATTCATCTATTTCATACTCTTGATCTTGTTCGTTTTATAAAAGTTTACATGGTATCAGAGCCCAAGGCTCGATATCTTCGCGAGAGTTTCTGGATCTAGGGTTTCTTGTTGTTAATGATCGATTCTTGAGACGACTCTCTGGGATCCGTGGTGTTCTGTAGAGGTGAAGATTCAACTTATGTTGCTGAATCTGGTATTTCTCTCTTCGTCTTAAACAAAAGGATATGTACCGCCTAAATCACTGTAAGCCCTTCTTAACCTACTCTTTGCTGCTGGAGTACCCTGTAAGAAACTCTCTACTCTCTAATCTTTATTTCTTGTGGATGTTGACTTCTTGGCTGTCTTTGTTTGGTTGGTAGTGGACTTCGGTGCCGATTCATTATTGTTGTATTGTTTGTTTCCGCTGTGCTTATGTATTTGTTCCTTGACTGCTCCCTCTCTTCACACCTGGCCAGTCATTATATTGACCGGGTATCTGGTTCTTGGAGAGGTCTGCAGTGTGTGTGCTTGAAAGTGTGTTTGTGCGTTTTCTGTTGTGTAATCTAGTTGGGCTAAGATGTCTGGTAAAGAAGTTGTCGATACCAGTAACTTGATGAGCAATCTTGATTTTGGTAATCCACTGTATTTGCATGCCTCAGATACAAATAATCTTACCATTGTTAGTGTTAAACTAAAAGGTACTGAGAATTACAATGTTTGGTCCAATGCTATGGAATTATCTTTAAATTTTAAAAATAAATTTGGATTTGTGGATAAAAGTTGCTCTAGACCTAAAGATAATGAAAATATTGAAAGACAATGGGATAGGTGTAATTCTGTGGTACTGTCGTGGATTCTAAATTCTATATCTGAAGAACTGTTTGTTGGCCAAATTTTTTCAAAATGTGCTGCTGATATTTGGGATGAACTTAAAGAAACATACTCTAAAGTAGATGGGTCAGTAATCTTTAGTTTGCATCAAAAAATTGCTTCAATTAAACAAAATGGGTCACTTATCTCTGACTATTATCATAAGCTGACATCTATATGGAGACAATTTGACTCTCTGGCCAAACTGCCTCAGTGTACTTGTAATGCGTCTAAGTCTGTTAGTAGTTTCAACCAATCAGGTTGATGCAATTTTTAATGGGTCTAGATGATACATATCACCCAGTGAGATCCTCCATCTTAATAAAGGACCCCTTACCATCAGTTAAGGCTGCCTTTGCAATTATTTCAAGTGAAGAATCTCACAGAGGGATAATTGTTTCCAATAAGGTTCAACCTGCAGCGTTTGTTTCTAAAACCAATAATACTAAAAAATCTGGTAAAGGATCTTTTCTTAAGTGTACACACTGTAATAAAAATGGTCATACAGTTGACAGATGTTATGAGTTAGTGGGTTACCCTTCTAACTTCAAAGGGAAAACTAATACCACTAAACCAACAAGTAATAATGTGAGTTGTGATAACATAAAACCTGACGAGGTGCCTTGTCAGCTGACTGCAGATCAGTATTCAAAGCTTATGTCATTACTTACAGAACCTGTTTCAACTGATCAAGGTACTTCGAATATGGCAGGCACATGTCATCCTGTTTTTGATGATATGTTCTTTTCTTGTGTGTCTCACTCTGATCAGGATTGTTGGCGTGGTTGGGTAATAGATACAGGTGCTAATCAACATATGGTGTCATCCGAAAAGAATATGTTTGATTTAATCAATGTTTCTGAATATAAAATGACTGTGGGCCATCCTAATGGAACTAAAGCCTTTATAAAATACATAGGAAAACTTATTTTGGCTAGTAACATTGTTTTGTTGATGTTCTTGTGGTTCCTCAGTATTATGTTAATCTGCTATCTGTATACAAGTTAGCTAAGGATAACAATCTTGGATGTTGGTTTGATGAACATAAATCCTTGATTCAGGACCTGTCTCGTACCAAGACGTTGCTGATTGGTAAACAGGTCAATGGCATGTATTACTTTGGAGATAGTTCTCCAGGTACCTTTGTGTGTGATAGTAGTTGTGTCCCTTCCAAAAATACTATGATGTTGTGGCACTCTAGGCTGGGTCATCCATCATTTCAAGTTTTAAAAACACTAAAATCTGATCTTGAGTTAAAAGGGGAAAACTTATTTTTTCCATGTGAAGTGTGTCATAAATCCAAACAAACCAGGAACTCTTTTCCTATTAGTGATCATAAAACATATTATGTTGGTGAATTGGTCCATTTAGATGTATGGGGACCTTTTAAGGTAAGGAGTAGAGAAGGATATAGATGTTTTTTAACTATTGTTGATGACTACTCTAGAGCTGTTTGGGTGTACCTACTGAAGGCAAAAGATGAAGTATTTCATAATGTTCAATGTTTTTTAAAACTGTTACAGAATCAGTTTAGTAAAAGTGTCAAGTGTTTTAGGACTGATAATGGTTCTGAGTTTGTGAACACTTTATTTGAAGGTTTTTTAAATGATAATAGAATACGTCATCAGACTTCTTGTGTTTATACCCCACAGCAAAACGGTATAGTTGAAAGAAAGCATAGGCACTTGTTAAATGTGGCTAGGTCTTTGTTGTTTCAAAGTGGCATTCTACTGAATATGTGGACTGAGTGCATTCTAACTGCTACATATCTTATTAATAGGACTCCCATTTCTGTGTTAAATGGCAAATGTCCCTATGAATTGCTAGTAAAAAGGAAACCTTCCCTGGTTCACCTTAGATCTTTTGGTTGCTTGTGTTTTGCTACAAATTTAAATCCAAAGGATAAGTTTGATTGTAGGGCATCTAAGTGTGTATTAATTGGGTACTCTTTTCATAAAAAAAGGCTATAAAATGTATTCTCTTGATGATAAGTCTGTGTTTTATTCAAACTTATTTGATAATATTTTTGAAATCAATGGATCTATAAGTGAAAGTATTTTGCCCGATGATGAAGGGAAGGTGTCTAAGGAGGGTGATAGTGTGTTTAAGAAGTCTGATACTTCTGAATATGGACCTAAGCCTAATTCTAGTCATCCGAATTGTGCTAGTAAGCCTGTGCATAGTAATGATCCTGGCCATACTAGTTTGGCTGGTCCTGAGACCAGTGTTCAGATTCCTCAGGATGCAACCAGGGATAGACAGATATCTGAGGCTGGTAAGGCACCTGTGAGAGAGTTAGAACTTGACTCAGAATCGCTTGTGGAGGATAATCGAGGGGCTGACAAGCTTAACACCAGTTTCACCTCTGATGAGGATACAACTGTTGTTGATTTCCCTGAGGGTACATCTGATAATCATGAAACTAGCTCTCTGAGATCTGGTCGTGTCAGTACTTTACCTAGGAAATACTCTGATTTTGTTATTGAAAGTAAAGTTAAGTATGGGATTAAGAAATATGTTAATTATTCAAATCTGAATCCTGAAAACATGTGTTTCTTATCTTTGCTTGATAAAAGTGTTGAACCAAAGTCTTTTAAAGAAGCTTCTAAAGATATTAATTAGGTGAATGCAATGAATATGGAAATGTCTACTTTAAACAGAAATCAAACATGGATCATTACTGATCTTCCTCCTAATAGAAAACCGATAGGATGTAAATGGATTTATAAGATTAAGTATAAATCTACCAGTGAGATAGAGAGATATAAGGCTAGGCTTGTTTCTAAAGGGTATAGTCAAAGGGAGGGACTAGATTTTAATGAAACTTTTTCCCCCGTTGTTAAAATTGTTACTATACGTATGCTTCTTGCTTTGTTTGTACAAAATAATTGGTCTGTGTTTCAATTGGATGTTAATAATGCATTCTTGTATGGTGATCTTGAGGAAGATGTGTATATGACAATTCCAGAAGGTTATGGTAGTGAGTCTGATCTTAAAAATGGTAAGGTTTGTAAATTGGTTAAGTTTCTTTATGGTTTAAAGCAAGCTCCTAGAAAATGAAACGAAAAGTTGACTGCTACTTTGGTTGATATTGGTTTTGTTCAAAGTAAAAATGATTTTTCTTTGTTTATTAAGTATGGTAATGATTATGTTGTGTTCTTGTTAGTGTACGTGAATGATATAATTGTTACAGGGGACAATGTGCTTGAAATTAATAAAGTTAAACAAAAATTGAGTCAAGTTTTTCGTATAAAAGATCTGGGAGACCTTAAGTATTTTCTTGGTATTGTAGTTTTGAGAACTAAAACTATTTTATGTTTATCTCAATGCAAATATTGTTTAGAGTTGCTAGATGAGTTCGGATTATTAGGGTCAAAACCAGTTGGAAATCCTTTAGAACAGAATATTATTTTGACTGATTCATTGAATATGTCTAAAGGAGATTTTGAATTAAAAAATATTACTCAATATCAAGTTTTGATAGGAAAATTGATTTACTTAACCTTCACTAGACCTGATATTTCATATGTTGTTCAGTGTTTGAGTCGGTATATGCATAAACCATTAAACTCCCATTTTCAAATTGCTTTAAGATTGTTAAGGTATCTTATGACTACTCCTGGAAAAGGCCTGTTGTTTAAAAAATCTGATCAGTTTGTTGTTAAAGCCTTTTCTGATTCAGATTGGGGTAGATGTTTGAGTACTCGTAGATGTGTTACTGGATATTGTGTGTTTTTGGGTAGTTGTTTGATTTCTTGGAAAAGTAAAAAAGCAAGCTACTGTGTCAAGATCCTCTGCAGAAGCTGAGTATCGTGCAATGAATATGGCTGGATGTGAGTTAATATGGGTTCTTAAACTGTTACAAGATTTGAAGGTTAGTCACTTTCTTCCTGTTTCTATTTTTTGTGACAACAGTGTTGCTGTTCTTATATCAGCTAATCCTGTCTTTCATGAACGTACCAAGCATTTTGAAATTGACTTATTTTTCTTGCGTGAAAAGGTAATGGCTGGTGTGTTTAAAATAGAAAAGATAAACACACTTGAACAACCAGCAGATTTGTTAACTAAAGGTCTTAGTATTGCACAACATGAATATTTATGTAGTAAGCTAGGTCTATTTGATTTGTTTGGGAATTGAATTGGGAGGGGGTGTTAAATTTTATGTTAGTTAGTTATCAATTCAATTCTAATGGGTGTAATGTGTTATTTGTTTTAGGGTCTATTTTGTCATTTTCTAAAGAGATGAAGTAGGCTGATGAACTTTCTTGGAATAAGAGGGACTGTTGCTGTACTTCTTAAAACATAAGGGATTGAAGCTGTTGCTGAAGGATTGTAGCTGGCTATATATAAGATAGAAGACTCCAAAACAAGTTAGTAGTCATCTTCTTCAAAGCTCTTTGTTAGGGTTTTAGAAAAACACCTTAGTCTCTTGCATACTTGTGTTCGCTCTTCTTCATCTTGTACTTTGTATTGACTTGCAACTCATCGTTGCTAGTCTAGTTTGCGAATAGTTTGATTTGTTAAGAGTTGGTGTGATTGTGTTCAGAGATTGAAAGTTTATCATTCATCTATTTCATACTCTTGATCTTGTTCGTTTTATAAAAGTTTACAGCCCCATGTTGTCTTTGTATACTATAGTTGGTCCTCTTTTGATTGACTTCATATTATACTCTTCTTGAATATGTTGGGTCTTCCATAAATGAAACGTTTGCTGATTGATGTCTTGTTATGTGTGTTTGATAAGTATTATGTATCAGCATGATCAATAAGTTTGAAACTTCACATGTTTCTTGTTGAACAACCTCATGTCTCGAGACCTATAATAAAATCAACTTATGCCCTTGATATACTTGGCAATGTGCTTGTTAAAAACATTGTTATGAAAACCCAATTTGAATAAAGCCTTGTTACAAAAATTAAAAAAAATGGATTTTAATAATCTAAATTATTGATTATTGATCAACATTAATCATAACTAACAATTTGACCAATGTTAATTTCAACTTTCTATTTTGTTACCAATAATTATCATAGTCCAACTATTCGTTAAATCCGTTAGTTTGTATGATGACACGTGATATTGCTTGTGAAGTGTCATGTGACGTGTCATGTGACATGACGTATTACATAATTACTAAAAATATAAATATGTCACTCAATTTTTATGTCTTTGTCTCCAAGCTACTCAACCAGTGATAAATGTATTACATTAAATAATTTTAAATTTTGATTTTTTTAAAAAAGAATTGAGTAATATATTTATCTTTTTATTTAGAGTAAATTACACGGATCGTCGCTGAAGTTTGCTTAAATTTCACACTACCTTCATATGATTGAAACATTACATGTTTAGTCCGAAGGTTTGAAAAAATGTAAAATGTTTCGTCTCTGGGTCAAACAAACGTTAAAAATGTCCGTTAGCTTTTTAAAGTTGATCATTTTATCATCTCTAAAGACAAAAGGAAGAAATAAATAATAAACATATATACAATTAAATGATGAATCGACAAAAAAAACCCATCAAATCATCTTCCACCACATCATCTTCCACCACATCATCTTCCACCATATATATAGTCAAAACCTCTCCCCCTTCTTCTTCCTCTAGCCAACACTTTCTTCTTCCTCCCGTCGCTGGCATTGAGTTGTTCTTCGACAACCGTATCCGAAAAACTTTCTCCCACAATAATATTAGTTACCTAATAGATTATCCAACAACTTTATCCCACAATAATATTAGTTACCTAATAGATTATCCAACAACCCCCTTTAAAAAAACTCCATTCATTATCTCAAGTGACAATAAGTATCACCTCTTTAATTATAACATGTAAGCTTTGTGGATCTAAAATTACAAAACATATAGAGGTCGACGATGGGTTCCATGGTGGGAGGATGGACAATTTGCAGATTCAATTCGGTAATGATGGTGGTCTATGATGGCAATTATGGTGGGTTTCATGATAGGAGACAACTCAGTGGCGGTAGGATGGTGTTGCTTGCATGAGATCAGCGATGGTGGTGGCGGCTGGTGATCAAGATGGCCGGCGTAGAGGTAATGTTGGTAATGGCTTTTGGAGATGGGGGTCTGGTGGTGGTTGTCAGAGATAGGGTTGTGCGGCGGTGGTGGTTGTTAGTGATGGGGGTGTGCGTTGGTGGTGGTGGTGGTAATAAGAAATGGGGGCGTGTGGTGGTGGTGGTGGCTATTGGAAATAGGAGTGTGTCAACAAATCAAAATTTAAGCTCTTATTGACCAAGCCAAAGATATTTAAACCTAAATTGAACAAGGACCAAAACCAATATGGATCTACTATGAACAACTCTAAATACCAAAACAAAGAAATCTAATCAAGAACGAAAGTCATATCAAGAACAGGATGATCAGATTCAAAAATATAAGACGAACACTTTAGAAAGACATGGATCATCACTATAATGAAAACCTAACAAAAAACAAATGTAACAGACATATGAGAGCATCAAAGATGACGAAAACGGCTGAGACTAATTAGACAAAAATATTGATGACCAATATCATATCTTCATATTGAATAGATGATTTCATCATAAGGGTTAAAACCCTAGATGGAGAAGGTGAAGACAATGAAGATGAACTATGATAGATATAATCAGACACTCCTAGCCCTCTCTATGTCTTCTTTTTATGAAGAATGGGCCAAAGCCCTAATGATCCACAAACAAATAATCTACGAACAAGTCTAGTTGTCGCCTTAGCCCAACAAGAGCAATCCAGCCCAATGACATTATTAATAAGCAAAAAAAAATAAACAATATCATTCGTTAGATATAATTGTTTGTTATTGAATTGAAATTTTCATATATTTCAACCCCCCTCAATTCAATAGGCAAAACATATAAATGCATTAAACCATATTTAATTCACATCTTGTTCCTTACCACTATATTTATTAGAAAAAACAAGTTGTTAATTAAAATAACCTTTTTTCAAACATTTTACTTTCTGTTTAATCAACAGTGACTTGAAATCATTTAAGCTTATTTAAGAACCAAGTCTTTTAACCTTTTCAACCAGTTATAAAATATAAGGCCCCGATCCCGAGCACCTCACAGTTGGTCATTCACAGCATAAAACATTACATATTATAAATTTAAGCAGCGGAATTAATTTAACAAAAACCATTCATTTCATTATAAACACTGTTGTTAGGCAATACATCGTAGTTCATATGTCACAAAAGATTGGGTAAATGAATTACAAAACAACAGTATTGTCAAAACATGAACGGATGTCAGTCTTTTCCTGCCGAGCAGCTTCACCCTCGTGCCATACTCAGCAATATTTACCTGCCAACTGAAAATGTATAAAAGTCAGCGTTGCTGAGTGAGCTCTAGTTTTATACATAATAAAATACTTTCTATACATTGTATATGAAAATATTCTTTTCTGTAAAATACAACTCTGTACTGTATATGCGAGCACGTAATAACTATATGAACAAATATGTTCGTTCTCTGTATTGTATGCCTTGTCTGTAAACTTTTTAACTTTATGTTCCACTGTCTATATGGACCAGTGCGCAAGGCCCTAACTATATGCGCGATGGAAAACGGGTGATGGGCCATCTATATCCCTCGAAAGGGTCAACTGTATCCCTCGAAAGGGTCAACTATATCCCTCGAAAGGGTCAACTGTATCCCTCGAAAGGGGCTATGTGTACTGTGTACAAGGCCGACCCAATCACCCTGGGCACGCTACAAAGGTCCTACCAATCTCAATTGATTGACCCTGTGTGCATAAAGGGTAGCTAACCCGCCACACAGTTGAGCTAACGACAACACGGTCGTGTCCCTCCTATAAGCTTGCAAGACTTATTAACATTTTATTTATGTTCCACTTCTTTTCTTTATTTCTCTTTCACTTTATTATTAAAATATACTTTACGTTACGATAATAACATACCACGTAAAGTCACATACTATAAGTAATAATAGTAATAGCAATAACTATAATAAGGAACAATCATAGTAATCATATCAAGCATAGAACATCATCATTAATAAGCCCTTAGTCAACCTCGGTCAAAACCCTAAAGCACAGACTCCCAGAAAATTCTGTAAAAATTTCTAAGTGTTTGGGCGCATGAGAACTATTTGGGCGCATGAGCCTGTTCAGACTTTTCATCACTATGTAGGCGCACCAGCCTACACTTAACATTTTTCACTTTGGGCGCATGAGCCATTCAGGCGCATGAGCACTGTTGGGGCACATGACCCTACACTTAGTCGTTCGGCTAACTTTTCTAGGCATATGACCACTGTTCAGGCTCACAAGGATACTGTTTAGGCACATGAGTCATACTTAAGTTTTTCTAAGGCAGTTTCAGGCTCATGAGACTTAGGCGTATTAGGTACTGTTTGGGCACATGAGTTATGCTTAGAAGTTCTATGGTAATATTTAGGCGTATGAGGTTACTGTTTGGGCATATGAGCCTATACTTAATATTTCTAACATAATTTAGCAGGCGCATGAGCCCTGTTTGGACACATGAACACCCTTTTTATATGTTTCTAACATATTTCCAGTCCCAAATAACATCTTAACATGTTCTAAACCTGTATTTACTTTCCTAAACATCATCATAACATATACGAGCATAAAACATCATCACACATACATGAAACATACGGGTATTCACACAAGAACTTTATAAAAACTATTTTCATACATTTTCAGCCCCAAGATTGTTTAAAACAAGTAAAAACCGGGGTCTAGAACTCACCTTGCTGCTTTCAACCTTCAAACTCTAAAACTTGAATTTCTCAGATGTTTTTAACACCTAAAACACATTGAAACACACAACCCGAACATGCAATAACACATATGAGCATATAACCGAGACTAGATCGACCAAAAACGACTTAAAACACTTAATCTTACCTCAACTTCGAATTCTTCTTCTTTCTCTCTCTAAAACTCGAAGTCTCTGCTATTTCTCTCTCTAAAAACCGAATGCAAAGGAGTGTGCAGGGGGTTATGGGCGGCCATACCCTCTTTTACACCAACTTTTCAAAGATTTTGTCATTTTTACACTTTTGACCCTTCCACTTTAAGTTGACTTTCATTTCCTTCCCTTTTTCTTTCTCTTTTATTCTTTTATTTCTTTAAAAAAATATGAGTGTTACATAAAAAACTTTGTAATTATTTTAGAAACCAATGAACCAACGTTGGACAAAGTAAATTGACTCAAATTCAACAAACAACAATAACTAAGCCAAAATACTTGTTAGAAGAACACAACAAAAAAACAGCAGCAGACAAAAAAACAAGTCTCAATTAAAGAGATTAAAGGCAGAGAGATGATGCAGACATGAATAGAGATGCCCATATACAAAGAGAGCATACAAATAAGTTCAACCACACTTTCAAATGTGACAACCCGAGTTTTCGGTTAATATTATTAAAATAATTTTCACGGCTTACCGCCAATTTAATCCATTTACTATTATTTAAGAATAATAATAATAAAAATAAATAATAATAATAATAATACTAATAGTAATAATAATAATAATAATAATTTAGAATTAAAAGTGCAGGGGGTAATTCTGTAACTTTTAAAACTTGTTTTAAAAACTTTTTGCATAAAATAATAATAGTACCAAACTCCAGGGGCTAAATGTGTAATTTTTCTTTTAAACCCCCCCCCCCCCCCCCGCCCGTCGCCTTCTCCCCCGTCCGGCCACCTCCGGCCACCTCTCCGGCGAGAGCCAAAACCGTCCAACAAACGCGGTTTTTACCTAATTAAAGTTCCCGACACCTTTCAGTGGATTATTCGAACGTGGGGCAACTTCCAATTCAATAATACGAGTGCGAATTCCACTGAAACCGACCCTCCCCATTGTCGGCCAAACAGTCGGGCCACGAATCACAACTAACATCAATAATCGACAAATTAACTGACTATAAATGGACCATCATCTGTTTTGAATCGATTGTACCATTCAATTTAAGATAAAACAAACACAAACACCCTATTCGATTACCACATTACCCGCGACCTGCAACCTTGTCGAAACCCGACATCCGAGTAATTTACACCCAAATTAACATAGGGCTTTGCAACTAGAGAATCACACGAAGCTACACACAAAGTTAATTTGATTTTCATTAACATTTGCACACGAATTGGATCCAACCTACTGTCGCGACTGCTCATCGAGTGTTCACCATCCATATAACTTCAAAACAGGTAATTAAATATACATACATGCTCGGTTTCATATGGGGATCAAAAGCCCTAACAATAATCTGATTAACAACGTTGAATTGGGGTTCGATTTGGAGTTAATCGAATTAGGGTTCTTCATTGATTTGGGGGTTTGACTTGGGTTGTGTTTAAAAGTAATTGGGGCCAAGGAATACTGCGGTTGTACGCCTTGGTTCACTGGTTCCCGGTCCAAATTGCAAACCTAGGGGTCACGGGTTCGAACCCTGCCCCCAACATTATTTTTTTAAAGGCCTTTTGAACCTTTTAAAAATGTGGAAAAATTTCTAAAAATTATATAAACAGTTTTTATAACCCTTGTTTATTTCAAAAATTATATAATTATTTTCTGGAAAAATATTTCTTTAAAAACCTATTTATTTATTTATTTATAAAAGTTATTACAAATGTTAAAAAACGGTTATTTTATAAAATGGACTTTAAACAATAATTATCAAGATATTAATGAACCTTATATTATTTTAATTACGGACTAATTATGTTAAAGATAAGAATTATATGTAATAATTATTCACAAATACAATTATTAACATTATAATTATACCATTGTTATCATTAATATCAGAATTCATAATATTATTAATACATGGTATTGTTAGTATATCGAATCGTGTACGTCAAACCAAACCAACCCGAATCTTACCAAATATATTTATTCGCAATAAACACATTTTAAAGACTTAGTTATAATTAATAATAGGTATCGATCGTGCTTGATCGTGCATTGCCTAATTCTTTGAAGTTCTTGTTCATATACATTACATCAATTCAAGGTGAGTTTACAGCCCCACTTTTACTTTATACTCTTTTTGGGGGAGAGAAACATGCTGTTTTCATAAACGTTACATTACATTGGGTTTTTGTAATACTGCATATACTTGATACTATGGTGTTATACTTTGCCCTTCGGACCGTTAATATGCAAATAGCGAGGTGATTGTTAGTAGATCTACTGGGAGTGACATACCCCACCCGGGTTAGTCGCACTAGCACAACGTACGCAAACGGGTGAACAGTTAGCCTGTTAAAGGTTGTGGTGTGTGATCCACAATCGGGCCTACTTTATTATTTGATTACATGTCAGCTCGGTCGCGACTTCATACACATAGTGATCATTATGGACTAGCTGCCCATTATATGCTTTAATTACAAATCCGGGAATTTCATTATACTTATCGGATTATTAAATCCGGGAAATTACATACTTGACGGATTACATAATCCGGGGATTACATACTGGACGGATTACATAATCCGGGGATTACATACTTGACGGATTACATAATTCGGGAATTACATACTTGACGGATTACTTAATCCGGGAACTTTATTACTAATAGTTACTGTTTTCTGATAAACCTGTGAACTCACCAGTCTTGTACTGAGATTTTTGCATGTTTTCTCTCAGGACATTGATGTGGCACGTCTAGGAGCACAGCATCCACTGCATGTCATTCCGCGTTCATCTCAAACTGTTTTCAAGATTTAATTAGCATTTACTTTACATAAATTGGATTGGACGCGTGTTTACGTGTTCCAAAACTATTGTTAAATGTTTTCCTATTTTTGCTTCCGCACAACTTAAATATATTTGGTTTGTTTCATTAAAATTAAGCAACTTATATGATTTGTAATTATCGAGTCGTTTGGTGTAATTGATGCTTATCTGAGATCCTGGTTGTGTCACACGCCTGACGGTAAAACCCCGTACGTGGAAAATGAGGGTGTGACAGATTGGTATCAGAGCATTAGTTATAGCGAACTAAAATGGACTTTGCATCTCATTTGCATTGCATTTTAGACTATAGCTGGATTTGCATTAGTTACACACATAGATTTCTAAGCTATGTTTACTTAATTTGGTAGCCTGAAAACTTTTGCTTTAACATATCCATGTGCTGTGAGTCATGGGAGAGTTTGTGTGCATTTGACATCGCCTAAATGTTTTTCGTGATTTGTGTGACACATAGACACCTGTATTCTGGATTTCCTGGCAAAAGGCCCTCGGGCTAAGGCAAGCATATCGCATATATCTCATTGCGAGACCTGGTATGCTTACCTGGGGATTTCTGGGATGAGTGATAAACTATGGTCAATACACAAGTCTCTAAGGCAAATGGGTCAAATTACCTTGGCGTGTCAATGATTGCCAAAACTTTACTGATCCTTTCGTATACTTTGATTAATCAACCCCGATATAATACATACATACTTGGTACTTTTATCATTGATGACCACTGTACTTGACAAGATATGTTAGCCTGATAGGAGGAACCGAGGTGATCATGCAAAGCAAATTACCATTACGGGTGCACACGTAATTGTAACTTGTCGTGCATGCTAAGACCGGTGAATCTGGTCGGGAGGTAACATTGTAGTCAGTATAAGTCATCATTCCTACACGTTGAGCAAGAAAGCCTCGGTTCTCATAGAACATAGCCACTGATGTGGAAACTATTTATCAGTTCTATTTGTAGGAATGCTCACACTTACCTTGAATTTGGATGAAATTCATACCATGACATTTGTGTTAATCCCTCAGATTCGGACTGATTCTCTAGCTTGACTATTTCTTTAAATCTTTGAATTTCTCTTCCTTCTCATTCCAAGACCAAAGGTCTATTTTCATATGACTGATAGCTTCTGATATTTGGTAATGTAAAGAATGTCTGGAAGGGGATGTGGACGCGGGAGAGGTAACATCTCAATGACGCCTACAGAGTTGGCAGCGATAATCAATCATAGTATCACCGCAGCGTTGGCAAACCAACCCCCTCCACAGCATAACCCTATTGGTCAACCGACGTGCACCTACAAGTCCTTTATGGACTGCAAGCCAAATCCATTCAATGGAACCGAGGGAGCGGTGGGACTGCTCCGTTGGTTCGAAAAGCTAGAGTCGGTGTTCGAAATCTGCAACTGCCCTGCTAGGAATAGGGTAAAATATGCTGCTGGCACACTAGATGGTGCTGCTCTGAGCTGGTGGAACACACAAGTTCAGATGCTGGGCGTTGAAGCTGCAAACGCCACAACATGGGAAGAGTTCAAGAATCTGCTGAAAGAGGAGTACTGTTCACGAGATGAAATACAAAAGCTGGAAACCGAATTTTGGAACCTGAAGATGGTAGGTTCTGAAATTGAAGCTTACACAACTCGTTCTCACGAGTTGGCTACTCTGTGCCCTACTACGGTTAACCCGGCTTACAAACGGGTTGAAAAATACATCGACGGACTGGTACCTGAAATCCAGAGCATGGTCACCACTGCTAGACCAGCTACCATCCAGGAAGCTATTCAACTGGCCCACAAGTTGACTGACCAGGCTGTCGCGCAGGGTAAACTGCCCCCGCGAGGTGCTGCATCTGGTTTCCACAATAACAAGAGGAAATGGGAATCATCTACCAGCGGAAAGCAATCTTCATCCTCCACTTATCAACCTCAACACAAGAAGTTTAATTCGTCCCAACCTTCTCATCCGGGTGGCTACCATGGAAATCTTCCAAAGTGCAGCAAATGCAAGTTCCATCATACTGGGCAGTGCACAAGGAACACTTGTGAGAGGTGCGGAAAATTTGGGCATATTGCTAAGTATTGCCGGTGAATCTCTCGGGAAAAGCACCTCAACAACAGCAGAACCACAATCAGACTGTATGTTTTGAATGTGGTCAACCCGGACACTTTAAAAGGGATTGCCCGAGACTGAAAAAGAATGGTGACAATGGTGCTGCTGATAAGCCCAAGGACAACAACAATGGTGGTGGCGGTGGCAGAGGCAGAGTCTTCATCATGGGCTCAGGTGAGGCTCGAAACGACCCTACTGTAGTATCTGGTAGATTCTCTATTAATGGGTGTTATGCCTCTGTTTTATTTGACTCTGGTGCTGATAAGAGTTATGTGTCCACCAAGTTTAGTAAAACACTAGGGATGGTGCCTACTGATTTGAGCTCTAATTATGCCATAGAAATAGCCGATGGTAGGACGATAACAGCAACACAAGTGTTTAAAAACTGTAAGCTAGGCTTATCCGGACACACCTTCAGCATAGACCTTATTCCTGTCACACTAGGAAGCTTCGATGTAGTCGTCGGGATGGATTGGCTATCCCAGGATAGTGCTGAGATCGTTTGCAAGGAGAAGCTGATCAAGTTACCTATTTCGGACGATGAAATTCTTATTGTGGAAGGTGAAAAGGTGGGTGCGGTGGTCGGCATCATATCATATTTGAAGGCGCAGAAATGTCTCAGAAAAGGACACCTTGCCATGTTGGCACTTGTTACTGAACCAAAGGCGGATGAAAGGCGAGTTGAAGATATTCCTGTTGTTAGAGACTTTCCTGAGGTATTTCCCGAATACCTACCTGGCCTTCCTCCACACAAACAGGTAGAATTTCAAATTGAACTAGCACCAGGAGCAACTCCGATCGCTCGGGCACCGTACCGTCTGGCACCGAACGAACTACAAGAGCTGTCTAAGCAATTGCAAGAGTTGTTAGACAAAGGATTCATACGTCCCAGCTCTTCACCTTGGGGAGCTCCAGTGCTTTTCATTAAAAAGAAAGATGGAACCTTCAGGATGTGTATTGACTACCGCGAACTGAACAAGGTGACAATCAAGAATAGGTATCCACTTCCACGCATTGATGATTTGTTCGACCAGTTGCAAGGATCTAGCTACTATTCCAAGATTGACTTGAGATCAGGTTATCATCAGTTGAGGGTTCGAGAGGAAGACATCTCCAAGACTGCGTTTCGAATACGCTATGGGCACTACGAGTTCACCGTAATGCCTTTTGGGCTGACCAATGCCCCAGCAGTTTTCATGGACCTCATGAACCGTGTCTGCAAACCTTATCTGGATAAGTTTGTCATTGTCTGCATTGATGACATACTAATCTACTCCCGTAATAAGGAGGATCATGAGGGACATTTGAGAACCATACTGGAATTGCGAAGAGATGAACAGCTTTACGCAAAGTTCTCAAAATGTGACTTCTGGATGCGTGAAGTGCAATTCCTTGGGCACGTGGTGAATGAAAAGGGTATACATGTTGATCCTTCAAAGATTAAAGCAAACAAGGATTGGCCGGCACCAAAGACACCTATTGAGGTGCGATAATTCCTTGGTTTGGAAGGCTATTACCGGAGATTTATTGAAGGATTTTCTAAATTGGCGCAACCTTTGACTGCCCTGACTCATAAGGGAATAATTTATAAGTGGGGTAGCAAAGAGGAAACAGCGTTTCAGGCGCTTAAAGACAAACTCTGCAGCGCACCAATCCTAGCCTTACCAGAAGGAACTGATTACTTTGTTGTTTACTGTGATGCATCCATCCAAGGTTTGGGGTGTGTATTGATGCAACGTGACAAAGTCATAGCTTATGCATCTAGACAGCTCAAGGTGCATGAGAAGAACTATACAACGCATGATCTGGAACTAGGAGCTGTAGTGTTTGCCTTGAAGATCTGGAGGCACTACCTATACGGAACCAGGTGCACGATCTATACAGATCATAAGAGCCTCCAGCACATATTTAACCAGAAGGAACTGAATATGCGGCAACGACGATGGTTAGAATTACTCAATGATTATGACTGTGTGATCAAGTACCATCCGGGTAAGGCTAATGTGGTAGCCGATGCCCTTAGTCGTAAGGAAACCCTAAAGCCTCGTCGGGTGCGCGCATTACAAATGACTATCCACTCTGACCTACCAATGCAAATTAAAGCTGCTCAATCTGAGGCCTTGAAGACAGAGAATCTCAAAGCAGAATCGATGCGAGGCATGGAGAAACAATAGGAGGTTAAAGCTGATGGAATCCGTTATTTTATGAAACGGATCTGGGTACCACAGTACGGGAACTTGCGAGAGCTGATAATGGATGAAGCTCATAAGTCACGTTACTCGATTCATCCAGGTTCAGACAAGATGTACCAGGACCTGAAAGAATTTTACTGGTGGCCGAAAATGAAGGCGGAGATAGCCACGTACGTAAGCAGATGCCTAACTTGTTCCAAGGTTAAGGTGGAATACCAGAGACCATCCAGTTTACTCCAACAACCGGAAATTCCAGTGTGGAAATGGGAGCAGATCTCAATGGACTTCATCACGAAGTTACCTAGGACTCCCAGCGGATGAGATACCATTTGGGTTATAGTAGATCGCTTAACGAAATCCGCACACTTTCTAGCAATCCGAGAGACTGATCGAATGGAGAAGCTGACACGTATCTATTTAAGGGAAATAGTCTCTCGGCATGGCGTGCCGATATCTATCATTTCTGATCGTGACGCTCGGTTCACTTCTCACTTCTGGCAATCATTACAACGATCATTGGGAACGCGGTTGGATATGAGTACCGCGTATCACCCGCAGACCGATGGTCAAAGTGAACGTACGATCCAAACGCTGGAAGACATGTTGCGTGCCTGTGTGATCGATTTTGGCAGCAGTTGGGAAACTCATCTACCATTGGTTGAGTTCTCCTATAATAACAGTTATCACACCTCGATCAAGGCAGCTCCATTTGAAGCATTGTATGGACGTAAGTGCCGATCACCTATCTGTTGGGCAGAAGTAGGAGAAAGCCAACTTACAGGACCTGAACTTTTGCACGAAACGACTGAGAAGATCGTGCAAATTCGTAACCGTATGGCAGCAGCACGTGATCGACAAAAGAGTTACGCTGACAAGCGTCGTAAGCCATTGGAGTTTCAGGTTGGTGACAAAGTACTGCTGAAAGTCTCACCCTGGAAAGGTGTAATACGCTTTGGAAAGCGTGGGAAGTTAAGCCCAAGATATGTAGGGCCATTCGAGATTGTCAAACGGATTGGACCAGTAGCTTATCAGTTGAATTTACCTGAAGAACTCAGAGAGATACATGATGTGTTTCACGTATCCAATCTGAGGAAATGTCTGGCTGATGAATCATTGATCATGCCTTTAGAGGAATTAAAGATAGATGATCAACTACATTTCATCGAAGAACCAGTGGAGATCATGGATCGAGAGGTCAAGACACTAAAGCGTAGCAAAATCCCCATTGTGCGCGTAAGATGGAACTCCAAACGAGGACCAGAATTTACATGGGAACGGGAGGATCAGATGAAGTCTAAATATCCGCACTTGTTCGTGGATACACCTTCAGAACCTAACTCCAACTAAATTTCAGGACGAAATTTTCTCAACTGAGGGATACTGTGACATCTCATGATATCAAGCAAAAACATTGTGGGTCTACTTTCACATTTGTTCTACCTCATAAAGTTTCACGTGCGTGTGATAGCTCAGATGATACAGATGGTTTCATGGTCACCTTCTGATGAACAAAAGTGCCAGGAACATTCAAGATATTCCCAAATCAGAAAGGAAACCAAAGATTCTTCTTGTTGAAGATCATGTGGTGAATGTAATGGTGTGTGACATCTAACCGGTACGTCAGTTAGCATTGAGCTCGTTAACTCACTGTGTGTAGTCTATTTATCGATTTAACCAAATTCTCTGTATACTTGGTTGTTAACCCCGGTGTTCCAATTTTCGGGACGAAAATTCCTTCAACAAGGGGATAATGTGACAACCCGAGTTTTCGGTTAATATTATTAAAATAATTTTCACGGCTTACCGCCAATTTAATCCATTTACTATTATTTAAGAATAATAATAATAATAATAAATAATAATAATAATAATATTAATAGTAATAATAATAATAATAATAATTTAGAATTAAAAGTGCAGGGGGTAATTCTGTAACTTTTAAAACTTGTTTTAAAAACTTTTTGCATAAAATAATAATAGTACCAAACTCCAGGGGCTAAATGTGTAATTTTTCTTTTAAACCACCCCCCCCCCCCCGCCCGTCGCCTTCTCCCCTGTCCGGCCACCTCCGGCCACCTCTCCGGCGAGAGCCAAAACTGTCCAACAAATGCGGTTTTTACCTAATTAAAGTTCCCGACACCTTTCAGTGGATTATTCGAACGTGGGGCAATTTCCAATTCAATAATACGAGTGCGAATTCCACTGAAACTGACCCTCCCCATTGTCGGCCAAACAGTCGGGCCACGAATCACCACTAACATCAATAATCGACAAATTAACTGACTATAAATGGACCATCATCTGTTTTGAATCGATTGTAACATTCAATTTAAGATAAAACAAACATAAACACCCTATTCGATTACCACATTACCCGCGACCTGCATCCTTGTCGAAACCCGACATCCGAGTAATTTACACCCAAATTAACATAGGGCTTTGCAACTAGAGAATCACACGAAGCTACACACGAAGTTAATTTAATTTTCATTAACATTTGCACACGAATTGGATCCAACCTACTGTCGCGACTGCTGATCGAGTGTTCACCATCCATATAACTTCAAAACAGGTAATTAAATATACATACATGCTCGGTTTCATATGGGGATCAAAAGCCCTAACAATAATCTGATTAAAAACGTTGAATTGGGGTTCGATTTGGAGTTAATCGAATTAGGGTTCTTCATTGATTTGGGGGTTTGACTTGGGTTGTGTTTAAAAGTAATTGGGGCCAAGGAATACTGCGGCTGTACGCCTTGGTTCACTGGTTCCCGGTCCAAATTGCAAACCTAGGGGTCGCGGGTTCGAACCCTGCCCCCAACATTATTTTTTTAAAGGCCTTTTGAACCTTTTAAAAATATGGAAAAATTTTTAAAAATTATATAAACAGTTTTTATAACCCTTGTTTATTTCAAAAATTATATAATTATTTTCTGGAAAAATATTTCTTTAAAAACCTATTTATTTATTTATTTATAAAAGTTATTACAAATGTTAAAAAACGGTTATTTTATAAAATGGACTTTAAACAATAATTATCAAGATATTAATGAACCTTATATTATTTTAATTACGGACTAATTATGTTAAAGATAAGAATTATATGTAATAATTATTCACAAATACAATTATTAACATTATAATTATACCATTGTTATCATTAATATCAGAATTCATAATATTATTAATACATGGTATTGTTAGTATATCAAATCGTGTACGTCAAACCAAACCAACCCGAATCTTACCAAATATATTTATTCGCAATAAACACATTTTAAAGACTTAGTTATAATTAATAATAGGTATCGATCGTGCTTGATCGTGCATTGCCTAATTCTTTGAAGTTATTGTTCATATACATTACATCAATTCAAGGTGATTTTACAGCCCCACTTTTACTTTATACTCTTTTTGGGGGAGAGAAACATGTTGTTTTCATAAACGTTACATTATATTGGGTTTTTGTAATACTGCATATACTTGATACTATGGTGTTATACTTTGCCCTTCGGATCGTTAATATACAAATAGCGAGGTGATTGTTAGTAGATCTACTGGGAGTGACATACCCCACCCGGGCTAGTCGCACTAGCACAACGTACGCAAACGGGTGAACAGTTAGCCTGTTAAAGGTTGTGGTGTGTGATCCACAATCGGGCCTACTTTATTATTTGATTACATGTCAGCTCGGTCGCGACTTCATACACATAGTGATCATTATGGACTAGCTACCCATTATATGCTTTAATTACAAATCCGGGAATTTCATTATACTTATCGGATTATTAAATCCGGGAAATTACATACTTGACGGATTACATAATCCGGTGATTACATACTGGACGGATTACATAATCCGGGGATTACATACTTGACGGATTACATAATCCGGGAATTACATACTTGACGGATTACTTAATCCGGGAACTTTATTACTAATAGTTACTGTTTTCTGATAAACCTGTGAACTCACCAGTCTTGTACTGAGATTTTTGCATGTTTTCTCTCAGGACATTGATGTGGCACGTCTAGGAGCACAGCATCCACTGCATGTCATTCCGCATTCATCTCAAACTGTTTTCAAGATTTAATTAGCATTTACTTTACATAAATTGGATTGGACGCGTGTTTACGTGTTCCAAAACTATTGCTAAATGTTTTCCTATTTTTGCTTCCGCACAACTTAAATATATTTGGTTTGTTTCATTAAAATTAAGCAACTTATATGATTTGTAATTATCGAGTCGTTTGGTGTAACTGATGCTTATCTGAGATCCTGGTTGTGTCACACGCCTGACGGTAAAACCTCGTACGTGAAAAATAAGGGTGTGACAGATATGGAGGATATAAATATCAATAAATGAGAAAAGCTTTTAGTCAAATGAAGACAAGACCGAAGAGATCGCTTAGTGTTAACAAAGAAACCTTACATATTTCAATTCCCACCTAACTAACAGGATATCAACTAGGAAGAAATAACACTAGCTATAATATACTTTTCATAGTAGTCTTCTCTCATCATAGTTATCCTATATCTATTCTTATCAAGCAATGAATTTTGAATACACCATTAACCAAGAATAACCTCTAAAAATACCGTAAGGCACATAATAAATTTATGTGATCATCACAGAAAGAAGAAACCAATACTAACCATCAGATGAAACACACAAATCAGAAAAATATTCTGATCAAAGAACGAATCATAAGATTCTATAACCAAATGAGAAGAACAAGTTCAAAAATAACCAAGTCACATGACTCTTCGAACTTGGAAAGACAAACAGAGTATGTCACTTGACATATATCAAACTTCCTGAACAACAGGAAAGAAAAAAAATCAGAAATACATGTTCTGATTAAAGAAGAAGGAATCATATGATTCACAAGACTATCAAAAACATATCCGATAAAAAGAGAAAAGTCACACGACTTTTACGAACTCAGAACCATGTCTGAAGACAAAAAAACTTTGTAAAGAACATAAAGGCTAATTTGACCTGATCAAAAACTTTTACAACTTTACAAGAAGCATATAAGCATAGAACTTGTAAAGAACATAAAGGCTAATTTGAATCAAGCAAAAACTTTTACAACTTTACATATAATACTGAATCACAAGATTCAAAAGTCAAGTCTGATAATAATAAGAATAGCGTAAGCTATATAAGACAAGAAAGACACAGCCAAGCAGATTCTAAATGAATACAAATTCATAATATCTCTTACACAAGAGAAATATAAAGTTGTGAAAGAATCAAGAACAATCTTGGTATAGTTCTGGTTAAAATATGATAACCACATGGTTCGACTAAGCAGACAATTAGACAGGCCGCATACGGGTCGAACAAAGAACATTTCAATAGCGTTCAAAACAAGATCAAAACACACGATCCAAGACAAAGGTTCAAGATGAATAGATCACTCAACCATGCTTGCATGGTCAAGAAAATTTTTGAACAACCAAATACAATTGGTTGAATTTGAGAACTAAACAGATTAATCAATCAAAACCAAGAAATGGGTATAACCATGACCTATAGACATGAGGATCAAGTCAACAAAACAAAAGATTAAAAGGTACTAGGTAAACAAAACATAATTTTTTTTATTTATCAAACCTCAAAAAATGCCTCTTAAGTTGATAATTGAAAATTAAAATAACAGGCATAACACATATCAAGGTGACCAACAAACACAAAGTAACAAATTTATAGAAATGATGTAATGAATAACCAATCATCCTAGGTTGTCTCAACACTTGCAATACAACAAGAATATTTACAAGTTCAATTATCATCTCTAGAAATAGTCACACATGTGAAGCAAACAAGTAATACTAACTTTTAAATCGCAATAAATTTTCAGAAACACAGCTAGAAAATTATTAAAGAAACCTCTTTGACCCTTTTTTAAAACCAAATATGACTTAGATATTTTTTACCATATATGATTTAAACTTGACTGTGAAACACCATTACATGTGATTCAGGACACTTCAACAACCATAAACCATGAAAGAAAAGACATTAGTGAATTATGACAAAACAAGTGAAGTTTAGACACCATGCTTCACTTTATTATGATTACATAAACAGAAAGTACGCCATTTTTGTTTAATAAAATTAGATTCATTTTCAACCTTAGTCATTTTATAGTAGAGGGTAGTAAAGGAAACAAAATGACGCGTGACTTTTTGAGATCCCTACCATCAATCAGAAAATCATTTGAAACATACATGTTTAGTTTCAAGTAATATAACTTTCGGACATATCAATTAGACGAAAAAAAGGACATAGGTGTGACTCGCATGCACTTTGAAGAACCAAAGAAAGTTAAGTCTCAGCTCTACATAAAATGTATATTGTTATAGTAGAGACCAAGAGAAAAAACTCTCCAACCAGAAGTGACACAACAAGACTTAGTCAAGACAACTAACAAACACGCTTTAGACTAAAAATGTGCTTAACAAAGGTAAACACCACCTTTTGCTATGTTGCAAGACATATTAAAGCTGGTACAAATAACAGACACAAACATTTGCTTTACAACACAACCAAACCAAAAATGCCAAGACCAATGATTCAATCGATATATTGGCAACATTTAATAAACCAGAAAAAAATAAATAAAAAGACCTTATCACCATAGTAGAGGTAATGAAGATTGAAGATTAAAGTTTTCCTTGTTTTCTTTGTTTTAAACGAAACCAAATCAGGTTTTACAGAATCACAGTATAACAAAAAAAATAGTTTAAATTCAGTTAATACGAGTTCTTGTTCTCATAAAAAACTAAGCTTATCATGAATTTAAATTTATCAAACACTTAGCAGCATAAAATCAGTCAATAATATCTTCTGCTTTACAGCTAGAAGGAAGATTACGAAGCAAGTCACACCTAACTGGACACACATGAAGAAGCTGTTAATGATCAAGCACTGGCTCGCAATCAAATGCATAAATAGCAGTAAAAACACAAGTTCCTGATTTATTAAATGAAGTGTGTGTGTTCCATTTAGATCAAGTGCATCAACTAAATCATAAAACACACATGATTTTGAGCACAAGCATATCACTAATGAATACCAATATAAAAGGACAAAAAATTCAGCAGCTTTCACATACATAAAGGAATGAATATTGCAGTAGTGGTAATTTTATTAAAAAGGTAAAAAGTTCAAACAATCAAATAGTACAAGAACAGAGATATCCATTAGACGACCTTTAAACCATCAAACACATATTTCTTAAATAGACAATGAGATGAACATATATACTCTGAATCGGAAAAAACAGGAACCAAAGACTTACAGCGGTGTTTTATCTGCCGATCAGGAAATATATTCAAGGAATTCATCGTTTGCTCCCCAGTATTGTCAATCACAACCTCTCGTATATCAAAACTAGGGTTTAGCTACTCGTTCATTTAAGAATCAAGGTCATGAAAAAACCTCTTCACTTTTCCTTCAATTGATTAGATATATGGATTAAGAAGATCAAAGAAGATTTTGATACTTTGTATTCTTCAAAATAAGAACAATAGATAGATGATTTTTAAATGAGAAAGCAAGATTGGGTCATACTTCAGCAACAATGTTCTCAGAACCGGATCGGACGTCGAACCGGACGGCTTACTGGTTTGGTGGTCGGACCGGTCGGACCGGATGGACCGGATTTAACTATATTTTAATTATATTTATATATGTAATTAAATATAAGTAATTTATATATGATTTATACATATATTTTATAGTTATATATAAAACTTAACTATATTTGTATATACAAAGTACTAATTTATGGTTTAACACCTCGTTTTTACCCACTAAAATCAAAAAAAAAAATTCCAAATCCGGTCGGAACCGAACCGGTTCGCCGGTCCAACCGCCGACTCGGTTCGAACCGGCCGGTTCAATGCTCCAAAAACGAACCACTATCGACCGGACCGGACAGGCCACCGAATCCCGGTCCGACCGGTCGGATCGGCCGGTCCGATCCGGTCCTAACAACATTGTTCAGCAACATAAAGGACTCAACAGAGATACAGCTTAGACGTAGAAAACGTAAGGTTAACACAATTTTACAGCGGAAGACGTTGAACCAACTAAGAACCCTAGAATCAAAAGACTGTCACCAAAACTGATAGGGTAACCCTTAGAGGGGGTCAAGCTCCAAGAACTAAAGTGACGAACTAAAGTGACAAACTAAAACTTGCTGCAATTTTCTTCTCTTTATTTTCATGCCACAATTACAATTTAAAGGAACAATTAAGTAAACATGGGTCCTAATCTAATGTAAAGGAAATGGAAACTGCACTTAGTGGGGGCACCACTAAGCTACATGCATGCAAGACGTAAACATAGGAAATCAAATAACAAAAAGGTCCACCCCTTTAATCGATGGCTTTGTTGACCGAGTCTTTCGCTGGGTCGGGCCCTGGATCAATATCGGGTCGGGTCTGCCGGGCCGTATCAATTCCCCCGCCAGGAGAAACGACCTTGTCCTCAAGGTCAGCGATCCGAACCCCGGAAGGAACTGTGGCGGCAGGCGGTTGGAGTCCTTTCAAAGTGACCACAACATCGTTGTAACAGAAAATGAGTGATGGTACAGAGAAATCAGCGGTAACCGGACCCAAGGAGCATAACCAATCAAAACCCAAGATGAGTTCATATCCTTTGAAAGCCAACAAGAATAATGGAACTTGAAAAGAGGTGTTGTCCAAGGTCACAGGAACAGCGGGACAGAAACCTGTACACTGAATTGGATCACCGTTAACAACGAGAACCGGAAATAGTAGAGTGGGTTGAACGACTAATTGCAACAAGGAGGCGACATGGGGCTGGATGAGGTTGTGTGTGCTACCCGATTTGAAAAGAATACTGACTGGGTGATGATGAATGAACCCCGTGAGGCGTAATGAGGTTGCTAGAGCAAAACCAAAGAACAGTGAGGGGGTTAAGCTGAGAAAGCGGGGAACTGTAGTGGTATCTTCGAGCAAGGGAAGCTGAGTAACGGGCGGAACCTCTACCAAATTATCGGCGATAAGCAGAAATTGAGGTGGGTTGCACCGGTGACCAGGAACATACTTCTCAGAACAGCGGAAACATAAACCAGCGGTGCGACGTTGTTGTAGTTGTTTCGGTGTCAAACGAGCAGTGGGTAGAGTAGAAGTAGTCGTGGTTGGGCTGGGTAACAAAGCTTGAGTAACCGGTGGCGAGGAAACGGGGGTGATAATACCAGCAGGGGGAGATGAGGAAGTGCTTGCATTAGAGAAGTCATGTTTATCTTCAAGCAGCTTAGCAAGGCCAACGGCCTGTTGAAACGAGGAGGGCTTGAGGATAGCAATTTCTTGTTGTATCTCTTGACGAAGGCCGGAAATGAAGCAATTTAGAAGTGCCTCTGGAGGCAAACTAATGACGTAATTGCTTAAGCGCTCAAATTCCGCCACATAGGCGGTCACCGTTGTGGTTTGACGGAGCTTGAACAAGGCGGCTTGATGATTGGCGAAGGTGGAGGGACCGAAGCGTAGTTCGAGGGCACGTGAGAAATCCGACCAAGTAGTGAGAAGGTCATTATTAGCGAGATACTTGAACCAACTAAGAGCTTCACCCGTGAAATAGAATTGGGTAAGGGAAAGGCGTTGAGCACATGGAATGGAATAGAAATCAAAGTAATTGTTGGTCTGGAACAACCAATCTAAGGGATTGGAACCATCAAACTGTGGAAGGTGAGTTTTGGGGGGACGGAGGGCAGGGGTAGTGTGTGTTTGGGTGGGGTTTTGGAGCCAGAAGCAACCGGTGTTTTAGAAGAGAGTTTGGCAGAGAGGGCGGTAAAATGGGAGATGAGTGTAGTGGTGGTGTCGGTTTGGGTGTCGAGTTTAGAATGAAGGTTTTCGGTAGCTTTGAGGAGAGCGGAGAGTTGAGCGGCATGGGTATTGGAAGCGGTGGTGGTAGCAGAAATAAGCTGGTTCAATTGCTCAGAAATGGATGGTGGGGGGTCATCGGTGGAGGAGGAATCCTTACGGGGCGGTATCGTGGAAGGGAGTGTCGGGAATGAAAGCACCAAATGATAGGGTAACCCTTAGAGGGGGTCAAGCTCCAAGAACTAAAGTGACAAACTAAAGCTTGCTGTAATTTTCTTCTCTTTATTTTCATACCACAATTACAATTTAAAGGAACAATTAAGTAAACATGGGTCCTAATCTAATACAAAGGAAATGGAAACTGCACTTAGTGGGGGCACCACTAAGCTACATGCATGCAAGACGTAAACATCGGAAATCAAATAACAAAAAGGTCCACCCCTTTAATCGATGGCTTTGTTGACCGAGTCTTTCACTGGGTCGGGCCCTGGATCAATATCGGGTCGGGTCTGCTGGGCCGTATCAAAAGCCTTTGACAAAAAAGCCTTAAGGGCTCTGATACAATATGAAGAAATCAGAATTTAAGCTCTTATTGACCAAGCCAAAGATATTTAAACCTAAATTGAACAAGGACCAAAACCAATATGGATCTATTACGAACAACTCTTAATACTAAAATAAAGAAATCTAATCAAGAACAAAAATCATTTCAAGAACAGGATGATCAGATTCAAAAATATAAGACGAACACTCCAGAACGACATGGATCATCACTATAATAAAAACCTAACAAAAAATGAGTGTAACAGACATATGAGAGCATCAAAGACGACGAAAACGGCTGAGACTGATTAGACAAAAACATTGATGACCAATATCAGATCTTGATATTGAGTAGATGATTTCATCATGAGGGTTAAAACCTTAGATGGAGAAGGTGAAGACAATGAAGATGAACTGATGATACATATAATCAGACACTCCTATCCTTCTCTACGTCTTCTTTTTATGAAGAATAGGCTAAAGCCCTAATGATCCACAAACAAACAATCCACGAACAACTCTAGTTGTCACCTTAGCCCAACAAGAGCAATCCAGCCTAATAACATTATTAATATGCAAAAAAATAAATAATATCATTCCTTAGATATAATTGTTTGTTATTGAATTGAATTTTTCATATATTTCAACAGAGTGATTAGTGGTGGTGGTGGGTTGTTGCAAAGGAAGAAGAAAGTGGGTGTATATGATGGGGTGGAGTGTATAAGGTGAGTATGGGTCCATGTAAGAATTTATTTTTAAGTTTGATTTCTTTTTATTATTGGAAAGGTAAAATGATACTTTTACAACTGCTTAACGAAATTAATTAACGATCGTTTGGCTCAGGGACGAAACTTGTTACGTTTTTCAAACCTTAGAACTAAACCTGTAATTTTTCAATCCTATGAACGAAAGGTGAAATTTGAGCAAACCTCAGCGACCATCCGTGTAATTTACTCTTTTATTTATAACTATGTTATACAGGGTTATAAATAACTAACATAGTTAACGACTGTTTAAACTGAGACTCTTATTAGTAATAAAATCAAAAGTTGGGATAAATAATAGTTAAATTGTTAGTAATATTGGTAAGTAATCAATAGTTTACATTATTAAAATTTAATTTTTTTAAAATTAAAACTATATTATTAATTTTGGCATTATCAAATTTGGGATTTTATGATTCATATTATTAGTTCATCTAATAGGCTGTTTGGCGGCCTCTTGTTAGATCATTAAAATGCTCTCTTAATGATTCATACCCTTTTAATAGTTAAGAGGTAATCTTAAGTCTAAATGGTTAAAAGGTAACTAGTAAAATATTACTTTTAATCATTCAGACTGAAGGTTATCTCTTAACCATTAATATAGTCTCTTAATTATTGTTAAGATGCTACCAAACAACCCTAAGTCAGCCGCTTTTAAGTACCAGTAAAAAGAAAGGGGTAGGTGGGGATGGGGGAGGGGGTTGCTACTTACTAATTATACAAGAAAACTGGTTATACCAAGATATTTTCAAGGGTTGGTAGAGTTATCAAATGCTACTTGATAACTAGGTACTTCGCCACCCTCACAATCTACTTCAGAATCTTCGTTTCCACCATTCCTTATAGTCTCAACTCAACTAATTTAGTAATCTGTGTATGTTAAAAAATAAAGAAATATTGCTTGACAAGTTGGGCGTGATTGACATACACGCTCCAACTTGAGGGGGAGTATTGGAAATATGTGTCGAAAGTCGAATAATAATGATGTGTGGCCAATTATGAGTTTGCATGTTTTGTGAAGTGGTGGACCAAGTCTCTCGCACCATCACCCCATTTTCTGCATGTTTTATATTTCTATTCTTAGTGGGTAGGGTCATGTTTCCATTTGCTTCCATATTGTTAGGCTTTGTAAGCCTTTAAATGGCAATGGATTGTACTGAGTTTCGAAAAACAAAAAATGAAGAAGATTAATTAAAACTTTCTGATCAATTCTTACATGGTATCAGAGAGGTGTTCCTGATCCTTGGAACAATTTGATCATCAAAGAAATTCCAAATAAAAACCCAAAATCCAAATTCCAAACTCAAACCAAGCAACCATGTCCGGAGACGACAACTCGGGTTCCGATTTATCAATCCAACTAGCCAACTTTTTCAAGAATGGCCTCAACATCCAACCCCAAAACCCAAAGTTATCCGACAACCTACAAATCAATCTCAAACTTAATGGTCAAAATTTCGCTTTATGGACTCGAATGATTCGAGTCGCCAAAGGCGGAAAATCAAAGAATCTATTGAAACACTTAACCTCTGACCCTCCAGATCCAAGCGATGAAAGTTTCGAGCAGTGGGAACAAGAAGACTTGATCGTGTTTTCATGGCTAATACAGAACATTGAACCAGAAATTGCCGGCAACCTAACCGAGTTTCCCACGGCGAAATCACTATGGGATGCTCTGGTGGTCACCTACAGCAGTGGAAGAGACAAGTTGCAGACATTCAACCTTCACGTCAAAGCTAACAACATCAAACAGAATGAAGACTCTCTTGAAAACTTCTGGATTACACTACAGGGGATATGGGGTGAAATTGACCGAATCGATCCGAATCCCATGAAGTGTCCGGAAGACATCCAAACATACTCAAAAATCAGGTCAGAACAGAAACTTTTTCAATTCCTAAATGCCCAGACCAAAAATATGATCCTATAAAGCGAGAAATCCTCCGGTGGGAGCCTTTACCATCAGTAGAGACGGCCTATGCTGCTGTTAGGAAAGAAACCGCCCACCAAACTATTCTAGGAACGGCTCCTAGTGATACACAAGGCATTGGAGCTGGGTTATTAGCCACCGAATCTGACGGGTTAGGCCTCGCTACCAAAGGATATTGCAGGACAGAAAAGAAGAACGGAACACCAATTAGAAAAGATAAATCGCACCTCAAGTGCACCCACTGTGATATGAGGGGACACACCAAAGAGGAGTGCTTTAGAATCGTGGGGTTCCCGGACTGGTGGAGTGACAACCACAAAACTAAGAACCCTAATCAAGAAGGGAAGGTTGTCATTGCCATAGGCAACAATAGTGCTACTAGCAACGACAGCGCCGAGAAGGTTGGTGGTGGTGAAGCTTCCGAAGGAAATCTTTGGACCTGGCACTGAGTGCTGAGAGGCGAATCGCCTTAAAAAGAAAAAAAAAAACACAATAAAAAAAATCCTTTTTAAACATAATTAAAAATTTTTTCTAAAAATCCAAAAAACCAAATAAAAAAATTTTCCTCAAAACCAAATCCAAAACGAAAACCATTTTAACTTGAATTTTGACGATCCCACTAAAAAAATATAAAAAAAAACGTTTCCGCTAAAACAAAAAATCAAAGCTCAAGAAAAAAAAAATCAAAACCCAAATCAAAACAAATGCCAAAACCCAAATGGCCAAGTTGAATTTTTCAACTTGAGGGGAAACCGAAACCAAAACCAAAACCCAAAATCAAAACCAAAACCAAGGCACCATGTCTATCGACGGTGTCTCCAAACCAAAACCAAACTGCCATGTCATGAATACGGTAGTTCAAACCAAAACCAATTCAAGTTGAATTATGGATATCCCACTATTCAACTTGAGGGGGAGTGTTAAAAAATAAAGAAATATTGCTTGACAAGTTGGGCGTGATTGACATACACGCTCCAACTTGAGGGGGAGTATTGGAAATATGTGTCGAAAGTCGAATAATAATGATGTGTGGCCAATTATGAGTTTGCATGTTTTGTGAAGTGGTGGACCAAGTCTCTCGCACCATCACCCCATTTTTTGCATGTTTTATATTTCTATTCTTAGTGGGTAAGGTCATGTTTCCATTTGCTTCCATATTGTTAGGCTTTGTAAGCCTTTAAATGGCAATGGGTTGTACTGAGTTTCGAAAAACAAAAAATGAAGAAGATTAATTAAAACTTTCTGATCAATTCTTACAGTGTACTTTGAAAACACTCGTGATATGTCTTGTATTTAGCATTTAGCTTTGTGTAGTTGGTCAAGGTATTATGGTCAGGATGTGTTATTTAGGTGCTATGCTAGTATGTTTTGACGTTTTGGCCAATTGTCATGATGGTTTTGGAGATGGTTTACCTTTTCCAAAAATACAATATTTTATCAAACAAATCCCCAACAAAATAGGAAACAAATACAAGAGGAGATAGAAAAAACTTTACATACTAACAAAAATTGAAATTAAGTCGGTCCTTTCATTGAATCTTTCAATTAGATATAATTTTATCCATAAGGAGACAAGATATTGACGTCGTGTTCCCGAGTTTACTTAAGTAGATAAATAAAATAAAATTCCATTTTCTTTTCCTTTTCGTTCCTTTCTTTTCTTTTTCTTCGTTTTTCTTTATATTCATTTCTCTTTGTTTCCTTTCAATTTGGAAGGATTGATTTTATACTTTATTTTCCTTTTATTTCTTTCTTTTCTCTACTTAAATGAACTCGAAAACATAATTTGCTTACTTTTCTTTAATTTCATATTAAAAAAACTCTAAAACACAACTGTCGTTTTCTTTTCTTTCAACTCCTTTCTTTTCTCTATTTAAATAAACTCGGGAACATAGCATTAATATCTTTGAAGATATTCTCCACTTTCATTTGTTTGTTTTAAAAAAAATCTAGTTTCTTATTTACCAAATACATCAACAAGCAATCTTTATGATATCTTGAACCATCTTCTTTTTACCTCCTCTATACTTATATTTTTTGAATGTCTAGAGGATCTTAATAGAAAAAACAAAAATATGTGGAATTTTACACCAGCTCTTAATGTTTTGTCAAATTATAGTAGTCGTATAACATGAGATAAATAGATGCTCAATCGATTCTATAACCTCTCCACATAAGCAATAAAAATGAACCAATTCGAACATTTCTTAAGAGAAGAGAATCCATGGTTGAAATATAGTTCTTCTCCATTCTCCAACATAAAATGATACATTTCTTAGGGATCCGATTACCCATTGAATTATGAAATCATTATTTGAATCCTCCTTTTTATGAAGCAACCTTTTGACTGATTTAACTGAAAACTTTTCGGAACTAATGCCTATCCAAATCCAATGATCAGGTACCCCGAGCATTGAATTTGATCCCCCACCCACCTCCTTTTGCTCATGGTTTATTACTTGAACATGGCATTGTATGGAAATATGTTTAATAGTATTTGTTACTGGCATGATCTAATTTAATGTTATTTGTTTATATGTTTAACGGATATGATCATGATTGTTAAAACCAAAACAATAGTACATTTAACAAAAGATGTTGAATTTCATTAGAAAACATAATCTTTACATAATTTAAGGTCGACTAGTACGTGAAAAACACCCAACTAAGATGTAAAACTAATTTCAATATTTTATTAGTATTCCTTTTTAACAGTCATTGTTTCATGCTTGTTGATTGATTTTAAGAGTCCAGGTATGATTTTAATATCACTTTGAAAAATGGGTGGGTAGGAGGTGTTAAAAAATATCCGAAACCGAATTCAAAATATTTGAAATTTCGGATTCGAATAATGATTTTGAGAATTTTGGATATTTGAATATCTAAATATCCGAATTGTTTTTATAAAAATTTAAAAATAATAAATATTAACTCAAAATTTTGGATATTTTCAGATATTTCGGATATTTTAATAAAAACTTCAGATATCCAATTTTTTTTTCAATAAAAGCTATTATATTTTTATAAAATTATTTAAATAATATAATTTTTTTAAATTCGGATATCCTTGAATCCGAATCCGAAATTTCGGATATCCAAAATGGATATCCAAAATTTTGGATTCGAATAATGAAATCCACTATTCGAAATTTTTAGATATTCGAAATTCGGATACCCGAATTTCAGATATATGAATTTGAACAGCCCTACGGGGTTAGTCCAACCAACAAACTCAAACTCCTTTTCTGTTTGACTTTTTTTCAATAACTTATGTCAAAAACTTAAAAATCAAGGAAGATTCCATAGCTCATAAATAGAAACGACACTAGTTGTGTAGGAGGTGCAAACTTACACGTCTAGAACAACAACAAAAGCGACGGGCACGGATAGAAGTCAACCATGAGGTGCGAACTAAGGTAGGCAACCCACACGAGCTAAGTCATATTTTGAGCTTGTTGTGAGAACGGAGAACCCTTGTCACTTAAAGTTAATAAGTGATACAAACTTTGAACATAAATTCAGGGGGATCAAAGATGACATCGAATAGCGAATGCATTTGACCGACCTGCCATCTCTTTTCTTGAATAATGAATTTAGGTCAATGAATGATGAAAAACAAGATAAAAAATAGGGTTTAAAAACAAAGTAAATAAAATAAAAAGAGTTAGGGATTTAATAAGGTATAAAAAAAGACTGATACACCCCTCACATGGGATGCATATGGGGTCAATCGACAGAAACTAGACGGGTGTTTAAGTGTTGTAGAATGACAACTATTTTGATAACATGATGAGCATACGGTTGTGTTCAAATTTGATTTGTCTTGATTTTCCGATATAGGGTTTTTTTTTTCAAAAACATAGTGTTAGATCATATGAGGCTGGTGCAACCAAAACAACACTTAGAATACTTCTGAAGTACAATTGAAGAAGTCTTTCGAAGCTAAACCAAGTCTTCCGAAGCTAAACCAACTCTTCGAAAGACAAGTTGAAGATCTTTCGAAGCTTAAAGTATGAAGAGCTTATGAATGAAAACTAAGTCTTCTGAGACTAAGTAGTTTTCTTTCCGAAGTTTATGAAGAACTTTCGAAAGAAGAACTAAGTTTTAGAAGACTAAGTAGTTCTTCTTCTGAAGTACTCACACTTAGAAGATCTAAGACAAAGTCTTCCGAAGAATGAAGTCATGAAAACCTGCAGAAGACTCAAAAAAAGTTGATTCTTCCGAAGGATAAATGGCCTTGAAAGAACTTATTCTTCTGAAACCATTTACCTTCGGAAGAACCAACTATGAACTAGTGGACAAAAGTATGGGTTGTCTGACATCCACTGCCAACTTTGATATACTGCATGGCGCTTTCCTACGCCCATGTAGTTAACCATACTTTATTCCATTGTTCATATTTATCAATTAGTATAGTTATCATCTTTAGCTGGTGACAAAAGGTAAGTAATGGACCTGTCATGACTATCTAATCTAGGATAGTATTTTATCTTAGATACTTTACTTCTAGCAATGTAGTATTTGTTTAGTTGTAAATTCCAGCGGGTCATCCAAGTATAACCTGCTGTAGATAGTAGTATATATAGTTTCTCATTGTAACTTATCAAACTATGCTTGTAAGAGTCTTGTCACGCTGAGTTTGAGAAGTAATATATACAAGTATCTTGAAAACCATTATTGTGTTCATTAACTTATTATATTATTGTCAACTTAGTTAGGGATTATGCTTCATCAATCAAATGAGACTTAGTGAGTTTGTGAGGTAAATTTGTGTTGAGAAACCATATCGAGTATTGGTATTCTTTTTTTTCACGTTTTTGATCGATGTCAATTTCAGATATAATGTATTATAAATTCTTAATATACTTTTTTTCATGTACGTTTCGATGTGGATTTTATTGAAAGCCCAAGCGCCCCAACCCCGTGGCTACAAATAAATTTGATAATATTATTGCTATTAGTTTTATGGGTGTGTGTGTATATATAACTAGCTTTAGTTACCCGTGTATTACACGGGATGTGAAGAGTTATTATTAAAATAACACAAAAACATAAATAAACTAAATGTTTACACAGGTTAAAAATAAAATTGATTAATTGTTGATTGTTATTTATATAATACTAACTTTAGTAAACCTATGTATTACACGAGTTAAAAAATAAAAAATTAATTATGATGAAAGTTTATGAAGTATAAAATGATATTTTAAAATAAAATATGATTAAAATTACACATGAGTAATAACTATAAGTAATAATTTTAATTTTTATTTCCAAAATAAATTAACATTTTTTCAAACAAACTGTATTAAAAATATTATTTTTAAAAGTTTCTTATTATAACTCCTAATTTTAATTATTTTTAGTTTATAAAGAAGTTTACTTTTTAGAAACATCAATTTTAAGATATTTTATATTTTTAAAAATGTTTGATGTTTTAGAAAAAATATTTATTTTATAAAAATTTGTTTTCTAGAAATAACATTATTAAAAACACATCTTTTCTTAATGTATTAATAAATTTTTTTAATCTTAAAAAGAACTAAAATTATTTAATCTTTAATTTAGATAACTATTTAATAGGAGAGAGATGCATTAAAATCACATTTAAGAGGCCTAGGAATATAACAAGTATCCCTCAAAATTACTTTTTTAGTATTATACTAGTTTTAGTTATCCGTGTATTACACGGGAGGTGGAGAGTTAATTATTAAAATAACACAAAAACATAAATAAAACTAAATGTATTACACGGGTTAAAAAATAAAATTGATTAGTTGTTGATTGTTATTTATATAATACTAACTTTAGTTAACCCGTGTATTACACGAGTTAAAAAATAAAATATTAATTATAATGAAAGTTTATGAAGTATAAAATAATATTTTAAGATAAGATATGATTAAATTTACATATGGGTAATAATTATAAGTAATAATTTTAATTTTTATTTCCAAAAAAATGTAACCATTTTTTCCAAACAAACCGTATTAAACATATCGTTTTTAAAAATTTCTTATTATAACTCTTAATTTTAATTATTTTTAGTTTATATAGAAGTTTACTTTTTAAAAACATCAATTTTAAAATATTTCATATATTTGAAAATGATTGATGTTTTAGAAAATTATTATTTTATAAAAATTTATTTTCTAGAAGTAACATTAATAAAAATACATCTTTTCTTAATTTATTAAGAAATATTTTTAAACCTAAAAATAATTAAAATTATTTTATCTTTAATTTAGGTAAATATTTAAGAAGAGAGAGAGGCGGGAAAAACAAATTTAGGGGGCATAGGAATGTGACAAGTGTCCCTCCAAGTTACTCTTTTAGTATTATATATAGATATCAAAGAAAAGTAATACAATCCGTAAAAACAAATAAGTTTAAACATGTAAAATGTTGTTTAATCTTGTAGGTTTGTCCTTTGATTATTCAATATTTTAAATAAATGTTACTACTTAGGATGTCTCCGTATGTACTTTAACTCGTCATGAAGTGCGGGTCTTATTTGGTGATTACTTACAAAATGTAAGTTTGGTGAATAATAACTCAATTAAATGGTACAAGCCGTTGAAACACACATTACAACTCTTTAAACATAACATATACTTTAATATCATAACTACTCTTTTTTAACATAACTTTTATCGTAAGTTTAATAAAATTCAAAAATACGTCATTGTAAAAGTGATTATTTTCATATATGTATTGATATAAATTTTATTAAAACTAATCCGGGTCAAACAGAATGTGTTTTTATTTTTATTTACAACACAAAATGTTTTTTAAAACTATGATTAGACAGTTACGACATGCTTATTTATACATACGTGATATTTGTTTTTATTCAATATCGGGTCGGCGCAACACACAAGTCACTATCAAAACCTACTGGTAAAATATAATATATTTTTTTCACAACATAATATTTTTAAAATTTTGAATATATGGTTACAACGCATATACGCTTATATATATACACTAGTGGTGATCCCGTGAGATGCCGCGGAGTGAACATTTTATGAGTATTAAGTATTGCTTAGAGAAAGATAACCGCTTAAACGTAGTATTACAAATAACAAGAGGAATGTTGTATACTTGGTAAATATAGTTTATGCATAGTTGGTAAGCATAGTAGAAAAAGATAATGGGATCCAGTTGAGCTTGAGAAGGTTATTGTACTTGCTAAAGAGCTCCATAAACTACCACTCAACATGTACTTGCAACTAACTACAAACAAATTAGTAGGAAAAAGAATTAATGTAGTGCTAACGTTAGGGTCTGAACAAAACAACATGAAACCAACCAAGACAAGCCATCGATTATAGTCACCTTACACCATCTTACATGAAAGGATTCAAGGTTATCATCAAGAGGTTTTGTATATTTTTCATTAATAGATTCTATACAATACTACCTCATATATAGAGGAAGAAAAGAGAAAACAAAAAGGACAAGATGGTAAGGAGCATACGTACATCATAGGTATGGAATAGGTACAATGTCTAACAAACAATGTACTAGACTAATTACATGAAATGACTTAAGTACCCCTTGAATATATGCACACATAAAATTTGTCTAACATTACACACGCATACTAAATTGTCTATTACAGAAAAACTCTAAACACCTACTTAATACAAATTAGTAAACATCTTGTTGATCGAATGCATCTGCAATGAATTGCGCGTTAATGGTAGCTAACATTAATCCATGTGAAAATTACAATCATGTCACTCTTTCATGTTTATATAGGTATAGTAAAGAAACTCGCGTGATGCGACGGACATTTGTGATATGTAATGGTTTCGTGTTTTTATTTTTAATGTACTTTTCTTATAAATTACTCTTTTTCTGATGTCTAGCAAGGCAAGCTTGTACAATTAAGTTGTTTAAGAGTCTCAAGTAATGAACACAACTTACTAAATTGCATTTATCTAGAAACCAAACTTAATTTTTAAGGGGAAAAAAGTGCAAGTGGGTCAAGCCAACCCAACCCAACCCATTCCAAAAACTTATACATTTTGGCCTACCCGTTTCAACCTATTTCTCATCTGTGATATATAACAAAATATAAGTGCCCAAACTCAACCCTCTGTTTTGTAAAATAATGAGTGACATGGGGCTTGAAAATTTATCAAAACTAAGTTTATAAAACATACCGGCACAGCTTGCTTCAAGGAGAGCCTATAGTATGTTGAACAAAACAAACACTTAAGACCAAAAAAGAAGTGCAGAGCAACATGCTTCAGTAGCATTTTCTGGCCCATTTGGCCACTTGTTTGAAACACTAAGCAGTGACAAGAAGAAATATGAAAAAAAGGTACTATGAAGTTAGAGAAGCCCGAGAAGAATATATCAGGGAACATGCAAATAATTAGGTAAGGAGGTTGTTTAACAAAAGGCAAATTTGGGTTTACTTTTAGTTGTAACGGGTCAAACAAGTGAAATTTAAAAGAACTTAATTAAAAGAAAATGCGTTATTTAAGTAGTTCATGATCACAACCAAGTGTTTACAACCTTCTATACTGCTAAAATAAAAAAGATAAAGCTTTATTTTGATAATAGTTTTATAGAATATTAGATATTTATGATGTTCAAAAAAAGACGGAAGTAAGCACATCAACACAATTTCACCCCGTTTTGCCACATATGATTGTAACGCGAAGCAGGCGATGAGCCGATGAGAAGAATTTTGAATAGAGGGAGGGTCCTGAGGTGAAATTAGAGAAGCCCAAAAAGAAACAAATAGTTTACTAAAGGAGGACTTTTTACATATTTTCCCTGTTATCATGGAATACATGTTGAGCATATCGATTACAGCGGACTGAAAAAGAGTTGTGGCATCATAACTCTATTCAAAATAGGGGAGAGTTACATCATCGTATTATTCAAATAAAATAAGTAATGATATATGATTTTTTATAAAAATAATAATAAACTTACTATAGATATAAAGCAATTATCCAAAGATGGCTCATTGACTGATTCATATCTATCATAAACATCATAAATAATTTCATCAACCTGACCCAAGAGATCAAGCCATGGCTTTTAATTTGATTTCAGTTTGATCACTTTCTGACTCTGTAGATACAAATGCAATAAGTTTCCCTTTTGGAGTAACATTATGGGAGTATGAATAACAAAAGAGATACTTGCAGAATGTAAGTCATTATGGTACATGTAAGTCAAATAGCATGAACAACCATATTTTAACTATTGTCTTTCAAATCAAAACTTGTATATACAAACAATTAAATATTCAGATACTATGTTAAACTCACATATCGGATTTGCAACCCACTGCTTCTGTGGAAGAATAACCTACACTAAGTGTGAGTTGTTGGTATTTGGAATGGGATGGCTCCTGATGCAAATTGCTCTAGCCACCTTGCCAACCTTCCTCATCTGTCAGGAAACATACTTGAATAATTTTGAACTACAGTTAAAAAAACAACTACAATGATTTCATACTAAAAAACATGTGTTACCCACATCACATAACGACCCAAATTCTTACTTTCTTATGAGTAATATTGTTACGGATACATGGTAGACAACATAGGCAGATGTGAACAAAATTAAAGCCCACTTAAAATGACAATTGACAAAGGGTAAAAATTGTAACAACCTTAAATATTTTTTTTAAGTATATAATTATTATTAATTATAAAAATGTTATGTGTATGTTTTACGTATGCATGTTACATGCATGTATGTATATTGATAGTTTAGGTATATAAGAAGGTTTATGTGCCAGAAATTTATAATATATGGGCATATATACAAACTTTTACGTATGGATGTTGGTATACCACCAGATACACGAACCAAACCTATATGTGTATTTGATAAATTTATGATTTCATAATATGGGTTATAAAATTGTTTAATAAGTATATAAATATAGCTAAACTTCATATACATAAGTACATAAACAACATACCTACGGGTACATATATATATATAACCATACCAAAAACAAAATCTAACTAAACTAAAACTCACGTATATACATACCTAGTTAAAATCCATATATATATATATATATATATACATATATATATATACATATATAATTTACGGGCATATACCCATATATATATATATAAACTTACGGCCATATATATATATATATATATATATATATATATATATATATATATATATATATATATATATATATATATATATATATATATGAATCAACTAAAATTAACAAAAACAATCAAAACCAAACTAAAGATCCAAACCACCCTACCCCATGAATCACCACACCACAATCATGCATGTACATACCAAAGACCATTCCCCTATACCACTAGTTACATTGTGAAGTCTAATCACTAGCTACATACCACTTGGTTTCATTCTTAAAACCACCAAAACCCAAACAACCCTCGGTTGTTTTCTTTTTCTTTTGAACCCAAAACCGCCACCACCTCACTTTCACACTTTAAAGTCAACACCAAATACCACTTCATCCCCTACCCCTCGGTTTCTTGCCTTGAAACCACCTACACATCCATCATGAAGGAATATGGCAAACTCAAGAAATTCCCATGACACCTTGCCTAGCCATTGCCACCTCCCTCTTAAAACCGACACCTTGCCAAGACTAGGAGTGACTCACCTATGCTATGGAATAAACACCATTATGATGTTGGAGAAGATAGTCAAACCTAGAGGTTATATATACCCTCTCCACTTCACAAGTTCCAAACACCAAGACCAAATTTTCTCTCTTGCTTCTCTCGGTTTTCTTTGCAAACACACACACACCATCGACCATCATCTCCACACACCTCCGATCATCATCACTTCTGCCATCTTCTTTCAAACACACGATCACCATCCACACTCGGCATCTTGTTCCTGGATCTAGAAGTGAAGAATACCATCAAAATACGTTCATCAAAGGTAATAAAGGATTAGTTTACATATATGTTACAAAAACATATGTACATATACATACATATCGATATGTACATATATGAATGGGTATAATCACTTAAAACCCATTTGGGAAACTTGAACCCACAAAACTTAAGTAACAAGGTTCCAAAGTCCAGAACTTTGTGTTTTACAAATATATAATTGAATTTTTATAAAAATTATAACATAAAAACTAAGAAAAATCAAAACAAATGTTTAATGAAAGCAATTGCGGGAATAAACATGTAAAATACTTGTTTTTATACTGAAATAATAAACTGGAGATTTTGGTATAATTTTGATAAACAAAATAATTTATACAAATTATTTTATTATGTAAAATAGAAGAAAAAGCCTAAAATATAAATAAATTCGGTAAAATTCTGATAAAATCTCAGAAGGATTATCTTAAGGTATGAAAGCCTCTGGAATTATTTCAGAATTTTATATCTTATTATAATTTAAATACGAATTTTTGTATGTTCTGTAATAAATAAATCGTAATAAATAATTAAAGGACATAATAAATCTGGATAAAATTACAGACGAAATATTACAACACCTAGTACAGAATATATAATTTTCACGATTTATGGAATAGTATAACTATTTTTGTTAAATATTATGATTATTGAGGAAATTACAGAAACTATTATATTACTATTTGGACTATGGAATAAATATATGTTGTTTGGTTATGTATAAAAAGTATTCTGTAAAGATATTGGAATTTTTCATAAACAGAAACTATTTTTAACTATTTATGAGAACTTTATGAAATTCACAGAAAATAATCTGTTAATAACTGGACTCTATAAAAATTATATAATGCTATTGGACTATTGGACAAAATTATATGGACTTATGAGGACTTATGGGACAATATTGAATATTTTGATGAATATTGGGATTATTATGAGAAATTTTAGAAATTATTCTGACTGAATTGGGACTGTAATTTAATTATATGTTGTTACATTTAATATTTGAAGTTGACTGTAAAAATATGAGAATTTATTTACTGCAGTAGCTAATTTTTATGATTTTTGTGATTTTATAGACTTTATAATAAATAATCTGTTGGGAGATAAATGCTATAAAAATTACAGGAGACTCTAAATGGGATAAATAAATTTCTGTAAAATTTTGGTAATTTTTAGAAGACAGAAGCTATATTTGGATTATTTTTGTAACTTATAAAGTAAGTTACCATTATTATATAAAAACAATTAAAAAGGGAATTTTTGAGGCCCGAAAGTGTCTCTACAAAAATCCATTTACTTTTACGATCAATGAAAACCAGAAAAATATTAAAGTATTATCTAACACTGTGAACTGTTTTATTAGGTTCAAGTGGGAAGATACGGTGAGTTCATAGCCCCATTTTCCAACCGTTTTGATATTCAGTAAAGTTTTGGAGGAAAAAGCATACATTTATGGTTGATGTATTATTTTTACTTGAGTTAACTTACTGTCATTTGTGATACAACCATTAGTTCGAATGAGGAACCGTCTGGTAATATTAGTAGCGCTACTTAGGAGAATTAGTATCAACCGAATGAGGGTTAGTTACTATTTCCCTGTATCTAACCGGAATGAGTGTTAAGATGCAATATTACTTGATTTTGTGAGAATTAGTATCAACCGAATGAGGGTTGTTGCTATTTTCTGTATCTAACCGGAATGAGGGTTAGGGTGCAATTATTTCGTGACAGTATGATTATGTTTTTGCAGGTTTGGTTGTAACTAATACATCAACAAAATAACTTTTGTTATATAAACCTATGAAACTCACCAACATTTTTGTTGACTTTGTTATGTGTGCTTTTTCTGGGCAAAATGACTAATTCGTTTGATTTTAGTTTCGACGTCCACAATGGTTGGGGCGAAATAGTGGGAAGGGTTTGTGTTACTCTGACGGTCAACATTGTTGACTTCAGTGTATACGTGGATGCCCATTTCCACCGCATTTAAAGAACATGCTATAGTTTAACTTAGTGTAATTAGTTACGTCAATTTTGATATATTATGTAATGTGATGTAACTTCGGATATTATAAATAAAAAGCATGTCTCAAGTTATTGTTTTACTTAATAATATTTCCACGTGTTATTCTGTTATAATTAATGCACTCTGATAAAAACTAATCACTCCCGAACATCGTTTCACGCTTCCGCCGGGATGACCTGTCACATCCCGGCGGAAGCACGAAACGATGTTCGGGAGTGACTAGTTTTTATCAAAGTGCATTAATTATAACAGAATAACACGTGGAAATATTATTAAGTAAAACAATAACTTGAGACATGCTTTTTATTTATAATATCCGAAGTTACATCACATTACATAATATATCAAAATTGACGTAACTAATTACAACTAAGTTAAACTATAGCATGTTCTTCAAATGCGGTGGAAATGGGCATCCACGTATACACTGAAGTCAACAATGTTGACCGTCAGAGTAACACAAACCCTTCCCACTATTTCGCCCCAACCATTGTGGACGTCGAAACTAAAATCAAACGAATTAGTCATTTTGCCCTGAAAAAGCACACATAACAAAGTCAACAAAAATGTTGGTGAGTTTCATAGGTTTATATAACAAAAGTTATTTTGTTGATGTATTAGTTACAACCAAACCTGCAAAAACATAATCATACTGTCACGAAATAATTGCACCCTAACCCTCATTCCGGTTAGATACAGAAAATAGTAACAACCCTCATTCGGTTGATACTAATTCTCACAAAATCGAGTAATATTGCATCTTAACCCTCATTCCGGTTAGATACAGGGAAATAGTAACTAACCCTCATTCGGTTGATACTAATTCTCCTAAGTAGCGCTACTAATATTACCAGACGGTTCCTCATTCGAACTAATGGTTGTATCACAAATGACAGTAAGTTAACTCAAGTAAAAATAATACATCAACCATAAATGTATGCTTTTTCCCCCAAAACTTTACCGAATATCAAAACGGTTGGAAAATGGGGCTATGAAATCACCGTATCTTCCCACTTGAACCTAATAAAACAGTTCACAGTGTTAGATAATACTTCAATATTTTTCTGGTTTTTATTGACTGTAAAAGGTAAATGGATTTTTGTAGAGAAACACTTTCGGGCCTCAAAAATTCCCTTTTTTAATTGTTTCTATATAATAATGGTAACTTACTTTATAAGTTACAAAAATAACTTAAAAATAGCTCCTGACTTCTACAATTTACCAAAATATTACAGAAACTTGTTTACTTTCTTATGAGTAATATTGTTACGGATACATGGTAGACAACATAGGCAGATGCTAACAAAATTAAAGCCCACTTAAAATGACAATTGACCAAGGGTAAAAATAGATCATGATTGTTTAATAATAGACAAAAACCAGAAAAATTGTACCTTGTTAGGCAGATAAGAGGGATCATAAACAACTTGCTTGCACTTGGTTGTTTAAAGGTAGACTTGGCATCTTTTTTGGAGGTCCTCGATGTGCCTCTTTAGCATATCTTCTCTACAAACCTCTTGCAACAACAAAAAGTAAAAAATAAGTAAATTCATGAACTAAAAAAATAAAGAATTGACATTTGAAAAAAAAACCTGCTGCCCCTTTCGCCATGAGTTTGCTTTAGCCTCACACGTCTTCACTCGAGGCTTCACAACCAACCCTTGTTCTTATTGCTAAAATGTTAATTACATTCAACGCCGGAACACACCAATCAGAAATTGAGTTTTCAAGTATCATAATGCCGCAGAGAACAGATAAAAGTTTACATGAGCAAAGCACCATATCCAAGCAAAATGAAATTGTGTTCAAAATATAGATCAAAATGCTATCAAGTATATAACTAATTCATATAACATTGTTTAACATATTCTCATTGCATCAATGAGATAACCAACAAACCCAAGTGAACTTGAATTAAATACTCAGTCTCCATAACTTAATGCTTGTTCTCTTTGAGGCATTTTATCAAACAATTTGTATGCAGCTTAACACATTCAAATTCAATAAATAAATTAAATGATGGTCACGCCCAAACGCAAACAACCATTAGGAGATCATTTAAAAGACACAAACATAATCAATACTACATGTAACAGTAACATAATCTGAGCAGACAACAAAACTAAATATGATACAACATGAATAAACACGTCTTCTAAAATTATAACATATTACAGTACCAGCTGAACTCAGTAGATATGGGCATATGGGTAGCTTTGACACAGCTTTTGTTGGTGTCTTGAGTCAAGTAAACAAATAAGATAAGACCAACCTATAATTTCAGATTGACCAGAACATTTAGACATGTAGTTGTACTTGTACATTTTTATCTCATGAAATCCCATCACTAATTAGGTTATAAAAACCAAACAAGAAACAAAGGAAACCCTAAAACCCAAACTCAAATTCTAATCCAAATCATTAAGAACTTACAGACCCATCATGAAAAACGATTCCAAATAGGAAATAAAGCTAAACCCTTCTATAATCTATTAATGAATCAAAAAAGCTTTTTTCAATCAAACTTAAACCATCTAAAACAAACACCCCAGACATCATCAATACCCTTTTTTTTCAAAATCTCCCACATCAGATTAATGAATCAAAACCCTACGAGGGAAAGCTTCAACTTTTAATTTCAACACCAAAAACCCACTTGAAATTTAACAATCTTGGAACTTGAAAGTAGAGATAGTAGGCAAATTCAATACAAATTCTCAATGTTAACTTCCTGCAACAATCAACCAAATAAACTAATGGAACAACATCCAACACGTCTACACATTGTATCAAACATCATGAAACCCCCAAAGTAATGTTCAATTCCATCATCAATCAACTGAAATCAAAATAATTAAATAAACTTCGTTTGACCATGATGTGATCAACACAATTACAAACCTGCGAAGGGAAGGGGAAGAAGAATTAAAGGAAACCTGCTTAGCGTTAGCAGCAGCACCTCGACAAGAGCAGTATCACCATGATTCCAAAACACCCACCACCAAAGCAGGACGAAGCGAAGGTGCTTCACCTTCAATCTGATTACAACTTATAGCGGAAATGGGAGCAAAATCGATTGCAATTATTGATTGAAACCATGGAAGGGGAAGGAGAAGAGTTGAAGCTAATATGATGAGGGAGATGAATCTAGGATTTAATGTGATATAGGCAATTGAATTCCGGATCAAAAGGAGGATTTATGCAAAGGAGGCGCATACATGGAAGAAATTTGAAGGGGAATACATGAATACACAGTGGCTTTTCATCTGCCGTCTTGAAACAGGGAGCAAATTACCATATTAGTCATGGTTTTTGTATTATATTAGTAGTATAGATAGTATAGATACATGTTTATATATAAATTATATTCAAACTTAGTCTTCGTAACTTGAATACAAAACCACCCACCATAATGTAATAAACATGACCATAATAGTTTTCTACGACAAATAAATATACACTTGAAGACAAAAATATTTATTTTCAGATAAGATTAAATTTCATTAATTTGGAAGAAAAATCAATTCAATTCATCTTGAACCATATAAAATGGAAGTCGAGTGCTGATCAAGAACGAATTTTTCACCTTCGTTTGCGGTCGAATTGCACCACATCAAACCTGTAATCCGATAACAAAACTATAATCACAACGATGGTTGGTTCTTTTGCACCTCAGCCACCGGAGTTCTCGCTCTCCGGCCCCAAACCTTTCCATCTGATCACCAACGCCGCCGCCCTCCGCCTTGGTCACTTCCTCCGCCGCAGTTTCGCCACCCATCGCCACCACCTGGGGTCCATTATGCACTCACCTTTAAAGGCAAGCCAATTTGATCTTTCTCTTCTTCTTTCTATTTGATAAATTAGAGGGTCGATTTAATTGGTTTCGTGGGTGTCGGATGGATTTGTGTGTTTTTTAGGGTTCGTAATAGATAGTGATTGAATTTGACATCAGTGTTGTGCTAATTGAAGTGTTTTTCACAAAATATGGGCTATTGAAGCATTGATCATGGATGTAGTATGCTTTTCTTTTTTTAAATGAAAGATTGTGAGGCTGTTTTTGTTTAGTGGTAATGTGATTCTTAAGGTGCATTCTTGTTAGGAATTGGGGATTTTATATTCAGCTGAATTGATAAGAGTTGTCCTCAGCTTCTTCAAGTTTTGTTCAATGCTTGTTTACTTGAAGCTAGAGGTGCCAATTTCGACCAGAATGGACTGGTTTGGGTTGGGTCTATCTCAGATGGATCAAATTAAGAAGAAAGTAACTAAAACAAACTTGAATGTAAGCCAAAGTTTAATTTTTAAAGCTCACAACCTCGAAAATCGTTTTACATAAAGATTTAGAGTAGTATTATATTCACATAAAACGCCTTCATTATTTGTAACTGTATTTTATGAAAATGGACTAAACCTGACCCAGTCTGGCTTGTTTTAACCGGAGCATATTTTACCCGTTACATGAAATAGGGGAAATCCAAAGCGCTATTTGCACCATGGATGATTTTTTTGTTTGGTACTCTAATGAAGGTGAAGACTTCACTCATAACTATTTTTTTCTGTTCATGAAAATTCACCAATATGATGTTTCTTGTCAAATAGATTGCTCATCTAGGCGATGTTCTCCAGTTAAATGTACTTTCTTATGAAGGATCACACCAATTTAAATGGTTTAACCTTTGGCCCCATGATGCTTGGGCCACCACTTTCTCTAGATGCTTTTTGTTTTTTGGTGGAGAAGGAAACAAAACCAATTCTGGAGACCAAGAGAAGGCATACTTAAAGGCTCCCATGACAGGCCCGGTTAATAACAGGAGATTGACGAACATATTACTTGCCATTAATGTGTTGTAAGTACATCCCATAACTTGCAGATAAACAACACCACTATTTGTTTAAACTAATTGTGGAATTGGAAAGATGGGTGGGTAGGAAGGTTGGGTATTTGGTTATTTTAGTACGGGTAAAAATGTGCCGCAATGGGTATTGTGTATAAACATCTCTCTGTCCCTAGTTAACTTTTCATAAATAATAGATTGGTTGCTTTTGATCACAAAAGATTTGATAATCTAAAGCCCTAACTAAGACACTTTAGGAAGTTGTATGCAACTATGCATTTTAAAAATAGTCTTCAAGGGACTTTCAAGTTGTTTGAGGTGTTCCCTTTCAGTTCTGATTTGACTCATATGAGATGGAACAAAAACCAAATTGACCATATAAACGAGTCAAAAATCCACCTCTAGTCTCGATGGTGTTTTGCATTAGAACTTTAATCGTTTATTTTTACTCACTTCTACTGATTCATGTTCCCAGACCCTGCTCTTGAGTGGGATATACTGGGTTTGTTTGTTTGTTTGTTTGTTTGTTCTACTGATTCATGTTATGTTATAGGTTTATAATGGTTTCATCTGAATTTTGGAGAGGAATATTTAAATTAGTAGTTTTTTTACAGGGTATACGCTGCACAGATAGCATCACGAGGGCAGGTGTTAATGTGGGGAGCAAAGGTTAGATCTTTCTAATAATTCTTGACCATAAATGGTTTGTATATTATGGCATTTTTATAACTAATAGATATATGTTTGTGGAATGGTTTATATATTATGGCATTTTTGTAACTAATAGATATATGTTTGTGGTTAGATTAATGGTCTAATTGACAAAGGAGAGCTGTGGAGATTGGTCACCTCTGCCTTTCTACATGCAAATATTGGACACCTTATGGTCAGGTTTGAGTTTTTCCGCATCAAGTATTTTATTTCCAACGATATGTAAATTTAAACAAACTAAATCAAATTTAACCCTTTCCAGATTAATTGTTATTCTTTAAATGCCATCGGCCCTACCATGGAGCATCTTAGTGGGCCCCGAAGATACCTCGCAATATACATGATCTCCGCAGTCACAAGTAAGAAAATCAACCTGTTATAAAAGCTTGTTTTCGCTGTGTCTACTATAGGACTCTGTGTTCCAACCATCATACTTGTTTTCCTTTTGTTGTAAAGCACCATTTATTTTTCATGACAATGCCGAAAAAGGCTACAGTTTTGTAAAATGAGCGGTTTTGGATAATTACCGAAAATAAAGATGACAGAATCCATTGTACATTTTTCACTTAAAATTATTCACTCGTGCAAAATGTTGCGTATATTATTTTAATTTCAGTTTTCATGATGTATATATGTGGTTTTTATAAATATAGGTTCTACAATGAGTTATTGGTTCAGTAAAGCACCTGCTGTTGGTGCTTCTGGGGCAATTTTCGGACTGGTAAGGTTTTAACTGCTGAATCAACTTTTGTTTTTATTTATATATTATCTTCATGAATATATCTTGCAGCCAGTATCTTTAATTCATTTTTCCTCCGACTTAAATGATTAAAACATCATCTTTTGTGTCAGGTTGGATCTTTTGCCATTTTTGTGTTGAGACACAACAAGATGGTTAAAGGTGGCGTAGGAGACTTGAATCACGTTGCACGTGTGATTGCCTTAAACATGGTACAATTTTTTTCCTGCTTTCTGCAGTTCACAAGTTTAATTATTTGATATGATCTGCTCTTATTGATTTTTATGTGTCCACTTCTGTGATTATCCTCACACAGGCTATCGGGCTTTTGTCACAAGGTATCGACAACTGGGGACACGTAAGTCTTTGATCTCTTTAGTTTGACTTTCTTTTGCTTTCCTTTTTAGTTTTTAACAGAGTTTAAATGGGCTGGTCGGGTAACAAGTTAAAATGGGTGACTGTTTTTTCTCTTAAAGTGTTGAATCATAAAAAAAGTGGAGGGGGGGGGGTGTTGATCTGAAACTATTCCTGTTTCACGTTTTTAGTTTTTTTCTTTACAGAAAAATAGTGTCAAGGTTGGTTGCACATTATTCAACAATAATTCAATATCTTTGTGTAAAACGGTTAAGAGTTTTATGCATGATAATATTGTTCGAACGACTTTCAACCTGTTTCCTTTATAGCCTTTTTATATTTTATTTTACCAATTATATATAAAACATGACCTGAATCTACCCCTTCATAACTACTACATGGGTGTTGCCACATCAACCCTTATCCAAGAGGATAATATATATGGTTTTCTTCCTCGATTTCATTAACAAATATGATCAATCATTGATTCAGCTTGGAGGGTTGATAGGCGGAATTGCTACATCATGGCTTATCGGTCCTGCGTGGGAGTTGAAATCAACAACTCGTCTTGGAAGAAAAGTACTCGTTGATAAAGCACCTATATTCTCTCTTCCGGGCACAAAACGAGCATCTCAGTAATTAATCACAAACGCTGATGACCATTATTTTCTCACATTATTTGCAGGTACAAAACAAACCATGTTCTTTATGTATTTATCCACACAAACAATAGTAAATGGATCATGTTGCGAGTTTTACTGATGTAATAAATGTTGACCTGATCGTTTATTCTTTTTGTATAGTTCATGTAAAGATCCCACTTTTTGGTCTTATTCTGCAATTTGATGATTTTTATTGCATGGTTTTCGTTTATAAAGAAGAATTGAACTGGAACCTATCAACCCAATTTTATGACACTGTTTCCGTTTATAATACATTTAAAATTAAAATTTAAAACGATGAAGATGATTATAATACATTTGCATAACTTCATATTTTAAAAAATAAAATAAAAAACAGTAAAGGATAAACAGTTGGTTTAGTATACACGACTGGTTTCAAGCCCGTCCAAATCTAATTGTCAAGATCGAACAGTGAACCAAACCATTCAATCTCAACCATGCCTGCTTGCAATGTTTTCGTTGGTGTGAGCGGTTTACGAGTAACCTTTTTGCCCAACAAAACAAAGATTGTGAATCTACAATGAATGTTTCAACACGTGGGAGGACGGTAAAGGTTAAATTGATAGTTCAGTAGACCGCTGTTTCAAGTCAAACTTTTGTTTGAATCTAATGGCCTGAACCATATAAAACTCAAATCAGTCCACTAATCTACTTGCTTTGGTTTGGACGGATCGATTGGCTTCAGTGGTTATAAACACCCTATTGGCTAACAAAACAAAGATTGTGAATCTACAATGTATGTTTTATCGCATGAGCGGATGACTAAAACATGATAAAAGCACAAATCGACACTATTTCCCATATCTTCAAAGAAAAAAGAGGGATTCTGTTGGTATAAGAAAATCTCAAATTTATCATAATTGACAAAAAGTAGAAAACAATGGTTCTACAAGAGTTAATCCTGATTCTAGATTAGTTTCTTCTTTTGGAAGAAGCGAGTCAAGTACCACAATTGTGCAACAGAAGCACCAATGCAAATGCCTAACGACAATATACTGTACCATGCCACTCTAGAATTTGTAGTCTCACTCACTTGTCTTATTTCTGCCTCTCTGCAATAACCAATCCACAATTCACCATAAGTAAAAAAAACAGCCAATTACACATTCACACACGCACACATGCATATTTATGAAAAAAGAAAGACAAAAGTACATATGCATTAGGATTGCAAAAAAGCACCTGCTCTTGAGGTAGATAAGATTATCATGAATGGCTTCCACAGCTGCTTCAAGCTTTCTCAACTCGAGCTCAACTCCCTATCAAGCAATTAAAGCTTAATGTTAAGATGTTAGATATGTAGAGTAATGTATGTACTAAATAGGATTACAAAAGGTATATTATTACAATTACTTGAAAGTGAATTAAGAGGTTTTATGCATTTGAATGCACTATGAATCTTGGATGAAGTTCTAGCACGTGTCATGCTCACCTGCAGCAGTGATTTGGCAAAAGGGGCATGATGTGCTTGAGCAGCGATTATTGCTGCTTAATGAAGAAAGAGGGAGGAAACAAACGAATGGTAGAAAGAGGGGTGATGGTTTAAAGCGGTTATGTGCTAAAATACACCAGATATTAATTTAGTTTACTAAGGATTAATATGTAGAGAATGTTAACTAGAATTAACTTACCATTACTATGCCAATACCTAGCGCAACATACCACATACGCGAAAGTCTCGCCTCTCATCCTGCGTTTTGAGACCTAAGGGTCTCTAGTGCTACAAATGACTTTCAAGTTTAAACCCACCATTTTACCTGTTTCCTTTTTCATTAACTTTTCTAGCTTAACCAATTTGACCCATTGAAGATAAAGACCGAACCCAAAATAAAACCAGATATATGGAAATGAGTTAAAAATCCCATCTCAAGTTCTCAACAAACCATATAGTCAGATACCAAATTTGTTATGTAGCATAAAGATTTCAATGGGTTACTAAATGGCTTGATCCAATTTTTATGTTGGCTCAACCCATTATGGATACAGATACAGTTATGCAACGCCTCCATTGTAACTAAATTGTGGTCAAGCTCAAGCTCCTCCACAATCTCCTTATTGTTTTGCAGGTCATGTCACTACAACACCTGCTTATTTCACCAGCATGTCTATTCAAGAATCACCCTAAGATCTGAATTTCTACATAGACACCAGTGCTAGCGCTCACATGACCCACACCCATATGTGTGCATGTGCATGTGTGTGTATATATATATATATGTATGTGTGCGCACTTATTAGTTTTATTAATTTCATTCTTTGAGAAAAAGGGAGTAAAAATGGTAATGCAACAGACTATAGGAATCAAGAAGGTATATATTTTTTACCTCAATTTTTTCTTTTCTTGCAACTGACTCCCAATCTTTTGCTGCAATTCCAGTTCTCCAATCAATATTAACACTTAAAGCCCCACCTTGATTAGGGTCATCTGCCCAGAAACACACTAGATACTGCCCGGCCTCAGTTGTAGTGAATGCAAATTGACCGTGAGTTGCGTTTTCCTTATGGTGAAGGATGTTTCCGTAAGGTGATGTGACCTAAAAATATAACACAAATCATCATTCCCATAATTGATGAGAAATTGAAATATTATTATGAATCTAATAAAGGCATTGAACATCTTTTGCAAGTTGGATAAGTAAATAGGATATGCTTGAAGCAAATGGTTCAAAATCAACAAAATGAAGTCTTGGCTGAACTACCCTTGTATTATCAAGTTATTATCATATAGCTCAACCAAATTGTATTAACATGATTCTAATACTGATACAGTCTATCCTTTGAATTTAAACGCAATTTCACTAAAATCAAGAATAATCCGTTCTATTAGAAAATATGAACACTTACAATGGTTTTGATTTTAAGGGAATCCAACAATTCAATGTGATTCACCAAAATGATATCCAAATAGGCTATATGAAATTACGAGCCATGGTTTGACCACTAGGTTTGTTGGGAACATGTGACACCTTATTATGCAAATCTCACATTGTTTCATCCAAAGAAGATATATTGCGCTACAAAGAATGTTCCGCCTCAATTATCATCAAAACCTTTCTTGGGAGGGAGTAATTTCAGGATGGGTATGTACGTCTCCACCAGAGCTTCCACCGAGAAAACAAATAATATTGGTTGCTATAAGGGGTTGAATTTTACAGACAAAGTAGCTATAGTTGCCAAGAAAATACACATAATACATTTGTAAACATTATATGCATCGACGGAACCACAGGTGACAACAGACTTTTCTGCCTCACGACAACTATACCATCGATGACAAATTGAACAGTGACTTTGGACACTCGTGGTAAACAAAATTTGGCAACATGACATGATCTTGTGGTTGTAGTAGAGCTCAATTCTCAAACCGAATGAGCAAACACATCATCTCAGAGCACAATTCTCATACCACAAAGCATAATTCTATAAACCCCAGCTCCCGTCAACCTTTGTTCTTTTACAAAATTAGTTTGGGAGATGATTCTTAAACTTGATGAGATTCATGAACGAAGGAACCCTAATACGTCCAATTTTCATTACGTATAAACTTGTCAATGAATGTTAAAATCCTCCTACAAACTCATAAGTCAGATGAATTCATGCAAATGCATGCGATATAACACAGGTATAGAATTAGGTTACCTTGGTGGTGATGGAGGGGGTGGGGTGAATATGAACATCGGAGATGACGACGTAATCAGCCAAAACGACGACATTGTTGTGGATTTCTTCGGTGACGCATTTTCTTCCGGATTTGGGTAAATTCAACCAAATGCAATCACCATTTTGCACCAATATTAACATTAACAGGATCACCTGCAACACAAGCCTCGCCATTTTCACTCGATCTCTCTATGTATCAGATCGAACAAGTGTTGGAGGTTTCGATCGTTGTTTTGTGTCTTGAGATAATACGTGACACATCCACACCCAATTTTTGCATTAAAATGAGACGATTAACATTTACTTCGAATATTATCAAAATCAATAACTTATGGGTTGTGTTGTATAATTAATGATGATTGTGCTCTTTTAACGCGTATCTTTTTCTTTATAAATTTCACCAATAATTGTTTGGTTTTCTTACTTTATTTTTACTGTTAGTTACAAGAAAAGTTCATTGGGTTTACACGTATTATAATTTTAATTCTTACTTTTAAAAAGTTACAGATCGAGAGCTTTGTATGGTCTTCACACCGGTAGTCCCTATCACTAACTAAAGAAGGTTAATTTATATGTTAAGTTCATATAAAATTACTAAAATGACTCTAAATTAAAAAAAACAAAAATAAACCACTAATATTATATATATACTAATAAATAATTACATTTGGTGAACACGTGTCATCGTCATATTAATTCTATCATTTATTTTTTCGCACAAATTATTTATTAATCTTTAAAAAGTCAAAATAACTAATTATTCTAAATTCTCTCTCACTCTCACTCTCTCTCTCTCTCTCTCTCTCTCTCTTAAAACATTCTAAATTTTTCTAAAATCACTATTTTTATAAAACATATTTTTAATTATTTAAAAACTAAATATTTTGATTAAAAATACACTTTTAAAAAAAAAGATTTTAAAAAGCTATCAATTTTTTTAAACAACGTATCTTTTCACGCATATGAAATATTCTAAAATGATGTTTTTTAAATAAAAGTTTTACATAAAACTATTTTTCTTAAAAATTTTTAAAAAATAACCGAAACCCGGAGTTTTTAAACAATGAGATATTTATAAAAAATAATATTTTGTCAGAACTAACTTTTTGTTAAATACGAAAAATTATTTGTAAAACCAAAATAGCTAAAAACCATAGTTATAAAATAATGAGATTTTTATTAAAAATGATATTTTTCAAAATCAATATTCTTATAATGAAATGTTTCTTAACATATTTCTAAAAGGAGAGTTTTAAAAAACACTTTTTGAAATGAAAGTTTTAAAAAATAATAAAAATATTTTATTAACTAAAATTTTTACTCACATGTAATTTTAGTTATATCTAATATAAAAAATAGTGTTTTATTTTTTATTTTTAACTTTTCATTAATTTTAATATTTTTTATTTAACCCGTGTAATACACGGGACTATAACCTAACGTATTAATAAATTGTTATTTCCCTGGCTAGCCACTTGTTGGTCATGGTTTTATAAAAATATCGTTCACAAGATTTAGAAAAAAGAATATTTATTTATTTTCTTAATTGCAATACAAGAATCAAAGGAAAACATGTAAGTTACGATACATATAGATAAAAGTGCAAACAATAAAAAGAAAATGATGATGATTAAAAAGGAGGATTTGTGTTCATCATGATCCATTAACATAAAATTTGAGTTTTCTAAAAGATTTAGCTTGTTTTCTAGGATAAAACAGATGAAGCAGTTAATCTATCTATTTTAATAAACAAACAACATGATTTTAAGGTTACATTTTGCCACTTGGCAGCTTCTAAGCTCATCATCTTTTATACCCGTTTATTTTAGACGCGAATATCTATATGGATCTGGTTGACCCTTTCAAAAAATGGATCCTTTAAAATAGCAAAAAAAACCCTTCAAACCTAATTTTCCCTTTTCCTCGTCTACGTCTCTCTCAATTCTTCTACTGATTGCGAAACCCTAGATCTATCAACGGAGGTCAAATGATGCCGCCATCAAATGCATCTCGTATGCAGGCAAGCATCATCTTCATACATGAAAATCGCCAACCTTCTTCCTCGAAGATTTCAATTTACTTTCCAGGTAAATCTGCTTTAATCGTGATTTAATCTATATTCTTTTTGTTCAATCTTTTAATTTTATATTTACATGGTCTGAATTAGGGCTGTTCAAACCGCTCGACGCACGTTTGAAATTTGCTCGAGAAATTCCCGTTCGAATTTTTGCTCCGTTGTAAACGAGCCGATCGGATCGGATCGGTTTGTAAACGAGCCAAGCACGAGTAAGGTCCGCTTGGTTTGGTTCGGATCGAATTAATATGTATATATAGTTTATACGTTGCACTCTAGAAGATTTGGCCCATTATATACAAATACATAGTTATATTTATGCATAATTAATCATTTAATCTAGTAAAAATTCTATATTAAACATAACAGTGAAATCCTAAGCCGTTAAGAGATATTTTTTTGATCATCTTTCGCTCTCACCGTCATCGTTATCTGCACTATCCGTATTATTGGCAGCAACCTTAAATTCATCATCACCCACAAAGTATTGTCATCCATGAAAATATTATGTAATATAATGTTGCTGTTTTTTTCTTTATGGTCTGCCTCTTCTTATTTTCTTTATACTTCCCAACATCTTTTTGTGTATAACAATCATCTAAGATTTATTATAAATCCATGACCTTATTATGCACACCAAGTGTTTGTAGAAATGTCTCACTTGGTTTTCTGTTTAATGTTGTTTAGCTTTAAATTTAGGTTTTTTAGAATTTAATACTCATATTAATTTGAATTGTAATATATAAAGGGAACCTAAGTTTATCTTTGTTAATTTCAAGCTATTTGGTTCAAAATAAGTTTCATTGTGTGTGTCCTTCTATGAACACCATTTAAAATGCTTGATAGTGACTACAGTGGCACAACAACATTTGAAGAACTCAAATGAGGATGAATTAGAGTTGGCTCCAGTATTTTGGAATCTAAAAATCAAGGAGCTCATGGACAATGTTCTATTATTCTAGCTTTCATAAACAGTTAAAATTTAAGTTACAAATAACCACATGCAGAATTTGAATTTTAGTTACAAATAGGTTGATATGAAAATTGGTTCATAACCATTGCTGAGCTCCAGCTAGCTTATAAAAATTTGTTTGCAAGATGCTCAACCGGGTGAAACAATCATAGAAGTCTCCAAACAACAATTTTAAAACTGCGTAGCATTATGCTTATATATTACATGATTATTAATATTAACTCCTAATACATGTTATATTTTCATTCAAGAACTACTTTTGAATGATTGTGTTTATATCAGGTACGTTATGAGCCTGTAATAAATGTAAAGGGTGAGTTCATGTGGAGTGTCATAAAATCTTCTGTCATCATTTCAAGGTTATAATTTGCACTTTCTATTTTTTTTGTTTATTGAACTTGTATGTGTGTTTGTGTTAAGATTTTTACATTGTTTTAAGTAACATTAATCAAATTATACAACACAGACGGCTATTGTCTACCTGTTTTGGATTTCTATAGCTTCCACATGTTTGTGTTTTTTCATTTGCTTCATGACTTGTGTAGACTTTGCCATAATTGCTTTACTACGTTGATGTTAAAAACGATTTCAACTCACTTGATTGGGATGCGAAGCTGCTTGTGATGGAAATTTTGCATAAGCAGAATAATTATCTTGGGTTCAATTTATATTTAAATAATGATGCGTCTTTTTTTTTTTTTACTTATAATTAGTTTATATAATGTTAATTCTATGTCATTTCTTTACTAATTGTGTTGTATGTTTTTCTTTTTATCCGATACAATATGTTGAGCTAACCTTTACCTTTGTTAGCATTTAACTCTAATTCTAATTTTGTATTTTACTGCATTTATAAATAGCGATTTAAAAAGCGAGTAACCAGAGTTGAATAAATGCTTCATATTTATGTTGATGATGTTCTTATATGCTTTTGAGTATAAATGATCGCTTTACATTTACTCGTGTTGCAGGTGCATCAAGACTTTCACATTTGGCTTTTTAAAAGTTTAGTTCTTGAAACTTGTATAATAAGGTGTTTATCGGGTATATTTTCTTTTCCACTTCATATGAAAGCATTCTACTCATGTCATGCTTATAATTTATATATGAAATAATGCATGCAACTAAAGTCAAAAGAGATCATATGGGCTTTGTCACATGCTTTTAATGCTTTTGTTTTACTAATAATACTCTAATTTGCCACTGACCTATTTTATTTTGATTCACATAGATTTGAATGTTGTCATATGCTTTTAATGCATTTATTCCGATTTAACAATTCAGGTTTTTTTAGACTTTGTTGTGAATCTGCTTATGCATCTTCATATTGTTTTTTATGCTTCAGTTGTTTATGTTTACTTGTATTATATTAATTTTAACTAGGAGTTTCTCCCGCGCGTTGCCGCGGGGAGATCAAAGGGAATGAATGAGTTTATGAAGCCTTACTGAGAGGGTGGTCTGCAGCAACCGGCTTCAATGGGAGTTCAGTGTGACAATTTGTATTGTTTGAGAGTCTGCAATAAGGACACCATAGTAAACTTTTAATTTGATTAAATGGTTGATTTTCACAAAACATGTCATATTAATTTGAATTGGAATATAGATAGAACTGGAACACATACTCTGTATCTTCTAGGCAGGCTGTTGCAAACCTCGGTTTTCATAAAACAACTTCGAAGGTGTTTCCAGTTATGGGTGTCGTTCAACTGAAAAGAGAAACAGGAAACAAATGCGGACAGTTATTATATAAAGTGGATAACTTTTGGACTCATGTTTAAAGGAATTACACTTACTTGGGGTGACATGAAGAAGGTTCTTTACCTCTGCGTTGCCGATCATCTACGCAAACAAAATTTCAGAAAAAATACTGAGCTCAGTAATATAATGATAGCCATGTATTTAAACCTGGCCTTTAAAGGAAAAGTTAACACAAATTCTTTATTGTTCTTCACAATTCAATTGGTGTCTTCAACTTCGAAAAGTAAGGATACAAAGCAAATTTTCTATATAAGAAAATGGTAGATACATCGTTAAACCAAAAGGACAATGCATTATACAGGGACCCCTAATTTAGTCCACTGTGTGTTTGGGTTTCAGTTACATAAAGTCACGAAAAATAAGTAAACTTTTGCAAGAGTAGTACCACACACCCAAACACGACATGTTAGGTTAAAAGGCACATCAATAACTGTCAGCAATAGCTATTAATAATGGTTTTAAATGATGATCCAAACACTATATTTTGAAAGATTTGACTTACCTGTGAACATAAAGGTAATATTTGGTTCCCATGAGAAACATTTCCTTCACATAAGTATCCTCCCCATTTGTAATCCTTGGAGCCTTTGCAGCATCTTCTGCTGAAATAGCATATGCCATTTGTACTGATCCACCACCCAGATCCACTACCCCAACAGTTTGTGAATATTTCTTGCCTAATTTCTTTAAAAGATAATTTATGGTCACCTGTAAGAATTAAAGAGGTTTTAATTAAAAAAAAACAAGTATAGTATATGATAAGGAACATGCTTCGTCAAAAAGAAGTTATTTATATGGTAAGTTCTGCATAAAGCACAATATCAAAACCCTTTATTATTTTGAGAATTTTTTGCATGCATGAAAAACACCGAATGGGCACATTTATTATGCAAATAACACATGCATTTTAAAGGATGTTAGAAGTAGCTTACCCATTGATAAGCACCTTCTTGAGTTCCATCCAAAACAGTTACCCAATCATCATCCGACTTGAGGTTGCTCTTAACTTTCAGAAAATCTTTCACCTATATTGACATACATTCTAATAGATATAAATACAAAACACGTAACATCATACAGGAAGAAACCTTTAAAGTGAGAATTATATTATAATATATTTTTTAATAGAAGAGTAGTATTTAGTATTTACAGCTTGCAAAATGCGTTCAGATGCATCAACTCCCAACTGTCTCAGACCTGCAGTTGCCTGCATATAGATGTACAATTAAGGTATATTACCATCAAGTTCTTGCAAAATTCTAAACTGATGCTACTTATTAGCCATGAGTCCATGACAGAAATCACTTACTCCAACTTTGACAGGTGTATTTTGGAGCATGTCTTGTGGAACAGCCTTTTCTGCTTTCTCTAACAGAGGCAGAAGAGAATCTGCAGCCTCTTTCGGGTTGGCTGCATGTGCACTCAAACCTGGTTTCAACTACAAACAGACGTATCATTTGAAACATGTCATTTTCTGACAGCAGGTGGACCTTAGCATGTAGATAACAGCTAAAAGCATATATTGATTGCCTTAAAATGCCAGAATATATTACTCAAGGCAACGAAAACTGTCAACAATAAGCACAAAGCATAGTTCCTTGTTGGGCTTAAGATCTCAATTGCATCCAATTCACAATTAGTCAGGTTTGGATCTAGTTGGTCAATAAGCATTTGATGATCCTAAAAGACTTAATTCTTTAGCGCAAAGAAGCAGAACACGTAAATACATAATCTTTTTACTATCACACCTTACAGATAAAGCTAGTAGATCTGCATTCACATAAACTAACATACAGGGATTCATTTTATCTTACCATCAGCCAAATGACAAATACTTTATGCAGTACAACGGAGCAAAACCACCACCACGTGCGCGTGTGTGTTTAGTTTGGAGCCATGGGGTTCTTTGAATATGTTTGGTGAATTGATGAACAACAAAAACACAGAAAACCCCCAAAATCGACACCAATCGGAACCCCAAAACCAATCGGAAGGTCGCTTACCCGTTGTGGCGACGGTCGCCGGTGCGAAGGTCGCCGGTGGGGGGGGCGATGGTGCGGTGGTCGCCCGTTGGGCGAGAGAGAGAGCAGAGCGAGAGACGATGATGGATCTGGCGATGATGAAGATGGAAGATGTTGATACGGTGGAGGCGGCGGCGGTGGAGACGGCGGATGACGACGGTGGAGAAGGGCCGGCGGTGGAGGAGGGCCGGCGGTGGAGGAGGGCCGGCGGTGGAGGAGGCCCGGCGGTGGAGGAGCGCCGTCGGTGGAGGAGCGGTCCATCGGGGAGGTGGAACTGTAGTACTGTAGCTAAGAGTTTATCTCTTTAATATATATATAATTAATATAGTATTTATACAATCCGTATGATACACGAATATATAGGCTAGTATACTGATAAATGATTATATTAGGTGGACATGTGTCATTGTCATATTAGTTCTAGCATTTATTTTCCCTCCCAAATCATTTGTTAAGGGTTTTTTTAAATAGACACCCCATTATTTTAAAATCAACACCCCAAAATTTCTATACGGGTCGTATAGCCCCATACGCGTCGTATAGGGGGGTCGTATAGCCCTATACGGGGCGTATAACCCCCTGACAGCCCCCTGAATTTTTCCTCGTAGTCAGTGTCGAAATTAGCTATACGCGTCGTATAGCCCTATATGTGTCGTATAGGGGGGTCGTATAGGGCTATATGGGGCGTATAGCTCTCTGACACCCCCCCTGAATTTCCCTCGTTTTCAGTGCAATCGACTCTATACGCCGCGTATGGACCCATACGTGGCGTATAGGGGGGTGTCGATTTAAAATGATGGGTGTCTATTTATTAGGACCCTTTGTTAATCTTTAAAAAGTCAAAATAACTATTTTTTTTAAATTCTCTCTCTCTCTCTCTTAAAACATTCTATTTTTTTCTAAAATTAATATTTTTATAAAACATATTTTTAATTATTTAAAAATAAATATTTTGATTAAAAATACACTTAAAAAAAGATTTTAAAAGCTATCAATTTTTTTAAACAACGTATCTTTTCACGCATATGAAATATTCTAAAACGATGTTTTTTTAAGTAAAAGTTTTATACAAAACTGTTTTTCTTAAAAAGTTTAAAAAAATAACCGAAACCCTGAGTTTTTAAACAATGAGATATTTATAAAAATGATATTTTGTCAAAACAAACTTTTATTAAATATGAAAAATTATTTGTAAAACCAAAATAGCTAAAAACCATAGTTTTAAAATAATGAGATTTTTATTAAAAATGATATTTTTCAAACTCAATATTCTTATAATGAAATGTTTCTTAACATATTTCTAAAAGGAGAGTTTTAAAAAACACTTTTTGAAATAAAAGTTTTAAAATATAATAAAAATATTTTATTAACTAAAATTTTTACTCGGACATAATTTTAATTATATCTAATATCAAAAATAGTGTTTTATTTTTTATTTTTTTAACTTTTAATTAATTTTAATATTTTTTATTTAACCCGTGTAATACACGGGACTATAACCTAGTATTAAATAAAACCTAACCAACCCCGCCCCACCTCCTCTATCATATTCTTCATCTTCATCGTACACCCTTCATCACCACTTCTCCACCACCATCCTCCAACTCCACCACCAATTAAGAACTCAAGCACAACCATCAAGCATCACCACCAGTCACAGTCACTACCATCACGCACTACCACCACCATAGGTCATGATCGTCACCAAAACTCCACCCCATCCCACCCCATTTGAACCTATCTACATATGTGAAACTCTCCAACGAGCGGGGACCATAATCTACTACCGCCACCACTAGTCGTTGCCCACCAATATGCTTTTCGGTGGCCACTGAATCTACTACCACCAACATCTCTGTATCTGCAACATCATCTCGTCTCCGATATCTCCTCCCACCATCATTCCTCTCTTCTTCAACACCTTACAAAGTTCACACCCTCCTGATTTTTTCAAAACTTCTTTTTAACTCTATTTGAGAAGTCAAATTGAGAAATCTTTTTCTATCGCAAAATATTTTTTTTAACTTATTAACTTCTCAAAAGTTAATAAGTGAAAAGTAGCTTAGAAAATAAACAATCACAAACACCCACTAAACTTATATCATGTCAGTCCCTTACAAGTCTACCAACTAATATGATACTGACCACTGGACGTTCAACCTTTAGACTTACTGATTTGGGAACTTATAAGGCTTTCTTTAAACCGAATGAAATACGGAACCAACAATTGGTAATAATGGTATACTATGTGGGTTAGTTATGATAATTTATATATTTAAGAATATACGATTATAGGAAATGGGGACGTTAGAAAATCTGATTTGAGGTAGGCTTTATCTTGAGTTTTTTAATTAATAAATAGGTGATAGAAAATAAGCATTGACTATGGATTTGGACTTCTAATTCTAGTGTTCTACAATCTACACAATTAATATAAATATATATATTTAAATTTTTATAAAACTTTTTAATTACCTTTTTAATAATTTTTAGAAAAAGACTACTAGGCAATGGGATCATATATTTTTTAAATAAAAACCAATTGTATCAATCATAATAAAAGATTCGTGTCATCCGTAATTGACGTATTATACGTTTTACTTGAACTCGAAAAAAAAATGGTGTTAGATTGACACCCTTCACCTCAAAGATGGTCCCCCCATTTATTTTTTCTCTTTTAGAATAAAAACATAATCTTAATGAAGATTATATCTAGACGCAAACATAAAAAAAGGTTTTAAATGGTAGTGGTCTAATATTGTCAATCTAACCGTTTGAGGTATTACTTTCTGGCATGTTCTTTGGAATTCTCTACCCATTCATATTCTCACTACAAATATTTTAATAATCCTCCCCATGAATATAATAAAATATCTTTACATGTAGATTGTTTTCAAAGTAAACGTATTTTTTCTACTTAAATGCGTCTCTATACGAGTTTAGATAAACGGACGTGTACTGGGGACAATAAGCCTTTCTGATACCGGGTTATTAACAATTCATACTAATTTAAACGCTTCAGACCTAACTTGCTTAGAAGTTAGAAACATCATCAAAAAAACCTAGAAGCTTTAGAAAACCCTATTAAATCAGCTTTGAACATGAGATTTTAAAAACCTCAAACTCAAAACATCACCTCATACCATTAGACCGGCATCAGAAAGGCTTATTGTCCCTAGTACACGTCCGTTTATCTAAACTCGTAGAGAGGCGCATTTTTAATTAAAAATATAATTAAAAAAACATTATCAAAATATAAACATATCTATCAAAAAAAACATTATCAAAATATAAACATAATTTAACTAAAAATCACTACCCCTTATATTTATATTTCTTTTTTTTAAATCTCTCACGTCTCATTCCTCATCCTCAATTTATATACTAAAAGTTCCAATAAATTAATTTTCAATTACACACGGCCTGTTATATACTTAATTTCCATATAAATCAGATTTTCATACACAACAATGATGCATATTCATGGTCTAGTAAAATCACACAAACCATGATATTATCCTAATATTCAGTTTAAAATATACAATACACCTGCTAATCATAAAACATTAGCTGTTTAGCAACTTAGCAAAAGAAGTATTAGAACACACAGAGAATATCAGCCTATGACATGCATTTCAAAAAAAGAAATAAACTACCCCGTGATGTTTACTAGAGGAAAAAGTCAGGCAAATTCCATAGAGAACAACTATTAGCAAAAGGAATAACAACACAATGATCTGGTTCACAATCGAGATGCAGGGTTAAGAATGAACACCCAAAAGCAACGAGATGCAGGGTTAAGAATGAACACCCAAAAGCAACGAGATGCAGGGTTGAAATTGAACACCCAAAAGAAACAAGATTATTGTTCACTCATGCAAAAGATTGAAAGCCTTAAAATCAGAAATCAAAACCCTAAAACATTAGCAATCGAGAAAATGAAAGTGAAATCTTGTAGAGAACTTACAACTAACAGAGAAGAAGCTTGTTCTTTCATCAGGGTGAGGAGAAGAAGCTCCATTTTTTAATGTTTGGGTGGGGAAGAACAGGGAAGAAGGAAGTTGGTTGGGATACGATGTCTACTGGTATTTTACAAATCTCCTGTAGCTATCATAAATGTTATTGTTATGTCGGTCCTAATAAATAGACACCCACTATTTTAAATCGACACCCCCCTATACGTCGCGTATGGTCCATACGCGGCCCATGCCCGGCGTATAGCTATCGACCATTAATGCGCCATTAATGTCTGACATTCCACGTCACTTCAGCCTACCTATACGGGGCGTATAGGTCCATACGCCACGTATAGGTGATGTCGTACATGAAAAGCGAGTAGGTAGCTATACGCGGTGTATGGGTCCATATGTCGCGTATAGCTGTCGGTGCAGCAGTCGGGGACCTACCCACTTGTCATGTATGACACCGACCTATACGTGGCGTATAGCGTATGGACCTATACGCCCTGTATATGTCCCTTTTTCGTTTTGTATATAAAGGGAGGCAACGCATTCGCGCACTCACAAAAAAACGTAAAGGTTTGAATTCGCAAATTCGATCGTTTGTGATTGATGGTTAGATTCAAGATCGCAAGAAATTTGGGTTTTGTGGTTCAACATTTTCTTCTCGCAAATAATTTACTCGGTAATACTATATATTCTTACTTCAGTAAGTATTTACATACATATATACATATATCTGAATTGGATACTTAAGAATCGTTTCAACTGACTCGGGTTTCATCGGTGTTAGTCGGTTACGGTTAAACTGAATAATTTTCAAGATTTTCATCGTAACCGACTAATACCGTGGAACCCGCGTTAGTTGAAATGATTATTAAGTAATCAAGACATTTATGTGTACGTAAGTATGTATATAAATGAAATAAGAGTTATCATTTACCTAAAAATTATTTTGAAGAAATAGTTGACCCACGTAACCCTATTTTCTTTCCAAGTCATGCGCGTAAACAGTGCTCATTCGCCTGAACAAAGGTCGTGCGCCTGAACAAAGGTCGTGCGCCTGAACGAAGCCTAAGCCTTGGGCGCATGAGCACTATACGTGGCGTATGGACCCATACGCCACGTATAGTGCTCATGCGCCCAAGGCTTGTGCACTATACGTGGCGTATAGGTCCACACGCCACGTATAGGTGTCAAACGTATTGTTTTGTACCATGTACGATTACAGGCAACGTATGGGCTCATACGGGGCAAACGTGGCAAGACTATACGCAACGTATAGACCCATACGCTGCGTATAGGTGGCCTATACGTGGCGTATGGGCCCATACGCTACGTATAGTTGTCAGACGTCCTTTAAAGTGTTTTTGTACCATGTACGAATATACGCAGCGTATGGTTCCATACGTGGAAGACGTGGCAAGCCTATACGTGGAGTATGGACCCATACGCCGCGTATAGGTTCCATACGCAAGCCTATACGTGGCGTATGGACCCATACGCCACGTATAAATGATTTCAAATACGACGGGACACAAGATTCGTTTTCAACTATATAAGAACGCTTTCGATAACACTTTCGATAACGCTTTCGATCTCTGTAAATCTTAAACGTATTTCTCTCTCAAAATATCACACTTTTTATTCGTTCGGTATGTCGTTTTGGGACGGTAACTATTTGTTTGGTGAATATTCAAATGAATATTCAAGCGTTTCGTACGTGACGGATAGTAATCAAGATGATGCGTACGTTCAATCTGCTTACGAGACAGGACTGCTAGATTTAAACCAATCGTATGTTCCCGATGATGAAGTTGAGTTTTGCCGAGAGTCAACTTACGACACGCAACAAAATAATATACTCTCGAGTGATGAAAAACAAACGACGAAAGTATCGTTTGAAACGTGTCAAAAATTTTTATCTCTCGATGAGCTAGTCTGTTGGGCTGTTAATAGAGGACGTGATAATGGTTACGTTATTATTACACGAAGATCAAATAAAAAAGAAGGTCAGGTCGTAAAGGTGTGGCTTATCTGTAATCGGGCTGGCGAACACAAAAGTAAAGCAATAGTTAGACGTTCTGGTAGTAAAAAAATCAAATGTCCTTTTAAATTAGTAGGGATATACGACAACAAACGTCGTTCGTGGAAATTAGAGGTGCTAAGTGACGAACATAACCATGATCCCGCTCAACATATGGAGGGAATCCTTTTGTAAGAAAGTTTTTTTAAAACGAATACAATTTGGTGGAGTAGCTTACTGATCAGAACATGGAGCCTCGTAGCATCTTATCAGCTATTAAAAAGCAAAATCCTTGTTGGATCATAAGAGGCTGGTGCAACCAAAACAACTTGACATAGTCACTTTTTGGTACTACATTGAAGGGCTTCCGAAGCCAAGCAAGAGATCTTCCGAGAGTCCGAGGAACAACAGCTGAAGATATCTTCCGAAGACAAAGTCTGAAAGCTTCCGAAGACAAAGTCTGATGAAAGAGCTGAAGACAAAGTCTGAATGCTTCCGAAGACAAAGTCTGATGAAAGAGCTGAAGACAAAGTCTGAAAGCTTCCGAAGACAAAGTCTGATGAAAGAGCTGAAGACAAAGTCTGAAAGCTTCCGAAGACAAAGTCTGATGAAAGAGCTGAAGACAAAGTCTGCTTCCGAAGACAAAGAAGACTCCAAGCTTCGGAAGAAGCAGTCTTCCGAAGTATAAGTGCCTTCGGAAGAAGTTATACTTCCGAAGCACTTTATCCTTCGGAAGACAATGCTATGTCCAGCAGATAAAAGTATGGTCCCTGTCAGTCCGCTGCAGACCTCTGATACAGTATGGCGTCTTCCTAAAGAGCCATATTGTTGACCATACTTTATTCTACTGTTCACCTTTTTATGTTAGTACATGTTACCAACTATAGTTGGTGACAAAAGGTAAGTCAGGGACATGTCCTGACTACCAACTCTCAGGCAAAATGTCTGAAAGACCTCACCTAGAGTCTTGTAGTATGGATGTAAGGTTAGAGGTGTCCAGCTGGAATCAAAGTATTCCCGGCTGTAGGTAGTATTATATATATCTTCTCCCTGTAACTCTTTAGATAAGCGATTTGAGTCTAAGTGTCTTGTAATCCTTTGAGTTGAGAAGCAATATATAAAAGTACCTTGAAAATTACTTGCTGTGTTAATTTTCTTACTGCTTGTTACTTGTTATATTGTGATCAACTCTTTAAAGACTGCTTGCTGAGTGTTGATTCACAGTGAGTTGAGAGAAAAACCAACCGTAATCGATCCTGCAATTGGTATCAGAGCTCCAGGCTCTTGATTGTGAGATCTTACCATCCTAATCAACCTGTTTTTCACTCCTCACCACAATCCACTCACTCAAATGGCCACTCTCTCCAAGGCTGATATGGAAACCGGTACCTTGACCAAGTCCCCCATGATCACCCCTGAAGACTTTGACACATGGTGTATCAGAATGGAAGGCTTCATCAAGTGTCAAGATTCAAGGATGTAGGACTCCATTGTCAATGGTCCTTTCATACCAAGCACTACATATGCCACTGGTAATCGCATCATTCCAAAAGATTTTGATGATTACTCAGAGGAAGATAGGAAGAGAATAGAGCTAGATCAAAGGGCTATGACTTCTCTCCAAACTGCTCTCCCCAACTCCGTCTACAGACGCTTCAAGAAGTGCAAGACTGCTAAAGACTTATGGGAAGCATTGAAGCTGATGTATGAGGGATCCAAGGAAACCCAAGAGAACAAGAAAGATCTCTTGAAGCAGCAGTTTAAGAACTTTACTTTCAAGGCTGGTGAGACCTTGACTCAACAATACTTCAGGTATGTTGAGCTAGTAGATACTCTGGTGGATATTGGAGTAGCTCTTGAGAACAGAGACATAGTTAGGAAGTTCATGTCTTCTCTTCCTAAACTATGGACTCACTACTGTGTTGTCATCAAGAGAACTTCGGACCTTAAGACTCTTTCTCTCACAAAGTTGTATGGTATCCTAAGTGCATTTCAGATGGAGATGAACATGCATAACTCCTCTGATCACTCCAATAACCAACTGAGTTCAGCCCTTCATGTGGTTGAAAGGGAAAGCATAGAACCACAGCATCAGTTGCTATGCTACCCTGACAACTCACATACTGGACCCTTCATTACTCTACCTGAGACTCCAAAGTCTCAAAAGGTTCAACACAACTCCTTTCAGGATAGTTGTGCCTTTGTCTCTGGAAGTGGACACTCTGGTGATTTTCAATACTGCTTTGATGATCTTGAGTGCTTCAGTCCAGATGATGTGGAGTATATGGACATTGTCCAGCAGATGGCTCTTTTAACTTACAGAGCGAAGAAGTTCTTTAAGAGAACTGGAAGGCAATTCCCTCAAAACCCAGTCAACAGCAAGTTTGGGTTTGATAAAAGCAAAGCAAGGTGCTACAACTGCAACCAACTTGGTCACTTTGCTAGGGAATGCAAGGCTCCCAAGAACAACCCGAGAACCCCACAGGCCTCCACACATCCCACTGCTCCCAAGCATGAAGAGAAGTCAACTGAAACAGCTGCTGTTGCTCAGGAAGTTGACTGGAGCTTCATGGTACAGGATGTGACTCCCGCTCAGGCACTCATGGCCGGAACAGATGATGATCAGGTATATGAACATCTTTGTACTACTGCCTGTATTGCTAAAGTTAAATTGTATAAGGATTACATTTCGGAAATCAGATCTGAGGTTGAGTCTTTAAATGTGCTAAAATCTGACTTTAAGAGAGCTGAATCTGACTATCAAAGGAAGATTGATGAGTTAGAGAAAACTGTGTCTCTTTTAAAACATGAAAAGACTAACTATAAGACTCAAATCAAAGATCTGATCTCCAAACTTTCTGAAGTTCAAGCCCAGTTAGTCACAGCTGAGGCTCAGGCCAGGAAGCAAGCTATTGCTGAGCAAAGCTTCCAAACTATTCTTGCATCAACCTCTCATTCCAAAATGTTTTATCAAAACAAAGAAGGGTTGGGAACCAGTGAAATAGCTCCACCACACTCTTATGAGTCTATTAGACTACCTAGATGTGGTACTAAAGAGCAAGAGGTTCCAACTGCTGACCCTTCTCCATTGGAACTAGAGGATGAAGCAAAAGTAATGGCCTCCACAGGGGAGAAACAGGAGGATTCACCCATCTCCACCCGTGAGGACCAAATCCTGACCACTAAGGCAAGAAGAAGCAGAGCTAAAGCTGCTAGAAGGACTGCCAAGAAGGTTGCAGAGTCCAAGCTTAAGATCGACCCTAAGCAAAGGGGTGTCTTCATTTCTGCCGGATTTCAAGTGGTAGGTACTCCTGATTCAGGAAAGGAGTGTAGTACCAGCACTCCTGTCCTACTGAAGGATCAGAAGTTGAAAGGGAAAGTTGCTGATGAATAGAAGAAACCCAAGAAACAGCAACCTGCAAGTTCCCAGAAGACTAACATTGCATGCATAATGTGTGGTCTGCACAACCACATGGCTAAAGATTGTTACTACAATCCAGCAAGCACACATTATGCAAATAATGTTAGAAGAGAAGGAGTCAAAGAAGGTTTCTCAGCTGGACCATCTCAAATGGTCCAAATGATGAAAAAGGGAAAGTTGGTCTCGGAAGCCAAGTTGCTTTCGGAAGGAAGTACTCCTTCCGAAGGGAAAATGACTTCGGAAGCCAAACCTTCTAAGGTTCGGAAGAACAAGAAGGCTCCCTTGAAACCATCTCAGAAGAAGACTACTTCGGAAGAAAAGGTGGTGAAGGCTTCTTCCGAAAAGAGAGAAGCTTCGGAAGAAGACCATGCTCCACAAGCTTCAACAAGCTCATCCTCAAAGATCATCCAAAGGATGGATTGGAAGATCAAGGAAGATGCTGCAGCCCAAACCTCTTCTTCAACAACGACCTCTATTGAACCCCATTGCATATCTTTTGGTTCAATTATGTCACTATCTTTGGAAGAGCCCAAGACCTGCAAGGCTTGGGCTTCCAAACAAAACTAACCATCTCATCTTATGTGCAGGGACATCCATTTGACAAGAACAACAATATTTGGATTGTAGATAGTGGATGCTCCAGGCACATGACAGGGAACAGATCTCTCCTTCAACAATTCCAGAACTTTGATGGAGGGCCTGTCCAATTTGGAGGTGAGGCCGGAGGATATATTTCTGGCAGAGGAAGTATATCCAATGGCAGAATAAACATTGACAAAGTCCACTTTGTCAAACAGCTTGAACACAATCTGTTAAGCGTTTCTTAATTCTGTGACCAGAAGCATCAGATGCTTTTCACAGAACATGAGTGCATTATCCTCAGACCAGGGATGACAATTCCTCCGGAATTGGTGCTTCTCAGATCTCCCAGGAAAGGGGATATGTACAAGCTAGATATGAACAATGCTTCTCCTATGGGTGAAGTATCATGCTTTCTTTCCAAAGCTGATAGTGATGAGTCAACACTATGGCATAAACGCATGTGTCATGTGAATTTTAAAACAATGAATAAATTGGCTAAAAATAACTTGGTACATGGTTTGCCTAAGAAGGAATTTTTCTGCAAAGATAACTGTGTTGCATGCCTTAAAGGGAAACAACACAGATCATCTCATAAATCCAAATGTGTTAACTCTATCACTACTCCATTACACTTATTGCACATGGATCTCTTTGGTCCCACAAGTATAATGAGCATTGGAAGGAAATCATACTGCCTTGTGATAGTTGATGATTTTACAAGATTTACATGGGTATTCTTTTTAAGAAGTAAAGATGAAACTGCTGAAACTTTAAAATCTTTTATTCTTAAAATAGAAAATCAAATTGATCACAAGGTTAAGATTATTAGAAGTGATCAAGGGACTGAGTTTAAGAACTTCGTTCTTGACTCATTCTGTGACTCAAAAGGGATTGCCAGACAATATAGTGCTCCCAGAACTCCTCAACAAAACGGTGTTGCTGAGAGGAGGAACAGGACACTTATTGAGGCTGCTCGGACCATGTTAGCTGATTCAAAGCTGCCTCTAACATTCTGGGCAGAGGCAGTCAGCACTGCATGCTATGTGCAGAACAGGGTTCTTGTAGTTAAGCCCCATGGAAAAACCCCTTATGAGTTATGGAACAAGAGGCCACCGTTCATTGGCTTTCTAAGGTCCTTTGGCTGCAGGTGTACCATACTTAACACAAAAGACAACTTAGCAAAGTTTGCTGAGAAGTCGGATGATGCTATCTTTATTGGATACTCTTCTAGCTCCAAAGCTTATAGAGTATACAATATCAAGAATCAACAATTTGAGGAGTCATCCAATATAGTTGTTAATGAGCACACTTCTTGTGTTAGGGGGAATGGACCTGAGTATATCTTTGATTTAGAGTTGTTTCCAAACTATTCTAAACCATCTTATGAGAATGTTTCAGCTGGAACAGGTGCTCAAGGTGATGCTGATGCTGATGCAGGTCAACTATATGAGCTTCCCAGACCTCTTCCAAATTCTCCAAGAACTGAAGGGCAACAAGCTTCAACTATTCACAGATCTGACAGTGTAACTATCTCCAGAAATAGTGAAGCTTCAACAAGTGAATCACTTGATCAATCTCAAAGTTTTTCAGGTGATCCATTACAACACCAGGTTGAGGGAAGTAGTATTCTGAAGGAACAGGCAACTGTTAATACTACTTCACAACCAACCATTGATGATGTTTCTCAATCATTCAATCAGTCCTCATTGAATGACTCTGAAACAGCAGTTGGACAGAGTGATCCAGTTCCTGATCAGAATATGTCTAACCTAGACTTATCTCTGCAACTGGAAGTGATTCCTCGTCTTAGGATTCACAACACTCATCCAACTGAAAAAATCATAGGGAATGTCTCTGAGGGTATGAGAACAAGAGGACAAACTCATCATGGGAATGTCTGCTTGTACTCATGCTTCTTGTCTCAGATGGAACCAAAGAAGGTAGAAGATGCCTTAAAGGATAGTAGTTAGGTTGAATCGATGCAGGAGGAGCTGCTTCAATTCAGAAGACAAAAGGTCTGGAATCTATGCCCACTACCATCTGGTCAAGTACCCATAGGCACCAAATGGGTATTCAGGAACAAGAAAGATGATCGAGGCTTGATCATCAAGAACAAGGCAAGACTAGAAGTTCAAGGATACACCCAGGAGGAAGGAATCGATTATACTGATGTCTTTGCACCTGTTGCAAGACTTGAGGCAGTTAGGATCTTCCTTGCTTATGCTGAATCCAAGAACTTCACAGTCTACCAACTTGATGTCAAGTGTGCTTTTCTGTATGGGGATATAGATAGGGAAATCTATGTATGTCAACCTCCAGGATTTGAAGACCCACAGCACCCCAACTATGTGTGCAAACTGGATAAAGCTCTATATGGGCTGCACCAAGCACCTAGGCTGTGGTATGAGACCTTGTCTCAGTTTCTCCTGAAGAATGGATACACTAGAGGTACCATTGACAAGACTCTTTTCATCAGAAAGAGTGGAGAAGACATCTTGCTTGTACAAGTCTATGTTGATGACATCATATTTGGTTCTTCAAACGACCAAATGTGCAAGGACTTTGAAAGCATTATGAAGCAGAAGTTTGAGATGAGTTCCATGGGAAAAATGGACTTTTTCCTTGGAATCCAGGTGAAACAGATGAAGGAAGGGTTCTTCATAAGTCAATCTAAGTATGTCTCAGACATCTTAGAAAGATTTGAAATGAAGGACTGTAAACCAGCCAAGACACCCATACCCAGAAACCATAATCTTTGCCCTGACCTTGAGGGGGAGGATACTGATCAACATCAGTATAGAGCAGTTATTGGTTCTCTGATGTATCTCACTGCAAGTAGACCAGATATCATGTTTGCCACATGCATTTGTGCAAGATATCAGGCTGCTCTAAAGGTGTCTCACCTAGCTGCTGCAAAGAGAATCCTCAGATACCTCAAAGGAGCACCTAAATTAGGTCTCTGGTATCCAAGAAATAGTGATTTCAATCTCTATGGATACTCTGACAGTGACTATGGTGGCTGCAACATTGACAAGAAATCAACATCAGGAGGATGTCAATTTCTTGGTGGAAGGATTATCTCATGGCAATGCAAGAAACAATCCTGTGTCTCTACATCAACTGCTGAAGCTGAATACATTGCTGCTGCTAGCTGCTGTGCTCAACTGCTATGGATTCAAAATCAGATGTTAGACTATGGATTTAACTTCATGACTACTCCTATCCATATTGACAACAACAGTGCTATCTCCATTACTGAGAATCCGGTGAAGCACTCCAAGACAAAACACATTGATATCAGGTATCATTTCATTAGAGATATTCATGAGAAACAACTGATAAAGTTAATCAAAGTTGACTCAAATGAACAATATGCTGATTTGTTCACAAAGGCATTTGATGAACAAAGATTTAAGTATCTCATATCAGCAATTGGGATGATAAACATTGAATAACTACCTCTTTTGAAAACCTTTTTAAATGTGTAATGTCTTGTGTCAATACAATTTAAGCCCTGTTACAAAAGATCTTTAAATTATTCCAAGTGTAAATTCCTTCCGAAAAGGAATTAACTCTCGGAAGATATTCTTGAATATCTTCCGAAGCCAAATTCCTCAATGAAAATTTTCTTCTCGGAAGAGTTTGTGGTCTCGGAAGAAGCGATTGATTTTATATCAGATCTACTTCCGAAACTTATACAACTCTCCATTCGGAAAGACAACTTTACCTTCGGAAGCAATGCCTTGCTTCGGAAGATAAAGTGCCTTCAGAAGACAATTTTATCTTCGGAAATAATATCTTGCTTCGGAAGAGAAATTGCCTTCGGAAGAAAATTACCTTCGGAAATGTTTTACCTTCGGAAGTAAAGATTTTTATATGTAACGGATATCTTTTGGGCCCCACTATGTAAAAAGTAAATATTTTGTTCATGATAGTCAGATTATTTAAAATTATCCTTGCCGCCGACATCATTTCACCACCGTAAACCACCATACCACCTACAGTAACCCCAAAACAGTTACCCTATTACCGCCTACTCCATAATTCATCCCCTTTTAAATAATCTTGACTGATCAATTTCATCTTCTTTTACCACTTTACAGCCCTAACTATTCCCTTCACTGTCAAAACCTCAAATTCACCCAAATTTCAAGCTTACCTTTTCATCAATGGCGCTAAACCCTCAGCACAACCAAGTCGCATTACTTGATTCATCAAGGGATGCCGACTTCACCCAAATCATCACCTTTCTTACCGAATCCACATACCTCACTGCACTTACGGTTAACCCCACCGTATACTCCAACCATATGTCCGAATTTTGGAGCAACGGTGAAACTGCAGTTCTGAATGGGGTTCGAGTCCTGAGAACCCGAGTTTGTGGCCAAGAGTTGGTCATCAATGAACAGATCATCAGGGAGCATCTCGAGCTTCATGATGATGGGGCTCCTACTGAGTTCCCCAAGGAAGACTTGGAAGGCACCTATATCCTCATGGGATATGGAGGCGATGTCAGCAGGTCCACAGTATACAAGTTCAACTTCGCTTACCATTGGAAGTTCCTGCTACACATTGTTCTACACTGCCTCTCCAACAAATCAGGGGGTTGGGATCAAATCCCATATGAACTAGGATGCCTAGTTCATGGGTTGGTGAGAGGCCTCAGATTCAACTACTCACGATTTGTGTTGAACAACCTAATCGCCAATCTGAGCAGGGATACATTCTTCATGTATCCCCGATTTCTTCAACACATAATCAACTGTGAGATGGAACCAAGCAAGCTTGTCTGCGCAGCTGCTCTTCCTGTTCCACACATGAGGCCTACCATCTTCAAGATACTGAAGAAGATGTCCACCAACTTTACTGGACGGTACACTCCATTACCTCCAGAGATAACTGAGCGCATAGCTCCTGGTGACATCCCTGTTGTCCCCACAGGTGATCCCACACCAGCAACATCCACCACAATACCAAAACCTTCTTTACCCATCAAAGCTACTTACCAGAGACGCCCCAAACGAACCCTTGTTCAATCTACTCTGATTGAACAAGCTCCTCCTGTTCACAACCAAAGGGATAGAGTGGAATCATGGGCTCCCACTCAATCCGAGGTCACACCATCCTTCACAATTGACCTCAATGTGGGTCTTGAGCCTCCTCAGTCTCAAACCCCTGAGCCCGAACCCCAAGCCTTAAGCCCACAGGGTGAGTCTCTACACTCCCCTGTGCAGCCTTCTAGGGACAGCCCCACCAAAGGCTCAATGCCTGTAGACATTGATCAAAGTCCCGGGTCAGTAGGATTAACCACCCTCTCTTTCACTGACCTTCTACTCCGTACTGATGAAGAGATTACATCTCTCCATGGCCATGAAGTTGATCTACAACACCCACTGAAGGATCAACAGAGCCAAGAGGGATCCCTTGTCTCTAGCCCCCATCAGAAGCCAGCTACTAAGGTGAGTCCCACTGATGTGGAGGGGACTCATGTAGACTCAGCTGCCACTACTCAGAGTCTCTCGTTGAGCTCTCAGGACAGTGGTAACATCATTAGGACTGAGTCTATGGCAACTTTGCCCATTGACATCTCTGAAAGAGATGACTTTGAGCAAAGAAACCAGGGTGCCAAGAAACCACATCTGGTGGTGAGAGTGAGCATACTAGGTATGTTATCTCATCTCCCCGTGATTCTTCTCATGAAGATGAGGGAAGTATGCAACTAACACTTCAGTACTTGCTTTCTAAGGTCTCCAACCTGGAATCACAGGTGAGGATCTTAGAATCAAGGACTGCCACTCAGCAACTTGAGATTAACTCTCTCAAGGCTCAACTAGCTGAGAAACAGACGGAGAGGTCTGTTAGGCATGTACCAATCCAGGTCTCAATGACTTCTTCCTCCAGCTCATCCAGCTCTCAAGATGATGCTACCAAAAAGGGGGAGAAAGTTAAGAGACAAACACCTATGGAACCACAGACCCAATTCATTTCCACCCAACTAATCACACTACCTGAGTCATCTCAATCCTTTCTGGAGATTGACTCAAGGATGCTTCAAGATCTCTACAGACTTTTCACAAAGTTTGTATTGAGATCATCCCTAGAACAGCCCAGCCCCGACACCACACTTGCATACTTTGGGGCTGAGGAGCTTCAAAGACTGACTGCACCTTCTACCACTGTGGAAGAAGTTGGTCAACCTAAGGTCTTCATGGAACCTGAGATTAGCTTCGAAGGGGAAATGGGGACTGATGGCCCAGCAACTGAAACAGATGGGACAGAATTTGCAGCAGTCTCATCTTCCGAAGCTCAAGCTGAAGCTTCCGAAGCCTACATGGAAGCCTCGGAAGAACAAGAAAAATCTTTCAAAGCCGAAATGGAAGCTGCGGAAGGCTTATTTCAAATGTCCGAGGAACTGACCATCACAGATGTTATTGCTGAAATAGCATCTGAGGTGAGCAGGGAGGACATTTCTGAAATTCCTCCAACCCAAGCACCAGCTGAACTTCTCTCTCAATCACAACCCTCCATCCAAGAACCACCACAGTCAAGCACCATCAAAGACAAAGGCAAAAGAAAATTGACTGCGGAAGAGCTTCAGGAGGAGGAGAGGATTGAGAAGGCCAAAAAGAAAGGTAGGTTTCCTACTGAGAAGATGCTAGCTGCTAGTTCTAAGGCAGCTACAGCCAATCAGGAAGAAATCAACCTCAAGAGAAGAACAACACTCATTGATCAGCTCATCAGTCTAGGAGCTGTCAATGAGGAGATACTCCTGCTACCACTAGAGGAGTTGGTGACTTTGGAGAGGTCAACCAGGCTACAACAAGAAAGGGAAGCCAGGTTGGCCTTGGAGAAGGCAGAAGAAGAGCAGAGGGAGGCAGCCTTGAAGCTGAGAGAGGATAGGATCATGTTCCTACTCTCAAGAGGCTTCAGTCTTCCTGAACTGTCTCCACATGATAATGACATGATCCTGCTGCTCCACAATAAAGAGCAGGATCAAATGGAGAAGGAAAGGAAGAAGGCTGCTAGGGAGAAGTTGAGAGTGAAGAGGAAGAGGGAAGAAGAGAAGGAGGTCACTGCCACCAAGAAGTCAACTGACAAAGCCTGGATGAAGGACTATCTCCGGGCTCATGGCTTCTCTGGTCGGCAGGTGGGACCTATGTCCGAAAGGACACTCCAGCGGATAGTCAGTGAAATCAAAGCTGACATCCGCTTGGGGAAGAGAAGGGAGAAGTACAGGAGGGTACAGGGAACGGTCTCATCCCCAACCACTCAACCACAGCCACAACCCACACCAGAATCAACTCCTTTTCCCATCAAAGCCGAACCCACTGATGAACCCTTCACCCCTCAACCCACAACTCTACCCAAACCTACCACATCACCTCAACCACCCAAACTACCCATCCTAAAACCCAAGACTCAACCCAAAACCACTAAACCTAAGCCTACCCAACAACAACCTAGACCATCCCCTCAGCCTCCTCAACATCTCTCCTTCGAGGAAATAAAGGAGTTCAAGACGAGGCTCATTAACTGCACTACCTTGAGCAGCATCTCCTGTGAGGGAGAGGTTATCAACATCACCTATGTTGATAACTCTTCAAGCTCCCTCACCCTAGGCCAATTTCTTGAATTGCCTAGAGACACCTTGGGCCAGGCTGCAAGACTTCTTGGTCTCAACTCCGATACCCTCAATGCTGAGGAGAAGAGGCTAAGAAGAAGACTGGTGAATCTGCTGGATACTAGGAAAGATGACAGGATTTCTGGTCAATCTCCTGGACCTAGAAATGCTATAATCCAGTGGAGGTTCGATGAACCTTCTCACAACTTTGTTGTGGTAAGAGAGAATGGCGAAACCAACAGGCTTAATGCCACTTCTCTATTGCAACTCAGTAGATTCGACCTAGCTGAGCTTGCAGAGAGGCCATTCTCCAATCCCTCCAACTCTGAGACTGCTGCACATATCAGAAAGCACATCAGCGGTCTCCACTTGGCTGAACGAAGTAGAAGAGCCAAGATTGAAGAAGAGTTGAAGCTGAAAAGAGTGGAAGACAAGGAAAGACCAACCACCAAAGGCACAGCCTTTCTACAGATGGTGGAAGGTCCTGAATTGGAACCAATAATTCGATGGGAATATGACTATACTTCCCATCAACTAACTCTTTTCAGAGGGCCACAACAGAGGGTACATATAATCCAAGGTGACAAAGTAGAGGTTCTGTCCACCAAGGATCTGTACAAGATTCTCAGCACCACAGCAGGAAAGAATGAAGATACAGACAAACGTCTGCTTTCCTTAGTGCTGAGAACTTTGAGAAGAAGAGAGAAGTAAAGTTTTGGTAGCATCAGCCTAGGGGGAGTTTGTTGGATCATAAGAGGCTGGTGCAACCAAAACAACTTGACATAGTCACTTTTTGGTACTACATTGAAGGGCTTCCGAAGCCAAGCAAGAGATCTTCCGAGAGTCTGAGGAACAACAGCTGAAGATATCTTCCAAAGACAAAGTCTGAAAGCTTCCGAAGACAAAGTCTGATGAAAGAGCTGAAGACAAAGTCTGAATGCTTCCGAAGACAAAGTCTGATGAAAGAGCTGAAGACAAAGTCTGAAAGCTTCCGAAGACAAAGTCTGATGAAAGAGCTGAAGACAAAGTCTGAAAGCTTCCGAAGACAAAGTCTGATGAAAGAGCTGAAGACAAAGTCTGCTTCCGAAGACAAAGAAGACTCCAAGCTTCGGAAGAAGCAGTCTTCCGAAGTATAAGTGCCTTCGGAAGAAGTTATACTTCCGAAGCACTTTATCCTTCGGAAGACAATGCTATGTCCAGCAGATAAAAGTATGGTCCCTGTCAGTCCGCTGCAGACCTCTGATACAGTATGGCGTCTTCCTAAAGAGCCATATTGTTGACCATACTTTATTCTACTGTTCACCTTTTTATGTTAGTACATGTTACCAACTATAGTTGGTAACAAAAGGTAAGTCAGGGACATGTCCTGACTACCAACTCTCAGGCAAAATGTCTGAAAGACCTCACCTAGAGTCTTGTAGTATGGATGTAAGGTTAGAGGTGTCTAGCTGGAATCAAAGTATTCCCGGCTGTAGGTAGTATTATATATATCTTCTCCCTGTAACTCTTTAGATAAGCGATTTGAGTCCAAGTGTCTTGTAATCCTTTGAGTTGAGAAGCAATATATAAAAGTACCTTGAAAATTACTTGCTGTGTTAATTTTCTTACTGCTTGTTACTTGTTATATTGTGATCAACTCTTTAAAGACTGCTTGCTGAGTGTTGATTCATAGTGAGTTGAGAGAAAAACCAACCGTAATCGATCCTGCAATCCTAATAATGCATCAATAACCAGAGACGTATACAACGCTCAATATAAGATAAGAAGTGAAAGAAAAGTCGGTGAAACACCAATGCAAGTCTTAGAAAACCTTTTATATTTTAAAAGGTACGTTTATTACACCCGAGAAGATCCCGATACAAATGTCATAGAAGATATATTTTTTTGTCATCCTAAATCATACGACACTTGACGTGCATTTTCGCACGTGCTGATGATAGACGCTACATATAAAACAAACATGTACAAACTTCCGTTTGTTTAGATTGTTGGTATGACCTCCACACACAAGACATTTTGTGTTGCTCATGCGTTTATTAGCAAAGAACGGGAAGATAATTTTGAATGGGTGCTTAATGTATTGAAAGATACGTTAAACAAGTGTATGGAGCCGCGCGTCATAATAACAGACAAAGATCTCGCTTTAATGAACGCATGTGTTAAAGTGTTTCCGAATGCTTCAAAGTGTTTATGCAGGTGGCATATTGATGAAAATATCGCGAAACACTGTAAAGCAAGTTTTGCGAAAGATGACTGGAGAAAGTTTAAATATGCATGGGCACGTTGTGTGAGTCTCCCACGGCGGAGATTTACGAGTATAACTATAACCTTCTTTACGAACGACTAGTTGAAGCGAATCGAGAAAGTAAGTTTTTCATTACATACATACATACAATACTGTTCAATATATAATTTAATTATGTTTTATTATATTTTCAGAAGTATTGTCATATATAAATAAAATTTGGTTAGAGAGTTACAAAGAAATGTTTGTATCAGTCTGGACTAACTCGATCGCAATTTTGGCCAACACACAACAAATAGGGTGGAGAGTCAGCATGCAAATTTAAAAAGATATCTTAAATCAACAAATAGCTCACTGGATAGACTTGTGGAGTTTGTAGATCAATTGGTGAACGCACAAGAGGTAAATTTAAAAGAAAGCTTTGAGACAAGTAAAATTAAAATCATGAATCATCATAAACTTCCGCTATTTGATTACTTAAGAGGCAAGGTTTCACACATATCTCTTGATTTATTAGTTGCCGAAAACACTAAATTGCATGTGATGCGCTCTGCAAATGCAACATGTGGTTGTCATATTTTCACTAGTTGTGGCTTGCCTTGTGCTTGTCGGCTGGAAAAATATGAACATTCTGGTAATAGCCGCTCTATCATTATCATTTTTCTATTAAAGTAACAAATTATATATTAATTTATACTTTATAATGCAGGCACTAAAATTCCATTAGATGCAATTGACGTATTTTGGACGAAGCTTGATAAAATTAAACTATCATATATGGTGGATGAAAAAGTTGATGTTGAAGAAGAAATGGAACGGGTGAAACAACAAATAATGACACAACCCACCGCTGTAAAATTTAGTTTAGTGGAAAAAATAAAAAAATTATGTATCCATGGAAAAATAACAAAAAAGCGCCTGTTGTTCAAACAGATATTCGCGGTCGTTCAACGTTAAAGGTTCAACAACAAAAGTATGACACTCAACAAAGTACGTGCGACATGCCGAGACATAGCTCGTTTATTGCGTCTCACATTACCGGAAGAACAAGTTCAGCTGTAAAGCCTCAGAAGCCTGCCATGCAACGTAGTCGTTCAACATCTTCTAAAGTATCAAAGGGTACTAATGAGTTTTTATCGATTGTCGAAGATCGCCAATTAAACAATATAAACAGGTTAAAAAATTGGATTTCATCAATCTTTCATCAGTATATTTCACGTATACGAGATGTTCGACCCGATGGGAATTGTGGTTTTCGATCTATAGCTTTAGGCTTAGGGTTTGACGAAAATAAGTGGATGTATGTGCGGACACAACTTTTAGAAGAGTTGGACAGACATGAATTGGAGTACAGAGAAGTTTTCGATACTTTGTACCCCGGACAGTATAACGAATTACGTCACACCATCGATTGACAAAGTGTGGAACCTGCACCAGATGAACATTGGATGATAATGCCGTATACGGGAATAGTGGTTGCTCAAAAGTTTGGGGTTATTCTTTATTTATTAAGCAATAATGGTTGTCAAACATTTTTCCCATTATGGGCTGATCCGAAAACTGTCATGCCTCATCATGTCGTGTCGATTGTTCATGTCAACAATAATCATTTTGTCCACGTTAAGTTAGAAGGAGATTATCCGATGTCAACATTAAGTAATCTTTGGATTCTTAACCGAAGCGTACGTGCTGCAGAATGAGAGATTATGTATAGGATTCGTATCTCGGAATATAACGCAATAATAGATAATAACCGAGAAGCGCCAGCTTATATAAATTTATTTTAATTCATAATTTGTAATATGCAAATTATATATTTTAATTTTAATTTTATTATTGTATTCGTATTATTTAATATTAAACTGTTTAAATAGTTTTAATTCAAATTATGTATATATTAAAATAAAAAAAATCAAAATAAAAAAAAAACAAAATATCTTTTAACCTTTCAAAATATCAATATTAAATATATATATAAATATATACTAAAACTCAAAAAATTAAAAAAAAATATATAAGCTATACGCCGCGTATGACCCCATACGCGGCGTATAGCTCCTCCGCGTATAGGGTACCCACGTATGGGTCATAAGCCACGTATGTGTATAAAATATCAAATCAACAACCCACCCTATACGCCGCGTATGGACCCATACGTGACGTATAGGGTGCATAGTTTTGATTTAAAATTTGGGAGTGTTTAAATAAAGGGAACCTTATAAAAATAAGGTTTAATTTAAAGAAGGGAATGGAGAGCAATTTAGTATTTTTTTTGAAAATATAAAGATAAGAAGTGTTATGCCAAATGAAATGGGAATGCTCATAGTAACTTAGATTTTTAAATATTTTTATACATTCGTATTGGGTGTATAAACTAAAAAATATAATAAAGTATGATAGAAATAACTCATTTCCAGATGCCCTCGCTTTTTCACCATACACTCACACTCACCCACAGTCCCACACCCATTCACAAATTGAAAGAAGCACAGTTTGATTCTCAGATCCACCATGGAAGCTTTGATCTCTCAGTTCACCATCCTCTCCGATCAAGCTCTCACCGACAAAGCCTTCGATCCCTCAACAATCGAAGACCTAATGCGCCTCTTCGACCTCGAATCCTACAAATCATGGGCGGCGATGGAGCTCCACCTCCACAACGAACTCACAGAAGCCGAATCCTCCATGAATCAAGCGGAGGATGAGCTCAATTCCGCCATGGATGACGCCATGGAGGAGTTCCGGAGGTTCGAGGAGGAGATGGAGCGTGAATCGAACAAGGAGCTTCAAACACTGGTGTCCATCGGAGAAAGTGCGAGGAGGTTGGGGAAGACGATGGAGAAAGCGGCGAGTCTGGCTTCCAGTAAGTACGTTGAAGCGGCGTTGAGCGCTGCTACGGCGTCGATGAGATCGGCGATGAGGACGGTGGCGTCGAAGGGGAAGAAGGTTCATCCCTCGTAGACGGTGGATCTGAATATCTGATGATTGTAAGTGATCAAGTGAATTGCTGATTAATTGTTGTTGAATTGGTTTGGTGGTGTGATAATGATAAAATGAGAATTTAATCAATAAGAATCTGTGTGTATGAATGTATCAATAGCTTATAATAATGCAAATTGTACAAGTGCTTTCATGAATCCTTGATGCTAAGGCCATTTGATATGTTCTCTCTTTACAAGCGAGGGTGAGCATCAATCTTACCCACATCTTTTAAAGGTGTGAGACGAAATGTCTTACTCTTTATATTGAATTTTACGCTTCAGGCCTAACTTAAATATCATCAAGGACGAAACACGTCGCTATAAGAAAACCTCTTGAGTTAGGTTTGATCCATTGGCTTCTTACTTGAGCAGGGCCTTTTTATTAAATTAAATAGTTAAAGTGTTAATCAAACAAGTCAGGAGATGTCGGGTACATACTTGTTTGCGTTTATTGTGATTTTTGATAATAGAATCTCTTTTAGGGGCTAAGCAATTTTTTTAAAGGAATCCAAGGGGGCAGCACCCCTGGTAGCGTGGTTTAAGAGGCAGACCCCTGTCTCCAATTTTAAATTTTCCAGAATTCACATGTGATATTGCGGAATAATTTTGGCTCTAATTTTAATTCAATTTTGAATTAGAACAAGTAACTGCGCGAAGGAAGTTTTTGAGGATTCTGAGACCTTGCACATTGGTAATTCGAATTGATAATTTCTATCTGATTCATGAAATGTCACTTGGAAAATCAATACGTGTTCTTGATCCACTCTGAGTTTTATTCGATTGAAAGTTTGGACCGAACCACCAAATATTGAAAGCGCTTCGCGACTCTCAGCTCGTCCAAGTTCTTGATCCTTAGATTACGAATCCTCTACATTCGGGTCAATTAGGCTCATCTAGTCGCATCACCTCATGCCCACTCATTATTGGGATTGATAGCATTTGTCTACCTCATTTCATGCATTAGTTTTTATCCAATATGAATTACCTCATTCATGCATTAGGTTTTATCCAATCCGAATCTAGTCAGAATTAGTGTTTTGTATAATGGGTGAATTTAATTGAGTCAAAATTGGTCTTTTGTATAACGGATGAAAGCTTATTAAAAAAACACTATTTGTAGAAAATCAATGTGGTATCACTTTGATTTATAAAAACTGAGTACACATTAAAATGTTGTTTAATCTATTGCATGGTTATAACAAAGTTTGACTTAAGTATTAGTTGAGTCCTTTTGGAGAAGTGTCGTGTCGATGACGCCGCCGCCCAAACTTTCATTTGCTTGGAAGTGTATATGAAATGTTGACACAAATTAACTTTTACTTGTATAAAAATAGTAGATACATCAACACTACCATAAGAATATATTGACAATTGTATCTATCGTATTTATAGCATAGTATTCGTAAGAGCCGAGCCAAGCATCATCTACACGACACATTTGCAACTTTTCTTTAAAGACAACTAGTAATATTTGTTCGATTGCCCAGGGCTAATCACTGAAGGTCATCCTGAAAATGCATCCATTCATCATAAATGAGGTGCATTCTGGAGCTGGATTTCCTGCAAATCGTTTTGAGTAATAATCTATGGCTGGTCTACTTAATGTATAATCCTTTCTTTCATTCCCATACATGACTTAATCTCTGTGTTCGTGTACATGCAGATCGACTCTTTTTTTATGATAATGTTATCTTTAAGAAAGAAATAAGTGTTGGAAGTTAATCTTGATTTTACAAGTTGAGGGGGGTGTATTACTTGAACCAAGAACTTAAAGGATAATTCGGTTCACAGGTAAAAAGATTTTGTCAAGCATATCGCCAAGATTGTATTTAGTGATCTTTTTTTTATTTTGTTTCGCATTTGTTTATCTGTTTTTTTGGAGTCAAGAAATGTTAGCTTAGAGAATAAGTTAATTGTTAGTAAAAAAAGATGATTAGAGGGATTAGGGGTCTTTGTAAAGCGTGGTTTTCGATCAATAATAAGATAGAAAGAGTCATGTTTTGGAGTTGGGTCACAAACCAGGTTGTCATTGTGTGTGCTCGATCCAATTAATATTGGTGGTGGTATAAATTTGTTTTTTAATTTAATAATTATTGTGTCAGTTTTGTTACTTCGAAAAGAAAAAATGGATAAAGCAATCATTCAATCATCTAAAAATCTCATTTAGGGACACACTCATAGAAACCATTTAAAAAAGTAAGAGACTCTTTGATTATTGCTGATTGAGTAGGATCTGACTGAATTAGAAGCTGACCCAGTTAGAAGTTCTGACTGAGTGTACATTTAATTGAAACTTGGTTGTTTGATTTAGTATCCGACTAACTCTACTAAATGATAAAAATAACCATATTTTGCCCCGTTGTTCTGACAAGTTTGAATTTAACTGTTGTTGTGTAATCAATAGAAAAAGCCAAATTTATACAAATAACATAATAGATTAAAATTTAAAATATCATACAAATACAAGTTAAACATAAATCAAACATAATCCAAACAAATACGTCGAATCTATCTTCAACAAAAAATTATCAAATCTCATTTCAAGAACACCTATATATCAACTACATTATCAAATCTATCTTCAATAACAATTTATATAATCAAGAACACCATATCAAATATATCTTCAAGAACACCATATCAACTATATACTATATATCAACTAGATTTCATACAAGTAGATTTCAACTAGATTTCATACAAGTAGATTTCAACTAGATTTCAAACAACTACATCATACCTTTTGCGAGTGGAGAGGTCTCCGGATGGAGAGGTCGCCGCCAGATGGGGAGGGTCGCCGAATGGAGAGGTCGCCGTCGGATGGGGGTGCTCGTCGATGGGGGTGCCGAGGTGTGACAACCCTAAATCGCAGGTTACCTCGTTCCTATAACTTAACATTTCCCTCGTTATGACTTTATTATATAATAATAATTTTTATTATAAATAGATAATCGTTATTGTAATTACCAACTAAACAAAATTGGAAGACAATCCGGCCCAACCCGAAAGCCCACGAAGCACCTTAACATGCAAAATAATACATGTTACCCCATGCAAAACCCAACCCTAACCCCCCACTCACCCAAAAATCATCCCCCACAACTTTTATTCCCGTTTTCAAAAACATTATAGCAGAGAACTGACGATCCCCGGAGATCTAACCGTTGAATCGATTCTAAATTTTTACAGGATGTTTTAGACACATAGGCGAAGGTTTTCACGGTTGGGATTTTCATTGTAAAACCTAGAGGCCTGATTTTTATTTTTTGAACAGAGCAGTGCGCCTGGGACGTTTTCTGGCGACTACTAAGTTTTCCGGCGGCGGATACAGAGAAAATCGGCAGTGGAAGGCAGAGGTGATGGTATATCTTTGCGATACAGACGCGGGGCCACTTGAATCACTCAATTCCGAGTTGGTTTGATATAGTTTCGACCTCCATTCATATTTAGTCCAATTCAGGTAATGTTCATAGAAAAAGGGTTTGGGTATAACTTGTGTGGTTTGGGTTTCTCTAAAATTTATGAATGTGTAAAAACACTTGGATGAGTTTCTAAACTTCTTTTAGTTGATAACATGGTCTTGTGAAGTCATTGAACATTATTAGGATGCACGTTAGGTCTAAAACTAAATGTTCTCTTATTTTTGGCAGATTCTATTAGCCAACTTGTGCACGTTGTAACTTAATTATAATAAACTCAATCACTGCGTTTATTGAGTCCAAATTATGTATTTTTAAATTTAGTTTCCAGAAAGTTATACCACACTTAAATTGGACGTGTAAAACTCAAGTTATTATCTTTTTAATGAAGGTAGGTCAAAACTGTTTTTTTACAGCAAACAAAGTGTTAAGTGTTTTGATACATGGTTTGTATTTTGATGAAGTTATGGTTAAAATAAATGATTTGGGAAGTAACCCCATGAGTCTTGGAACATCTCCAAATAGATTCAACTCAAAATTATGTATAGATGATTTATAATGAATTCTTGTGTGAAGTGTTATCAAAACTTGATTTTATGCGTTGATTGTGTTGAACATTGTGTGATATGACTTGGAAATTGTAAGCATGTTTTGTACACAAACTTATAAACCTATTTGTGTAATAGGTTGAGGTTACTATTATGGTAATTGGTTTCATTGTCTGCCGTGCACCCTAAGGTGAGTTTACAGCCCCATTTTTATATATTCACTCTTTTTGGGGGAGAGAAACATGCTGTTTTTTCATAAACGATACAATACATTAGTTTTTGTAATACTGCATATACCTGATACTATGGTGTTATACTACGCCTCTTCGGACCGTTTATATGTTACTAGCGAGGTGATTGTTAGTAGATCTACTGGGTTTGACAAACCCTGCCCGGGCTAGTCGCGCTAGCTTGACTGGAGGTCAAACGGGTGAATGGTTAGCCTGTTTTACAGTGTTTTGATAGGGATTCCACAGTCGGGGCATTCATTACATTATTATTACTGCCAGCTCGGTCGCGACTTCATACACATAGTGACTTGCTGTAGGCTAGCTACCTACTTATATGCTTTGGTTACTAAATCTGAAATTTCATTACTCTAAATTACTATTTTCTGATGGACCTGTAAACTCACCAGTCTTTGTGCTGATCTTAGCATGTTTTCTCTCAGATCGTTGATGTGGCACGTCTAGGAGCACTTTATCCATTACATATCATTCCGCGTTTACCATTAAACTGATTTTATGGTTTAATTTCATTTACATTTTACTTAAATTAGTTTGAGCGCATGTTTGCGCAGTTTTAACAGTCGTTCAAATGTTTTTCGATTTCGCTTTCGCAATACTTAAACATGTTTGGTTTGTTTCACTATTATTAAGCAACTTATATATTTTGTAATTATCGAGTCATTTAGTATAACTGATGCTTATCTGAGATCCTGGTTATGTCACACGCCTAAAGGTAAAACCCCGTTCATGGAAATTGAGGGTGTGACACGAGGGATCGACGATGGGGGTGCTCGAGGATCGGGGTGCTCAACGGTGGGGGTGCCGACGATGGGGTTGCCGACGATGGGGGTGCTCGTCGATGGGGGTGCTCGTCGATGGGGGTGCCGATGATGGGGGTTTTCTTCTCCGGGCCAACGATGGGGCTGTTGATGCTTTTTGGTTGCTATCAGGTTGTGGTCAGCTATTAAGAATTTTAGGTCTGGGTCAGCCCATCAGACCCGGTCAGACGTGGGTTTCACCAACAGCATACTGGTTGACCGGATGACTGAGTCAGCAGGTCAGCCGGGTGAGCCGGGTGTGCCGGGTCAGACGAAAACAAACAACCCCTAAGTTGAAATATCAGTCAATTTATTGGATTTTAATACAATAAATTTAAACAGAATCAAGAAACATGATTTGGATGTTAATACAATTTCCCTATAGATTTAAACAATAATATGGTCGTGTTACAAGTTCAAATGCATAATTTACAATCAATAAAAACACATTTTAATTTGATTTTGATTATCTTAAGAGATTAACTTGTTATCAAACTTGAAAAAATCTAGCGTACACATTTTGATCAATGGTGATATACGTTATTATATATATTGTATGTATTTGTTATGGTTGCAGGATCCAATCATTAAAGAATTAGCAGAGCAAATAACAAAAGATCCATCATAGAACAAGAAGGCTCAGCAACTCCAGCAGAGCTTTCATGATGGTGATGATGGTGTTTCCTAGTTTAATACACAACAATATTATTTCACCATGATGCAGGTATTATTACTGTTGTTGTTATTATTATTAGATTGTTTTAAGCTATTGGTAATATAATTAATTCTAATACGACAGAACAAAATTTAATTTTCTTTTTGTCTATATTTGGTAGGATCCATCAATGTTTTAGGGATTATTTGGTAATTTCTGAATGATTAAATGTTGAATCAAGAGGTCTAAACCGTTAAATGCTGAACCATTAAAAGGTTCGAACCATTAATATCTAGTATATCATTTAACTATTCAAAGACAAATGTCTGACCAATTCAGATAATAGTTCTTAACCATTCAACAAAAATATAATGCTTAACCATTCAGAGCAAATGTTTGAACCATTCGTTTGCTCGCGAAACAAACAGTCTAAACCATTAAGTGCGGATCATTTAGAAATCAAAACCATTAAAAGGCTGAAACAAATAGCTCATTAGATGCTTGAAGAACTGATGGCGCGTATAAAAGAAGACCCATCATCAAACCTATATTAGAAGAGAGAGAATCGGGTGGCAAACAACAATGATGAGATTGTGTAATTATTAACATATTGCTAACTTTACTTATGTGGGAAAAATTTGATTTATGAGTTGATTTGTATTTTCTGACTATCATCAGCCACAATCTAGGTACGGGAACGATCAAGATGTTTTAAAGAAACTCGGTGAAGCCATGGGTCGTGCAGCCACTGAAGATGCTACTGCTTCCACCGGGAATCGAGTAGCAGACGAAGCTGAAGAAGATGTAAATGAGGAAGAATCTATTGTTCATCAGGCTGCTAGTGTTGGTGACGTAGAGGTACTCAAGCCTATATATATATATATATATATATATATATATATATATATATATATATATATATATATATATATATATATATATATACACACACACAATATATATATATATATGTGTGTGTGTGTGTCTATATATATAAATATGTGTGTGTGTGTGTGTATATATATATATATGTGTGTGTGTGTTTGTGTATACACACACACACACACACACACACACACACACACACACACACACACACACACACACACACACACACACACACACACACACACACACACACACACACACACACACACACACACACACACACACACACACACACACACACACACACACACATATATATATATATATATATATATATATATATATATATATATATATATATATATATATATATATATATATATATATATATATATATAGTGGAGGGATCCTAAAAAAACCAACAAGTTTTGAGAAAACCAAGAAAACCAATTTTAACCAATCATAATTTTTCATTATATATTTATATTTATTATATTCAAAGGGTGTTTTAGTAATTTTATATATAAATTATTTTTAGTAACTACTTATTCTCCATAATTAACAAATCAACATACAGAGTTTTTGAAAAACCTAATTCTACATCATGTATCATTAGAGGGAAGAACACAGGTGAAGCATAAGAGATTGAAGATCCCGATCGATTAGCTTCAAGAAAATGTTGCTGATTAGCAAACCATGAGCTTTTAGGCCTCCGAACCCGCTTCGATCGTTTCAGATGGTGGTGGTTCTTGACAGCTCTGTTTTGATAACTTCCGACGATGAAAGAGATGACGATGCTGATGATGGCCACGACAACGGTGAGTGCGGCGGTGGTTGGGTGTGGGGTTGAGGTAGAGATTAAGCATGTGAGATCTCATATGACCTCCTAAAGCTCTGCCATTAGTAAAGGTCTTTAAGCAAAGGTTCACCTGTGTTTCTTCATTGTTTTTGTGAAAACAAGGAAGGAGATGTATCTAGACAAGGAAGGAGTTGTAAAACCTTGGTTACATATACGTATCTAGACAAGGAAGGAGTTGTAAAACCTTGGTTACATATACGTAACCAATTTTGGAGAAACTTTAATTGGCTCATGCATTCATCTTTTCATTTGATTAAAAAGGTAATAGTTTCTTTATTATTTTGAACTGATTATTAACACCAACAATTTTTTTTGAATTTTTTTAATTTTGTATATAAATGAGTCATTACGTATATGTAAGTTTCATCATTTTAATGTAAAAGTAATCATATTGCCATTTTTGTTTATTTTTTGATTGCTTACATATACGGAAGTTTTATTATAATAACAGAACAATATACATGTTGTCTGTTTTTTTCTTCTTTGCATATTGTTTACATATATGTAGCTTGTCAAAATTATGTAATAATAACTAGTTTTTTACAATAGAATATACTATACATATTTCAAGCATTGCAAACATGTAGCTTGTCAAAATTATCCCAGGGGCATACATGTTTCTTGTAGGGAACAAATATGATTTGTGATTTGATTTGGTTTGGTTTGTTAGATGATATGTCATTCAATTTGGTTGTGTTTACATATCAGTAAGCACGTTACTTATGTGTTTACACATATGTAAGCTGGTTTACATATGGCTGTAACAATTTACTGTAGAATTATTTTTAATGTATGAAACTTTAATTTGGTTGATTGTATTGTTGTTTATTTTGTTTTTGGGTTTTACATCGTATACATATATGTAGTAAATACCCTTTAGATATATTCATTTTTAGCTTCTTCTTCTTCTTCCCTATAATGTCACTTACATATACGTAAACTAGTATACTTCAACATAAACATACGTGTAAAAATGCTTACATATACGAAATCATATACGTAGACATGTTTAAATATATGTAAACATATATGTAACATGCTCATATATACGTGAACATATATGTAAAAATGTTTACGTATACGTAAGCATGTATGTAACTAAATATAAATCTACAGAAAAAACATTTGTTCTTCTAATATATTTTAGGTTTGTTTTTAATAAATTATTCGATTTAAATAAACAAATATTTTGTTTGGAGAGAGAGAGAGAGAGAGATATTTAAGGAATTTTAGTTGTTTCAAAATATAAAAATTATAATCTTCCTAATATGCCCTTTAATCATTCAATTAAACCAATTATCTATTAAATATTTCTAAAATTACCATTGATGAATATCAACCATTGATCAATCTTGATCAATGGTTTAAAAGTAGTTTTCTTGGTTTTTTTTATAAATAAAGGTTTTTTAGGAACCCTCCCCTATATATATATATATATATATATATATATATATATATATATATATATATATATATATATATATATATATATATATATATATATATATATATATATATATATATATATATATAGGGGAGGGATCAAATGAAAACCATGTTTATAATTGAAAACCGTGAAAACTAGGGGTTACATATATGTAAGTACGTATTACAAAGTGTATAACTAATAGATACATATATATAAGGGTTATGTATATGTAAGTACGTGTTACCAAGTGTACAACTAAAGTTACGTACATCTAACTCATACAAGTTACGTATACGTAACTCGATTCGTTATCATCGTCAACTTTGGAGTTTAAATTAAAAAAATAAATAATGAACTCAAAAATAAGGTTAAAGTTTACTCAAATATACTTTAAACAATCAAAAAATTAAATCAATTACAAATTATGTGATTGGATAGTGGTGGTTTTCACGGTTTTTAATTATAAACATGATTTTTATTTGATCCCTCCCCTATATATATATATATATATATTAAGATTTCAACTCTATCTTTTAACCTATCACATTAAAAAACGTTTTAAGACTACAACTTAACCTGTTTTTATTTTTAAACATTTTGGTGTAAACTTTTTACTGAAACGATCTGTATTTTGTGAGGTACAATAAGTTAATGCGTATATAAAAGTCGTCATGCAAAACTCATTTATTAGTTGTTTTAAATTTTAGCTTAGAAAAAAACATAATAAACTTTTATAAAACTACTACAAGAATAATAAAATATTAAATGCACGTGTCAAATGTAAAATGTCGTCCCGCTGCATTGCACGGGCACCCTTCTAGTGTGTGTGTGTGTATATATATATATAGATATAAGGAGATGTTCAATTGAAAACTAAAAAAATATAAAGAACCGTAAGAACCATTTTGAGCCAATCATTTTTTTTCTATCTTTCTTATTTTTTAATATTTAAAAAGGGTAGTATAGTACTTTAATAAATGATATTTTATGTTAGTGGGGCAATTAGTGGTTGGCAAATAACCGTAACGGTTTCCATGATTCGTCAATGGTATCTTCCAAAGTCACAGATGATTATAATCAAAATTTTATTGGATAATTTTCCAAATACATATTTATATACTTGCAGATCATAAGGATCATAAAATAAGATGATTTCATAATAACAAAAAAATAATATGGAGTTTGCAATGGATACGTTTAATCACATTCCCCGCACATGAAGATGTTAGCAAATCAAAGTAACGAGGAATATCATTATATGTTGCCGTTGAATCATACATATGTTATCTTTCTTTTTTAATTTTGAAATGGTTAAATCGACTCATCTTGTATAAGGGTCGTGGTGTTGCATTTTTTCTGGCCCATATTAGGTATCGAACGTTTTCGTTATAAACAAGATGATTGATATTCACAGGGAAAATATTATATTATTTTATATACTTGTTTGGTTCAACCATTATACTATATAGCATCTTTATATTTTCAGTTTTTTTAACATCGTTTATAACTATATACAAAAAATGGTATAACAAATACATGTGCATTAATGCAATACATGTATTAAAGAGAAATGCTCATGAATCAATCAAAATATCAAGATAAAAATCTTGATATTATGATCTAGTTTTTATTAATTCTCATATGCATTGTCATTGTGCAGTAATGCATACATATATGAAGGTAATCCACATATAATGCATAAATGAAGTGATACGGAAGCGAAAGGAAACGTAAACCCGCTACCAAATCCGGTAACGTGATCGAGACTCCAATCCGGAATTCTCAAGAACTTATTCGATAACTTCAAAAACCAAAAAACAAAATCCAACAAGAAAGGTATTTAAAGGTTTGCTCCTATCTACAAGATAGGCATGAGACTTTGAAGGAACTTATTCAAATTTAAAAACAAGATAAATAATTAATTAAACTTAATTAAAACCTGGTTCCTTATCATCCGGTTCGGTCCCGACTTCCCGCTGCATGCATGGCATGGAGTTGTTAGTTGGCTTGATCGGGATCGGGATCATTCTCCCCCACTTGAAAAGGACTCGTCCTCGAGTCAACGTCAGCTTCCGGGTCAGCTTCATATGGAAGTAAATCAGCAACATTGAACGTGGCGGATACATTGTAGTGGCCGGGAAGATCAACTTGATAAGCATTGTCATTGATATGTTTAATGACACGAAAAGGGCCATCCGCCCGTGGTTGTAGCTTACCAAAACGTCCCGGTGGAAACCTTTCTTTCCTGAGATGAACCCAGACAAGATCGCCTTCCTTAAACACAACTTTCTTACGGTGATTGTTGGCCCGAGCTTGGTACTGAAGGTTATGCTTTTCAATCTGTGCGCGGACCTGACGATGTATCTCCTAAATTTGTTGAGCTCGATCGGCGCCTTCACCACTAACCTTTATGGGTGTCGTTGCTGGGACAAGGTCGATGGGAGTAAATGGGTTGCGGCCATAGACAACCATAAAAGGAGACATGCCCGTGGAGCCATGGTTAGAACGGTTATACGCGAACTCAGCTTGAGGAAGAACCACATCCCACTGTTTGGGGTTCGTTTCAACTAGGCTTCGGAGTAAGTTACCAAGGCTTCTGTTCGTGACTTCCGTTTGACCGTCGGTTTGTGGGTGGTGTGAGCTACTGAACTGAAGTTTGGAACCCAATCGCTTCCACAGAGTTCACCAAAAATGGCTAACAAACTTAACGTATCGGTCCGACGTAATGGTTTTGGGAATGCCATGTAAACTAACAATTTCATTGAAATATAAACGGGCTACCTGTGAAGCGTCAAAAGTTTTCGTACACGGGAGAAATTGTGCCATCTTCGAGAACCGATCAACCACTACCATTATCGATTCTTTCTGTTTCAGAGTATGTGGGAGGCCCTAGACAAAGTCCAAACTTACGCCTTCCCAAGGTGCCGTCAGGGTTGGAAGGGGCGTGCAGAGGCCTTGATTGGTGCCGTGTGTTTTTGCCACGTGACACGTACGACACCGTCTGATTACACGCATTACATCTTTAGCGAGACGTGACGAATAAAAATGTTCCTGGACTGTAACATCTTGTAATTTTGGTTAATTAAAAGTTAGCTTTGTAAGGGCCATTGTTGTCATTAATGTAACTATGAGGGTTATTCATGTTTGTTTCCCTTTGATCTTTAATTTGAAAGTTAATATTTTAACTATTAAAATGAGCATAACAATAATAATCATACTAATAATAACAATATTATCAAAATTAATAATAATAATAATGTTAATAACTAATTAATGGTATAACACTAATAATACTAATTTGTTAAACTTGCAAGAGTTAAAAACTTAAATTAATTAAGTTAGGGGATTGTTTTATCAATTTAGAAACTTCAAATATTAAGGTTTAAACATAAAAGGTTAAAAACAAAACCACGGGGACCAAAAGTGTAATTTACCAAGCCCAACCCCCCACCCCTTCACTCTCCCCGCTTTTCCAGCCGCCGGCCGGCCAAGCCCCGCTGCGGCGCCGGAGAGGCTCCAAAACCACCAAAACACCGTCCGTTTTTAGGCCAAATCATTCCAAACGCTTCGTGAACACGATTCGAACATTATTATGAAATTTAAACGCCTTTAAATCCTGATTATGAACCTATTGAAGCAGGTAACCGTCGACTTTTAAGTCTAGAGCCGTTCAACCATTAAACCTCAATAATAACACAATTAACACAACATAAACGGTCATCTATCGACCCTTAATCGAACAAAACTCTCAATTTCTCCAGAATCAAACACAAACATTGAATTCGATTAGCATCTTCATCGCGAACTGTCATCCACTCGTTGATCACATTCCGAGCCTTCTAACCATCAATTGGTAGAGGGTTTTGCATCAAGATCACTATTCGAAGCTTCACATAAGTTTAATTTGATTAACATCCATTGTTTAGTGTCGAACTGATTCGAGCTTTCTGTCGCGGGTTAAGGGCTTTCGTTTCCATCGATTGGACATCAAAAACAGGTAATTACAGTGGGCCTTTGAATCGAATATACATAATCAACAGAAGCCCTATGGTTGATTTCAAGATCGACAACGAAATTGGGTTCAATTGGATCGATGTTGATTCTAGGGTTTATCTAGAATTGGGGATTTCTTGAAAGTTTATTTTTAAGATTTAAAATCTGACTGATATCACGGCTGTCGGCCTTAGTCCACTGGTTAGTCTCTTGTAACACAACCTTGAGGTCCCGGTTTCGAACCCGGGCACCCTCATATATTTTTTAAAGGCTTTTCAGCCTTAATTTAATTATAGAAATTCTTTTAAAAAAATATAAAAATAATTTTTATAAACGTCAAATATTTTTAAAGACATCAAATAATTTTCTGTAATTTTTCCAAAATAATTAAATACCTGTTTAATAAGATAATTTAACAAAGGTTATTCTTGATTGATATCTATTAAAATGGATTTTAAATAATAATTTATAAATTATTATTGGTCCAAATACTACTCTTAATTTACTATCATCGTTTAAATCATGACTATTTCAAACGTTTATTTTGTTAAACTTGCAAGAGTTAAAAACTTAAATTAATTAAGTTAGGGGATTGTTTTATCAATTTAGAAACTTCAAATATTAAGGTTTAAACATAAAAGGTTAAAAACAAAACCACGGGGACCAAAAGTGTAATTTACCAAGCCCCCCCCCACCCCTTCACTCTCCCCGCTTTTCCAGCCGCCGGCCGGCCAAGCCCCGCTGCGGCGCCGGAGAGGCTCCAAAACCACCAAAACACCGTCCGTTTTTAGGCCAAATCATTCCAAACGCTTCGTGAACACGATTCGAACATTATTATGAAATTTAAACGCCTTTAAATCCTGATTATGAACCTATTGAAGCAGGTAACCGTCGACTTTTAAGTCTAGAGCCGTTCAACCATTAAACCTCAATAATAACACAATTAACACAACATAAACGGTCATCTATCGACCCTTAATCGAACAAAACTCTCAATTTCTCCAGAATCAAACACAAACATTGAATTCGATTAGCATCTTCATCGCGAACTGTCATCCACTCGTTGATCACATTCCGAGCCTTCTAACCATCAATTGGTAGAGGGTTTTGCATCAAGATCACTATTCGAAGCTTCACATAAGTTTAATTTGATTAACATCCATTGTTTAGTGTCGAACTGATTCGAGCTTTCTGTCGCGGGTTAAGGGCTTTCGTTTCCATCGATTGGACATCAAAAACAGGTAATTACAGTGGGCCTTTGAATCGAATATACATAATCAACAGAAGCCCTATGGTTGATTTCAAGATCGACAACGAAATTGGGTTCAATTGGATCGATGTTGATTCTAGGGTTTATCTAGAATTGGGGATTTCTTGAAAGTTTATTTTTAAGATTTAAAATCTGACTGATATCACGGCTGTCGGCCTTAGTCCACTGGTTAGTCTCTTGTAACACAACCTTGAGGTCCCGGTTTCGAACCCGGGCACCCTCATATATTTTTTAAAGGCTTTTCAGCCTTAATTTAATTATAGAAATTCTTTTAAAAAAATATAAAAATAATTTTTATAAACGTCAAATATTTTTAAAGACATCAAATAATTTTCTGTAATTTTTCCAAAATAATTAAATACCTGTTTAATAAGATAATTTAACAAAGGTTATTCTTGATTGATATCTATTAAAATGGATTTTAAATAATAATTTATAAATTATTATTGGTCCAAATACTACTCTTAATTTACTATCATCGTTTAAATCATGACTATTTCAAACGTTTATATTTAAACTTTACTAGATAATATAAACTAGTAAGAGGCCCCCGCGCGATGCGGCGGGTTTTTTTGCGTTATCAAAAACCTCATCCTGCGGGACTTGCTTTCAACCTCATACGACACAAAATAATATGTGAAACACAACTCTTAACATCATAAAATTTTTTACAATGCATTACGTCATTGATTTGGTTACAAAAGATTTTAATATCATATATATTTTGAGGTCAAATGTGTTAATTATTGAAATTTTATCGGAATCTGTTTCTTCTGAACCTTGAAGAAAATCTTCATGGTTTATTTAAATTGTTTACATACATGATTTAGGCATCACTAAACCTATGTTATAGCCTAATCCTTAACCTAAAAGGGTGCCTTGCAGATTCCTCTATAGTGAGTTTTGAGCAAAAGTCCAAGTCATCATTTATGCCTTGCAGCTTCGAGAAGTCTAACTTTACCTGCACTGAACATGTTTCAGAGTCAAACATCTAGACGGTTAAAATTCAGAAGTAAAAATTTTCTCATAAATTTAACATACCATCAAAAAGAGTGATCGTTGAGGTTTTTGTAGGCATGTAAAACATGGTATCTCCTTCAATCGTTCATAGCACATACCAGCATATTTTTGCAGTATGTTGATAGTCTTCACAAAGAAATCATCTGTTGCTTTCTGAAAAAAGTTTAGGCGTATGTAGAAAGTTAACAGGGTTGGGTGGAAATTGACCTAATCGCCACAACATGACAAATTAACAACAGGGATATATTAACAAAAGACTATATGTCAATATCATATATATACTACAATCCACTGAATGATAGTATTAGTTCTAGATCATGGTGACAGAGAATTGTTCATGCATAGATACCAACCTCAACGAAACAAAAAGGAAAACACGTGGCACATATTTTATACTCACAGGCTCATAGCATGAACATCATTACATCACCAAGAACATAACGGACATGTAATGAAAATTATACTTTTTTAGTTACATACCTGTATGAATGTTGCAGCTTCCGTATTGTTAATAAGCGACCTCTTGATGCATTCAACAATCTGAAGGAAGAGTACACATTTCAGTTCTGACCTAAAATTTAAGTTGAAGTTGTGTGGCCATCAGCCTACTCGAAAATTGAAATTAAACTTCGGGTCATTGACTTTAAAATCAAAGACATAAAAATACTCCTTACCCTAATGAAAAGTAGTTTGTGCTAAATAATTAACATGCAAGAGTTCCACTAACATCAATACAACAACGTTGATATCAAAGACATAAAAATCAACCTGGATACCTAGATTAAATCACCAACAAAGTCAACCTAAACAACGAAGGGAAAATCGATACAGTCAGATGCAGCAAAGCACTCACCTAGCCCTAACTCTCTAAGATTATAGCTTATTAGTTTTCGATTTACCTGAAGAAATCTTCTCCGCCGACTTCTTTGAAAGCAGCAGGATCAGCAGTGCATTTACCAATTAGCAACAGAAGAAGGGTGGATCTAATATCCGATGTGGCGCCAGGTAGGTTTCCTCCACCTTTACTACCAACAGAAACACCAAGTGCGATGTTGTCTGTGGCTGCAGCTGCTAGTTGAATCAACGGCCAGTAAAACAAAATTGCAGGCACGCGTGCAACCAACTGCATAGGAACAATAACTTGCCCTTGAAGAAGTAGAGCTGCCATTGATGCTGAAATCATATAGTAAAAAGTCAAGTCAAATTACTATACCTGATATAAAATGCAAACATGATCAGAGATTCTCCATCATCTGCATAAACAAATTATCAAATTTGAAACACAAAGGGAAGTAATAAAAAATTTACCTCCTATAGTTCTATACTATCTTGACTGAGTAAAATTCTGTGTTACTGAACTTGTGCATATAGTTACCCTACCCCCCCACCCTCCCTCTCCTTTACTAAATTTAAATGTATTAATAATGTAATTCTTTTGGGTTATTTGCTCTTTCACAATGATCATCATCAAAAGCTATGGTCCTGCAGTCAAATAGTTAGATAATAGCTAAAAGAATAGCAGGAGGGTAACAGCATTAAGTGTATCTACATAATTTTTTTCCAACTATATGCAAGTAAAGAACTATAAGTACATAAGTTGATATCTTTAAATTTCACATTCGTTCCTATAAAATTCATTAATTTCTTTTTCACTTGTTTTGTAACATAGGCATCGGTGCTTAGTCACTTTCTATGTGCTTCGTGATCCTTTTCAGTCATCCCCTTTTGTTTGTTCTACTACTAATATATATTTAACAGAGCCGGGGATCTTATTAGAACCAACCTCTCTATCTCTATCTCTATCTCTATCTCGTGGGATAGAGGTAAGGTTTTGTCTTTATTTCACCATCCCCAAACCCTACTTCAGATAAGGATATTAATAAAGAACAATGTAATGTTTAAAACAGTAATCAAGCAAAAGTTCATGAAATTCAAAAGCAAAATCAAAAGTTCCACCATAGCACTGTGATCTAAACCACAACAAAATCTAAATTTCTCTCTGTGCAGTCAATCTAAACGCATACCAAAGATCCCTAACATCTACACCAGTAGCATAGCTCAAGTTCAATCATTCCACATAAGTGAATCTAGGGCACAACATTCCCGAACACAACTTCGAGCCGACTCAGGTCACATAACGGATCAAAAATGTGTTATTCTTACTAAACTCGCTAATCCATTGATTTATATAGCATACAAACGTTTAGAACAGACATCCAATTTACCTAAGTCGGATTAAGAGATTCAGGCAAAAGTTCATGAAATTCAATAGCAAAATGATAGGTTCCACAGGTCACATAACGGGTCAAAAATGTGTTATTCTTACTAAACTCGCTAATCCATTGATTTATATAGCATACAAACGTTTAGAACAGACATCCAATTTACCTAAGTTGGATTAAGAGATTCAGGCAAAAGTTCATGAAATTCAATAGCAAAATCATAGGTTCCACCATAGCAATATGATCTAAAGCACAACAAAACCTAAAATTCTCCCTGCGCAATGAATTTAAATGCACACCAAAGATCCCTAACATCTACACCAGTAGCATATCTCAGGTTCAATCTGTACTGAATAACTACAAACAAATCAAAGAAATGGGCGAAAAATGTATAATTACAATCTATACTACAGAATATATCTGAGATGACAAACTGATTAACACTAACTAAAGTCAATGATGCATATCATACCATACTCTACCAAAAATTAACTAAAAGTCCCTAAAACATCAATCAGAACCCTAAAGTTGTATGGAATGCCTCTTTTGTTACGCAATAAATTCAAAAAACGAAAATACTTTGATTAGGGATTAATACACAAACACATAATAGTATGAGCTCACGTTGAAGTTTTCCATTAATAAAAGGCCCACTTCTAATATAGTAGCAAGCAAACGTATTGATTGTAAACCAAACGTAATCCAACTATACCAAATAATCAATTGAAGCTAAAAATAAGAATCAAAAGAGTACCATGTGATCCGTTCAAAACTTACAATCCCCTGGTTTCTTGTTTACGAACCAAACCTGTTCTTTCTTTTGTAAAACCGTTTGTAACCAAAAAAATCCCTATAGATCCATATTAAATGAAGGCTCAAAAAACCCACTTTTGATACCCTAAAGGCATAACATAAACCACAAATAGATCCATATTAAATGAAGACTCAAAAAAACCCACTGTTGTTTCTCCACACCTCAAAAAACAAAACCGAACACAAAACCTACACATCTTTCACTCATAAACTGACGCCGTGCCACAATTAAACCAGTTTAAACTTCAATCAGAACAATGAAAACAAAGATACCTGAGCGAATCAAACAACAATCGAGTACCGATGCTTTGCTTTGGCGTAGGTGTGAAAAGACTGGAATGAAAGTGGCAATTTCAACTGATAACTCTGTTACGATGTTTGCAAAATAGGCAATAGTTACAGAAATCTTGATGAATCATTAAGAATTCTGTGAAATTTCAACAAAGAACAATCGAATAAGAAGATGAATGAAAAGGGTTTTGATTTGTCAAACCTGAGCGGGGAAATCAAGGGGATGGTAGATCGCCGGAGTTCGAAGGTGTTGGGACGGCGGAATATGGTGGCGATGGGCGGCGGGTTTGGGCGGCTCACAGGAACGAAAACAGTAAGAAGATGAATGAAAAGGATCTTGATTTGTCAAACCTGAGCAGGGAAATCGACGGGCTGGTGGCTGGCCGGAGTTTCAACGTGCTGGGACGGCGGAGTACGGTGGCGATGGGCGGCGGGTTTAGGGCTACGCTGAAGGAGGAAGCAAGATGTAGAAGACGTTTCTTCTTCTTCTTCTTCTTAAAGAGACTGAAAGTAGGGGCGGTGGGAGCAAAAAGAGGAAGAGGGGGCTTAAAAGAGTTGTAACATTGTGTCTGAGAGGAGGTACTGCCAGCTACAGTAACCTCCTCTCACACAACCGACATTGGGTTTTAATATATATATAATGGATTAATTTTATTTTCTCTATATTAAAATACATAAATGTATAATTTTTTTAACATACTTACAAAAAGCCTCAAATTCGACTTAGAACCCTAGTCCTCGTTGATTCGTTAAAATCATTACAATAGAAACTTAAATCTTGTAAAAACATATATTTTAGGTGCATTGTGAAGGACTACGTCGAAACGACGCTTAAGATTATTTCCTATTAATCATCCAATATATACTTATTTGATCAAGTGAGTATTTCTATACCCCTTTTTCCTATTTTCACACTTTAGGGTGAAACATGTTACATTATAACCACTGCACTCGTAAACATTTGATTCTTGTAAACTTATGGCAATTTACTTGTGTGTTGTGGTTAGTTGAAACTTGTAGCTACCATGTAATGTCAAATATATGTACAATCATTAACTATTGCTAGCCTGGCAACGTCATAGATCTATGGGCCTGACAAGCCTGCTTGGTTGATCCAAGTACACTTTAGCTAATCGTATATACTTGTAAACGTTTGAGACTTGTAAAACTTTGTCAAGGTTTGATTGTGCATTCTGTCTTACATCCCTAGTTACTCTGTTCTCTAATTTACAACATGAATTGTCATCTTTTATATAATTATGTATTGAAAACTGTAAAACTCTGTCGAATCCCAGTAAGATCAACCAAGATCTCAATCACAATAACGCGGAATGAAATTATGATTGGAAGAAGACAAACAATGATCAAAACAACTTCAATTGATAATCAATGATGATTACAATCTTGTGCGAGAATGCACAGAGTGATTACAGAGTAATTGAACTGATAACTTGCGAAAACTTATGAAAAACTTAGCTACAAAAAGCGAAAATTACATATTTATACTAAACATAGGTTCTCGCGCGAGACACACTTTTCGCGTGGATCTGGCTTTCGCGCGAGCTCTCTTTGTCGCGTGAGTTCTGGCTTTCGCTTGAGTTCTGGCTTTCGCTTGACTTCTTCCTTTTTGCTTTCGTTGTTTTGCCGAGCCTTTTATGGTCTTCTACAATCTCCCCCTAGGCTCGGTGAAACATCCTTAGTCAAAGTCAACATTGGTTTTCTTGTAAGTGCCAGAGTAAGCATACCATTTATTTCGAAGGATCCGATCTGTCATCCAGACATATTGGCAAGACAAAAGGTAAACAGACTCATCAGCTGAAATAGGGCAGTGTAGCAGCTTGATTGTAACACCCGTATTTTTAAAAAGGAAATAAAAGAATAAAAGAGAAAGAGAAAGAAAGGGAAAGAAATAAAAGGCAACTAAAAGTGGAAGGGCCAAAGGTGTCAATAGTGCAAACTTTATATTTATTTTGGTACAAAAGGTGGTATAGCCGCGCATGTCCTGCTGCTTTTCACCTTTCTACCGATTCTAGAGAGAGAAAGAGCAGAACCTCGGATTTTTGAAGAAGAAACAAGAAAGTTTGAGGTTTTTGGTAAGAATTCTCGAAATTTTGATGCTTAGGATGATTCTAGACCCGTGTATGTGCTTATAAATGTGACTTGTGTGTTCGGGTGGTATCGTGTGTGTGTTTTAGGTGTTAGAACCGTTTGAAGAAGCTCGGGTGAAGAGTGTGAAATTGAAGAACAACAAAGGTGAGTTCTAGACCCTGTATTTTCACATGTTTTGTACGTTTTTGGGGCTGGAAATACATGTAAACTGTTTTTTTAAAGAATGGAAGTATGAACCCGTATGTGTCCATGTATGTATGATGATGTTTATGGATGTTTCATGTTATGATCATGCTTAGTATAGTGTGTATATGATTGGAACAAGGTAATATGATGATTGGGACTGAAATAGACTTAGGAACATGTTTAACAGGTTGATAATGCGCCTAAATAAGGCTCATGCGCCTAAATGATGCCTTAGAAGTTTTAAGTATTGTCCATGCACCCAAATAGTCCCCATGCGCCTGAAATTTAGACTTAGAATTATAAGTATGAGATGATGCGCCTGAATAGTACCCTCATGCGCCTAAAAATGCCTTGGGAATTCTAAGTGGAAGTTGGTGCGCCTAAACAGTACCCTCATGCGCCTAGAAATGCCTTAGAAATTCTAAGTGGGAGTTGGTGCGCCTGAATAGTACCCATGCGCCTAGAATTGGTGAAAATGACTAAGTGTCCATGCGCCTGAAAGCCCATGCGCCCAAACAGTGCCCGGGCGCCCAGGATGCTCATGCGCCTAAGTGTTGGTACGCCCCAGCAGTGCTCATGCGCCTAAGCAGGGCTCATGCGCCTGCATAGTGCTCATGCGCCTAGAATGTTTACACTTAGAATTAAATGCAGAATTTTCGTGGGAGTCTGTGCATTTAGGGTTTGGACTAATATTGACTAAGGATTTATTAAATGCATATGATTATGTCTGATTTTCATTATGACACTTTTCTTAATATTTTAATTAATATTATGATTAGGGTTATTATTAATGTTATTATTATTATTATTATTATTATTAATATGCTTATTAATAATAATATTGTATGACTCTACGTGGTATGATCATGATCAAGACAGGAATTATTATCATTAATAAAGTGAAAGATTAATGATAAAGAAAAGTGGAATGTAAATGAATGAACGAAAGTCTTGCAAGCAAATGTATGGAGGTGCACACCCCTGGTAGGTGTTAGCTCAACTGTGATGCGGGTTCGCTACCCCGAAGGATGCACACAGGGTCAATCTTTGAGATTGACAATGAGGTGAGCGACTCTGTGTCGCAAAAGACTCGGAAGACGTGCAATCTGTGAGGTTGCTAATGAGGTGAGCGACTCTGTGTCGCAAAAGACTCGGAAGACGTGCAATCTTTGAGATTGCTAATGAGGTGAGCGACTCTGTTGTCGCAAAAGACTCGGAAAGATAATGATAAAAGTACGAAATGAACGATGATGAAGATAATAAAAATATTACCTATGTGTACGTACGATGTATGATCACCTATGAGAATGAGGAACGGTTTTTGAATGAAAAGTGAAGTATTTTAATTATAAAACTAGAACTCACTCAGCAACGCTGATTTTTATGTATTTTCCAGTTGGCAGGTAACAGGTTGCTGATGATGGCACACGGGGATGGCTATTTGGCGGGCAAGACTGACATCCATTTATGTTTTGACAATACTGTTGTTTTGTAATTCATTCAACTAATCATTTTGTGACCCATGAACTACAATGTATTGCTTAACAACAGTGTTTAAAATGAATGAATGGCTTTTGTTAAATTAATTCCGCTGCATAAATCTATGATATGTAATGTTTTATGCTGTGAATGACCAACTGTGAGGTGCCCGGGAACGGGGCCTTACAAGTTGGTATCAGAGCCAAAGTTTAAGAGAAATGGGTAAATATTTTCAAAATAAACCTTAACTTAAACTGAAAATGGGACAGGAAGAGGGATGTCAGCCCGAGTAGCTATGTGCCAACAGGTATTGCTTTTTCTTGAAAGTTAATCAGTATTATGTGCGTGTGTTATGTGATTTATGTGTTTTAGTAGATTTAGATGTTGATTTAGTCAGGATAGGAAGTGCTTGGGGTGTGGAGAGTAAAGTGAGTGGCTAATCACAACTGGCCACTGTAATTAAGGACTTACTATACTTGACATAAACTGAGCTGTTTCCTTGAATGACTGTTTCAGTGTTTGAATCTTATAGTGCATAGGAAATGGCTGGGAAGAGACCTTCTAAGGCTACTAGGGGTAGAGGTCGACCACGTACGACTAGGAGCAGTGTTAAAGCTCCTGAGACGACTCATGAGAACCCTGAGGTTCATGACCGGAATAAAGGAAACGAGAATGCCAGCCTGAATGCCTCAGCTAGGGAGGCGATTGCTGATGAGGTACACCAGGTCATGCAGGCAGTTATGCCATCTGTAGTGATCGATCTTATTCGAGCTGTAAGGAATGAGGAGAGGAAGGAGAAGGAGGACAGGAGAGGCTCGACTGGAAAGGAAAGCAAGGGAGGAGAGGAACGACCAGATCCTGAGATAGTAGTATCTGATGAGGAAGAGGATGATGTAGTAGGGGTGACGACCAATGGATGCAGTTACGGGGCATTCAAGAGGTGCAAGCCCCCGACTTTTGATGGAAATGGCAATGCTGCTGCCGCCCACCGTTGGGTAAGGGAGATGGAAGCGGTACTCGAGATCAGCGAGTGCCGGGAGGATCAGAAGGTGAAATTTGCCACCCATTCCTTTACTGACTCAGCACTATGCTGGTGGGACAATATTGTCCAAGCTGAAGGTTCTAGGGCCATCGGGAAAATACGATAGAACGAGTTGAAGAAACTGGTAATTGAGGAGTTCTGTCCTCACAGGGAACTCGATAAGATCGAGAGGGAGTTCCTACAACTCGAGGCAGGAACCATGACCCACCAGCAGTACACCACCAAATTCAATGAGATGGCGAGGCTGGTGCCGGATCAAGTAACGCCGGTGTCCCGAAAGATTAATCGGTACATTCAGGGGCTGCCAGCCGACATTCGTAGGCACATGATTGCTGCCCGACCAAGCACTTTTAGGTCGGCAGTGGATTTGGCTAGGAGACTCTATGAAGAGAGGGAGATAGCAGATGCGGAGATGAAGAAGGCGGGCGGTGGTGACTGGAACTGGAATGGAAAACGGTTCGGGCGTGGTGGTTTTATCCCGAACAACAAGAGGATGAGAGTGGATGACCATAGGGTGGGGTCATCAAGCTCGGGGCCCAAAAGGTGTGGCAAGTGCGGGAAGGAGCACACGGGTGAGTGCAGGTTGGAGCTCAACGTGTGTTTCAAGTGCGGGAAGCCGGGCCACATCTTGAAAGACTGTAAGGCGTTGAGGTGTTATACCTGCGGTGAGGCGGGCCATATGAGCAAAGACTGCAGAAAGCTGAGGGTGGAGAGTTCCGGGGCAAAGAAGACGGCCGGGGCTGAAGGGCAGAAGGCAAGTGCCAGAGCTTTCACCATGACCAGGGAGGAGGCTAGGACGGACCCCGATGTTGTGTCAGGTACGTTTCTAGTAGATCAAACTCTTGCTTCTGTGTTATTTGATTCTGGTGCGAGTAGGAGTTTTATTTCTGCTAACTTCTGTGCTAAGCTGCCTGTTAGTAGTAAATGCATTGATGAGCTCTTTGACGTAGAAACTACTATTGGTAAGTCCACTAAAGTTACTGATGTGATAGAGGACTGTGCCATAGAATTAGAAGGTCATAGGTTTGCTGCTAGATTACATGTGATGCCCCTAGGTGGATTTGATGTAGTGCTAGGGATGGATTGGTTGGCAACCTATGAAGTGAACATCGTATGTCGTAAGAAGATGATCAGACTAACGACGCCTGACGGAAGTACGGTGACAATATACGGCGATCGGGTTACGACGATACCGAGAGTGATCTCGATGGCAGTGGCGGGAAAGTGCATGAGGCGTGGATGTAGCGCTTATTTGGCCTACGTGAAGGATGTGGACACGTCAACACCCCAATTGTCCGATGTACCGGTGGTGTGTGACTTTCCCGATGTGTTTCAAGAGAACCTATCAGGTGTGCCACCGGATCGCGAAATCGAATTTCAAATCGACTTGATACCCGGTGCCCAACCTGTCGCCAAGGCACCATGTCGATTAGCTTCGACGGAGATGAAGGAGTTGATGGAGAAACTGCAAAAGTTGCTCGATAAGGATTTTATCAGGCCGAGTATCTCTTCTTGGGGTGCTCCGGTCTTGTTCGTGAAGAAGAAGGACGGTAGTATGAGAATGTGTATCGACTACCGCGAATTAAACAAGTTGACAATAAAGAATCGGTATCCGCTACCGAGGATCGACGACTTGTTCGATCAGCTCCAAGGTGCCAGTTGGTTCTCGAGGATAGACCTTCGATTTGGCTACCATCAATTGAAGGTGAAGGAGCAAGACATTCCTAAAACAGCTTTTCGTACGCGTTACGGACACTACGAGTTTCTTGTTATGTCCTTTGGTTTAACCAACACGCCAGCTGCATTTATGGATTTGATGAATCGAGTGTGTCGGTCAATGTTAGATAAATCAGTGATTGTGTTCATCGATGATATCCTGATTTATTCAAAGAGCGAAGAAGAGCATGCCGGTCATATTCGGGAGGTGTTAGAGACTTTAAGAAGGGAGAAACTGTATGCTAAGTTCTCCAAGTATGCTTTCTAGCTACACGAGGTGCAATTTCTGGGTCACGTGGTAAATGCTGAGGGAATCATGGTGGACCCGACAAAGGTGGAGGCCGTGATGCAATGGAAGTCTCCTAAGACGCCGTCCGAAATTCGTAGTTTCTTGGGATTGGCGGGTTACTACAGTAGATTTATTCAAGACTTCTCCAAAATAGCCTCACCTTTGACAAAATTGACTTGCAAGGACGTGAAGTTTGTGTGGGGTTGAGAACAGGAGGATGCCTTTGAGGAGTTGAAGATGAGACTAACACAAGCTCCTGTCTTGACATTGCCAGAGGGAAATGAAGACTTAGTGGTCTATTCAGATGCCTCTTATTCTGGGCTAGGTTGCGTGTTAATGCAACATGGAAGGGTAATAGCTTATGCATCACGACAACTGAAGACCCACGAAGTCAACTATCCCACGCACGATCTAGAATTAGCTGCGGTGGTTTTCGCGTTGAAGATTTGGCGGCACTATCTATACGGGACGAAGTGCACCATCTTCACACACCACAAAAGCTTGAAGCACTTCTTCGAGCAGAAAGATCTAAACATGAGGCAAAGGCGATGGTTGGAGCTCATAAAGGATTATGATTGCGAAATCCATTACCATCCGGGCAAGGCCAACGTAGTGGCAGATGCCCTTAGCCGAAAGGAAAGGCCTGAGCCGATCCGGGTGAAGGCTTATCAGTTAATTATGACCTCTGACGTGATGACACAGGTTAAGGAGTTTCAGGACGAGGCTTTGAAAGAAGATCGTCTTAACTCCGAAAGGATGAGAGGACTAGTTACAGAATTGGGTGAGAACACTCTTGGTGTTAAGACCCGATTTGGACGAATATGGATTCCTCGATACAGGAATCTACGTGGAAAGATTATGGACGAGGCCCACAAGACTCGATACTCCATTCACCCCGGTGCTACCAAGATGTATCACGATATGAAGAAAGACTACTGGTGGCCAGGCATGAAACGTGACGTGGTGGAGTACGTGAGTAAGTGCCTTACTTGTTTACAAGTGAAGGCGGAACACCAGAAACCGTACGGGAAGATCTAACCGTTGGATATACCCGAGTGGAAGTGGGAGCACATCACCATGGATTTTATCACGAAGTTACCACGTACCCCGAAAGGGTATGATGCTATATGGGTGATCGTTGACCGACTAACAAAGAGTGCCCACTTCCTACCGATCCACGAGACGTACTCATCTGAGAGATTGGCGGATCTGTTCATCAAGGAAATCGTAGCTCGTCATGGCGTGCCGGTGTCTATCGTGTCGGATCGTGACACCCGGTTTACATCGAAGTTTTGGAGGAGATTCCATGATGCAGTGGGGACGAGGCTACACATTAGTACCGTATATCATCCTCAGACGGACGGTCAGTCTGAGAGGACGATCCAGACACTCGAAGACATGCTTCGGGCATGCGTGATCGATTTTGGAGGCAGTTGGGATGATCACTTACCGTTAGCAGAATTCTCGTACAACAACAGTTCTCATGCCAGTATTGGCATGCCACCATACGAGATGCTATACGGTAGGAGATGTAGGACGCCCGTATGTTGGGGACACATTGGGCAGAAGGAGCTGGGAGGCGTTGAGGTGATTGAAGCTACGACTGAGAAATTGGAAAAGATCAAAGCCTTCATGAAGGCGGCAAAAGATAGACAAAAGTCGTATGCTGATAGAAGACGAAGACCGATAGAGTTCAAGGTTGGCGACCGAGTCATGTTGAAGGTCTCACCTTGGAAAGGAATTATCCGATTCAGGAAACGAGGTAAGCTAAGCCCGAGATATATAGGACCTTTCCGAATTATCGCACGAGTAGGAGAGGTAGCCCATCGGCTTGAATTGCCTGATGAGTTAAGTGGAATTCATCCCACATTCCATGTGTCTCATCTGAGAAAGTTCTTAGCTGATGAAGATATGATTGTTCCACTGGAGGATATTGAAGTAGACGAACGGCTCAACTACGTGGAGCAACCAGTGGCAATCATTGATCGTAAGGAAAAGAAGTTAAGAAATAAAGTGATTCCTCTTGTGCGTGTACAGTGCTTCCCACAGGAAGGGATCCGAGTCTACGTGGGAGACTGAAGAGGAGATAAGACAACATTACCCACATCTGTTTGAGGAATAACAGGTTTCGTGGACGAAACCCATATAAGGGGGGTGGACTTGTAACACCCGTATTTTTAAAAAGGAAATAAAAGAATAAAAGAGAAAGAGAAAGAAAGGGAAAGAAATAAAAGGCAACTAAAAGTGGAAGGGCCAAAGGTGTCAATAGTGTAAACTTTATATTTATTTTGGTACAAAAGGTGGTATAGCCGCCCATGTCCTGCTGCTTTTCACCTTTCTACCGATTCTAGAGAGAGAAAGAGCAGAACCTCGGATTTTTGAAGAAGAAACAAGAAATTTTGAGGTTTTTGGTAAGAATTCTTGAAATTTTGATGCTTAGGATGATTCTAGACCCATGTATGTGCTTATAAATGTGACTTGTGTGTTCGGGTGGTATCGTGTGTGTGTTTTAGGTGTTAGAACCGTTTGAAGAAGCTTGGGTGAAGAGTGTGAAATTGAAGAACAACAAAGGTGAGTTCTAGACCCCGTATTTTCACATGTTTTGTATGTTTTTGGGGCTGGAAATACATGTAAACTGTTTTTTTTAAAGAATGGAAGTATGAACCCGTATGTGTCCATGTATGTATGATGATGTTTATGGATGTTTCATGTTATGATCATGCTTAGTATAGTGTGTATATGATTGGAACAAGGTAATATGATGATTGGGACTGAAATAGACTTAGGAACATGTTTAACAGGTTGATAATGCGCCTAAATAAGGCTCATGCGCCTAAATGATGCCTTAGAAGTTTTAAGTGTTGTCCATGCGCCCAAATAGTCCCCATGCGCCTGAAATTTAGACTTAGAATTATAAGTATGAGATGATGCGCCCGAACAGTACCCTCATGCGCCTAAAAATGCCTTGGGAATTCTAAGTGGAAGTTGGTGCGCCTAAACAGTACCCTCATGTGCCTAGAAATGCCTTAGAAATTCTAAGTGGGAGTTGGTGCGCCTGAATAGTACCCATGCGCCTAGAATTGGTGAAAATGACTAAGTGTCTATGCGCCTGAAACCCCATGCGCCCGAACAGTGCCCAGGCGCCCAGGATGCTCATGCGCCTAAGTGTTGGTGCGCCCCAGCAGTGCTCATGCGCCTAAGCAGGGCTCATGCGCCTGCATAGTGCTCATGCGCCTAGAATGTTTACACTTAGAATTAAATGCAGAATTTTCGTGGGAGTCTGTGCATTTAGGGTTTGGACTAATATTGACTAAGGATTTATTAAATGCATATGATTATGTCTGATTTTCATTATGACTCTTTTCTTAATATTTTAATTAATATTATGATTAGGGTTATTATTAATGTTATTATTATTATTATTAATAATATGCTTATTAATAATATTGTATGACTCTACGTGGTATGATCATGATCAAGACAGGAATTATTATCATTAATAAAGTGAAAGTTTTATGATAAAGAAAAGTGGAACGTAAATGAATGAACGAAAGTCTTGCAAGCAAATGTATGGAGGTGCACACCCCTGGCAGGTGTTAGCTCAACTGTGATGCGGGTTCGCTACCCCGAAGGATGCACACAGGGTCAATCTTTGAGATTGACAATGAGGTGAGCGACTCTGTGTTGCAAAAGACTCGGAAGACGTGCAATCTGTGAGGTTGCTAATGAGGTGAGCGACTCTGTGTCGTAAAAGACTCGGAAGACGTGCAATCTTTGAGATTGCTAATAACGTGAGCGACTCTGTTGTCACAAAAGACTCGGAAAGATAATGATAAAAGTACGAAATGAACGATGATGAAGATAATAAAAATATTACCTATGTGTAAGTACGATGTATGATCACCTATGAGAATGAGGAACGGTTTTTGAATGAAAAGTAAAGTATTTTAATTATAAAACTAGAACTCACTCAGCAACGCTGACTTTTATGTATTTTCCAGTTGGCAGGTAACAGGTTGCTGATGATGGCATACGGGGATGGCTATTTGGCGGACAAGACTGACATCCATTTATGTTTTGACAATACTGTTGTTTTGTAATTCATTCAACTAATCATTTTGTGACCCATGAACTACAATGTATTGCTTAACAGCAGTGTTTAAAATGAATGAATGGCTTTTGTTAAATTAATTCCGCTGCATAAATCTATGATATGTAATGTTTTATGCTGTGAATGACCAACTGTGAGGTGCTCGGGAACGGGGCCTTACATTGATCAAGTCGTCTTTGCCGAATTTTATTAAGTCAGCTGGATCAATGATTCTATATGATCTGTCAGTACATTTGATCACAGCTTGACCTGAATCCTTTTCACAACTCCAAGAAATAAATTGCTTCAAAGAATTTGGAGGAACAGGAGCATGAACTGGGACTTTCCTTATAAATTTGGGATGTTGATAGACTCTGATTTTCATTGGAGCTTTTGTATTTTCATCAATTCTGGAAGAGTCAACAATCACCTTTGACTTTGCAGTTTTAAAGTCCTTGAAGTTAATTCTCATCTCCCTTCTTATCTTAGATCTCATTAATTCAGCTTCGCTATAGTTGCTTTCATTGAAGAATGGAGCTTTTCCCATTGAATAAAGATCAGCAGCTCGTAAAGTATGGAAGTCTTGAGTGCTCTTCAGATAGTCTATTTCTCCATTCTTTCTCTTTATAACATACAACTTTTTCTCACTATCAAAAGCCCAGCTAATAACATGTGACATCTCACCATATTTATGTTTGGGCTTAGATACAAACAGAAAATGAGTTTCTGTAGGAGGTGGTGGTGCTTTGAACTGCAATCCTCCTCTAGTATATAAAGCAATCTGTCCAGTAGAATCCTTTGGGATTGTATCAGAAGGAGTTGTATCACTTATAGACTCATTAGAAATTTCTCCTTCTTTCAGATCAATATTTTTGAATAAGTCTTGTAAGTTGTTCCCAAAGATATCTGTATATTCAGTTGGTTCTTCTACATCATCAAATAAATCAAACTCTTCTTCAGTAGCTTTATTAGACTCAGATTGCTAAAATGAATACAGCTTTTTGTCGTACAAGTCTTCAGTGGTAGAATCCAATGGTTCATATCCTTCTGGATCACTAGTACTTGGTCCTGAGACATTGTCAGTACTAGAATCACCAGTTGGATTAGAAGATAGGCCCCCAACATCACCTCCATCATTATCATCATCACCAGCATTATCATCATCATTTCCACCATCATCATCACTATCATCTCCACTATCATCTCCACTATCATCTCCTTCATCATCTCCATCGTCATCCTCATCATCATCTGAATCACCATAATCAAGCAGATCTTCATCTTCTTCTTCGTTAACGATAGGAAGAGGCATCATATGTTCAGGTTCAACAAAAGCAGTGGATGTACCAGCTTTAGTGACATGTGCTTCAGAAGTAATTGGAACTTCTTCAGCAACACTGACACTTGGCTGTATCTCAGAAGTTTGAGCTTCAGTCACCCTTTCTTCCTCTTGAGAAATATTTGTAGGAGATGGACTTGGTGAACGCCTGCTCGTCTCACCAACCACAGTTGTAGAACGAATAACTTATGGTTGATAGAAATAGGTTTGAGCGATAAACTCTCTCAGCTCGTTAAGCTGTCTCTCCAAACCCGATGAATAGTCAAAAACATTCTTCATTTGTTGCTCCAGAGTTGCTATTCTTGTATCCTTGATTGCAAAATCTAGATGAATCATGGTAATTAGCTTTGTTTTCTCCTCATTTTCCTTTTTCAACTCAGATATAACCTTCATATTTTCATAACTCTCCTTTTCCAGATTCTTGATTCGTTCTTCCAAAGTAATAGAGTGAGGAGCACTGGTTGATTCTTCTCTACCTCTGAACTCAGGTGGAGTGTTCAGAAAGGTATCAACATCAAACTCTAGATTTTCTTGTCTAGGTGGAGTCGAGAAACCAGGATCAGAGACATTAGGTGGATCAGAAACATGAGTAGGTTCAGTCTCAGTAGCTGTGGTAGCCATGTCTGCTAACTGTTCTTCTTCAGTTGTTTCTTTCTCAGGTGATCTCTGAGTATCAGAAATAATAGGCTGTTCAGCTTCTGTAATGACAACTTGAGTTCTTGGTTTTCTTGGAATATCACCTCTTCCTCTTTTCCTAACAGGGAAATCTTTTCTCTTAGCCATTCTTTTTCTCCTCATGGAAGTACTCGGTGATTCCACAGGAATATAATCAGAATCTCTCTCATCAGTACTCATCCTGGAAGAAGTTGGTGTAATAGGAGGTTGATTTCTTTGAAGAATATAAGGCACATTCCCTATTTGATCACTGTCAGTCTCAGAACTAGAAGAAGTGTGAACTTCACCTTCCATTCTTCCTTTATTAGTTGGCTCCTCCTCAAACATTCTCTCTATCTCTTCATTAATGTCATCTCTAGCAGCAGAGGCAGAAGTGCCAGTCTGTGCTTCATCAGTGTTTACCTCCCTTCCATATCTCCAGCACTGTCATCTATCTCAGAGAATCTACCAATTTTAGCAAAACCTTCTCCTGAGCACTTGTTTCCTCGTGCTCCAGTTAGATGAGTAAAGATCTCATTTTTTATGGTCTGAACAACATATTTGGGAGACCTTAGAGTAGCAAACTCTGGATATGTGTCATTAATCACCAACTGAATGAACTGTGGATACATGATAAACTTCTTCCCCGGATTAGCAGTAGCATTCTTTTGAATCTCCTGGAAGATTGCTCCAGAAATACTAAAAGGAAGATCATCCACCAAGGAGACTAATAAAGATCCAAACACAGCACTTAGACTGTCCATCCCAGCCTTCAAGTTACTCAGACAGTGAATTACCACATGAAATAAATATTTCCAATATGGTGGCAACCACTTCTTCTCCAGACTTGGATATCTATACTCGTATCCCATCCGAGTCAAACAATCAATAACAACATCATCATCCAATCTGGTTGGAGCATTCTCTTGGTTATCAAGCACTAATACTCTGTTTAGAATAGCTTAGGAGACAACCATTCTCTTCTCCTTGACTATAGCAGTTATGATTGGGTTTCCAGCTTGATCTTTTTCTAGAGCTGCAGTACTCTAGAAAGAATCAATTAACTCAGAGTAAATAGCTGGATCAGCAGAGATGGCATATACTATTCGTGAGTTCTTTAGCCCTTCTATCATAGATGTGCAAAGTTCCTTTCCCTCAGGAACACCATCTAAATAGGCTACGTAGTTATGATTTTTATTAAAAATCATTTGAGCCATCTTCATTGTCACAAACAAACAACATTAGAACAATTGACATAACTTAATTACACACCAAAAATCTCTTACACTTAGAGAAAATTTCAACAATAGAAGCTCAGTCACGTGAAATCAACAATAAATTCACACTTAGAAAATTTTCAGCAAATAAGTTTCTGTCGCGCGAAATCCTATTTCGTGCGAAAAGTTTACTTGTGCGAAAAACCTTTCGTGCGAAAGATCCTTCGTGCGACAGTCACATTTCGTGCGAAAACCTCAATGCTTGAGAAATCAAGTTTCAAGCGAAAGTCAAGATTCAAACGAAATTCAAATTTCATGCGAAAGTAAGATTCACGCGACAGAATTTATCACGCGAAAATACCTTTTCGCACCTGTTCATTTCAAGCGATTCGCGTAGATTATTTCAAAATTAAACTTCAAAAATACGATTTCAAACCAATTAATCTTTATCATAATGATCGCCTATGTCTGTTAAGTCCATGTAATCTTTCAATTTCAACTTTCATGTCCATTTTATTAGATTTTATTTCAAAGTTGTTAAGTTCATTTTCACATGTCATATCTTTAGTAATCATAACAATCAATTTATACCTTCAAATCTCAATATATATGTAATAATAACAGAAATGAGATTCAGAATGACTATGATGATCAAACAATCTCAGATTTTTGAAGTTGTGAATGTAAGCGAAAAGAGGTTTTCGGATGGTGTTTAAGCGAAAAGTGATTTCGTTTAAACCACTGTGATATTTAAACCCCAAGTAATTCACGCGATACGACAATTCACTCGACAGATGTTTCGCGCGACAACTCACTTTCGCGCGAGTGCCTTTAACACTTAGAAAAGTTTTCAATTTTTCAATTTTAAAATTTTAAAATTGTTCTTATTTTTCAAAAACATTTACTATCAATTATTTATGTCAACAGAATGTTTTATTTACCAAGTGATCAATTAATTTAATGAATCTTCAATTTTCAAATTTATTTGTTATTTATTTGTCTTAAGATTGAACAATACAAAACAAAAACAAAAACAAAACAAAACAAAATAATGAAAACAAATAAAGAATCAAGATCTGAATTGTCTTTGTGATAATTTTTCATAATGAGATCATATAGTCGTTTTGTCAAGTCAAGACTCTGTCCAGATTTATTTAAAATAAACTGGTTATGTTGATTATGTCAATTTAAACTTAGGCTTCATATTTTACTCAGAAACATAAAGAGTGATACTTATCATGTTTTGTAAGATTTAATATAAGTCAGTGGATCCCACAAGCAGTATTTCTGGAAAAATACTTATTAATCTTCAAGACACTATCGAGATTTCAAGTCATCCCAAATTGACTTAAACCTTGTATTGTTGATCAGTGATACCATAAGTTTATTCCTAAATATATCTATTTGAGCATAACTAGCCTGAGAATTATTTCTTAACACAGAATATTAACAAGTTTAAGGACTTATTAACAGCCATCCGGACTTATGTCTGCCCTCTCAAGATGTTTAGGACTTACAAGCCATCCGGACTTACATGCCCCATCTTTTGATTTTGCCTTTCGTGATTAGAAAATATTCTCAAATTAGAAAATATATACCATATAGTATGTATGTCTTTTTGACATATCTTTTGATTTGTGCACATTGGCATCTTATATCCTATATGGCCTTTTGGCATCTTTTTGCTCAATTATTCTCTTTATGTCTTTTCATTTCTTTTTGTAATTTTCTTATATATATATATATATATATATATATTTATGTATGATAATCACTAAATCCAACAATAATAGGCTTGAGTATGACCTGAATATAACTCTCAGTCTTTGTTAGACCAATTTTGGTATTTTCACATAAACCTGATATGTTTCCCATTAAATCATATGACTTTAGTTCATGTTTAATCACTCAGTTATGATCTTTTCATTTATGAAAGCAAAGCCTATTGACATATCAAACATAATCCAAGTCTGTTTTATATGAAAGCCTTTTAAAGTACTTGAACCTGTTTTGAACTTTGTAATATCATTTCTCATTTAAATATGAAAATTTGTTTTTAACAATCCTTTGATCTTGACTCCCCCTAAAACCAAAAATATTTTTCAGAACTTGTTTTTCTAATTTCTTCCCCTAAAATTATGATTGTCTTTTTAAAGAAAAAGAAACAATTGCAATTTTATGCTTTATTATTTAAAAAAATGAAAAATCTTTTTGTGAAGATTCATTAAACCAATTTATCCAAAGTTAATCATTCCCAATGATTGCACAAGGAAATCAAATCGAGAATGATCAAATGCCTTGGTAAATAAGTCAGCAATATTTTCAGTTGACGGCACTTGTTTTAAATGAATAAGTTTTCGATCAAAATAGTCACGGATAAAATGGATTCGGATGTCAATGTGTTTAGTTTTGGAATGTTGAATGGGATTTTTAACGATGTTCAGAACTGCCGTGTTGTCACACCAAATTGGTGTGTCATATATATTGAGACCATAATCGAGAAGTTGTTGTTGAATCCAGACAAGCTGGGAACAACAGCTCAATGCAGCCACATATTCAGCTTTGGCAGTGGATGTGGATACAGTGTTCTGCTTTTTACACTGCCAGGAAATAAGTCTGTTGCCTAAGAATTGACATCCTCCTGTAGTCGACTTCCTGTCTAAATTACAACCACCATAATCACTGTCAGTATAAGCAAATAAATTGAAATCAGAATTTCAAGGATACCAAAGACCAAGTTTTGGTTGACCCTTGAGATACTTTAAAATCCGCTTGACAGCTTTCATGTGTGATTCTTTTGGATCACTTTGATAGCGGGCACACTGACAAACAGGGAACATGATATCCGGCCTGCTTGCAGTGAGATACATAAGAGAACCAATCATTGATCTGTACAGATGTTGATCAACTGATTCTCCTAATGGATCTGGAGTAAGAGTAGGACGAGAAGACATAGGAGTTGGAGCTTCTTTGGAATCTTGAAACTTGTATTTCTCAAGAATAGTCTGAACATATTTTTCTTGATGAATGAGAATACCAGTTTTAGATTAGTTTACTTGGATACCCAAGAAAAATGAAATTTCTCCAAGGGAACTCATCTCGAATGTCTTCTTCATCACTTCTTCAAACTCCGTGCACATACTATCATTTGTAGATCCAAAAATGATATCATCGATATAGATTTGGACCAAAATAATATCATCGCCTGATTTACGAATAAATAAGGTTTGATCAATTGCTCCTCGTGAATAACCATTTGCAAGAAAATGTTCAGTTAGAGTTGCATACCAAGCACGAGGTGCTTGATGTAGACCATATAATGCCTTATCTAACTTGTAAACATAATCAGGATGATCTGGGTCTTCAAATCCAGGAGGTTGACAAACATAGGTTTCTTCCTTCATTTCCCCATATAAAAAGACAGTTTTAACATCCATCTGATACACCTTGAAATTCATGTATGAAGCAAAGGCTAAGAATATGTGTATTGCTTCAAGTATTGCAACTGGAGCATACACTTCTTCATAATCCAATCCTTCAATTTGATAGAATCCCTGCACCACAAGACGTGCTTTGTTCCTAACTATAACACCCTTTTCATCAGTCTTGTTCCTGAATATCCACTTTGTTCCAATCGGAAGCTTATCCTTTGGAAGTTCTACAAGATGCCAAACATTCAGCTTCTTGAATTGCATCAACTCATCTTGCATTGCTTCTATCCAACTGTTTTCCTTGAGTGCCATTTCCACATTCTTGGGCACTATTTGTGATAGAAAGCAAGCATATAGGCATGTGTTGATTGCTCCTGATCGACTTCTGGTAATGACTCATTCATTCAATGGACCAATGATTGCTTCAGTTGGATGAGTTTTATGGATTCTTAGTTAAGGAATATCATCTGCAACAATCACTTCTTCCAATAATGATATGTTCAACATTGTCATTCACTTCATTAGAATTTCTATACTGATACACAATATTTTCTTCAAATGTGTCATCTGAAATGTGATTTTCAGAAGCAGTAGACATATTTGGAGATTTTTCAAATGGAACTTGAATGACTTCTATTGGTGTATCCATAGTTTCTGAAGAAGATGAAGACAATGGTGAAATCAATGATTCTTCCAACTCCTGATTGGAATTTTGTTCTGAAGGAATGTCTGATAACTCAGAACATTCAGATACTTGCACAGAAGCTGTAGGAATTGCCTTGGATGATGAAGAAATTGCAGAATCATCAGATATAATAGATGGAAGTTCCTCAATAATTTTGTTCTCCAAAGATATTGCTTGAGAATCAAAATCTGCAGACGAAGGTTTAGAAATTTTAAAATTTATGAACAAAGATTCATAATCATAAACCCATGAAGGAGCTGAACCTGCATCAGTTATGTTAAGCTCGTGCCAGTCAATATTAAATGACTCAATTATTTGTCTTGTTCTTTTATTATAAACCCGATATGCAACCTTATTGGCTGCATATCCTACAAAGTAACATTTATTAGCCTTTTCAGAAAATTTTGAAGTTGATTCAGTTGTATGTAACAATGTACAACAACAACCAAAGGCTTTAAAATATTTGACTTTGGGTTTATGTTTATAAAATATTTCATAAGGAGTCATATTTAATCTTTTATTGATTAATACACGATTCTGAACATAACACGTAGTATTTACTGCTTCAGCCCAAAAGAACAAAGGTAATTTGGTAGTAGATATCATTGTTCTAGCAGCTTCAATTAGTGTTCTATTCCTTCATTCTGCAACTCCATTCTGTTGTGGAGTGCCTGCAGCACTGAATTGTCTAGCAATACCTTTGGATTCACAAAACTCATTTAACGTTTGATTGCAAAACTCTGTTCCATTGTCACTTCGGATGCATTTTACCTTTTTATCCGTCTGATTCTCCACCAAATTAATGAATTTGATCAAGAGGTGTGGAGTCTCATCCTTAGATGCTAAGAAAAACACCCAAGTAAATCTAGAAAAGTCATCAGTAACAACCAAATAGTAAGATCTTCGACCCAAACTTAAAACACTCACTGGACCAAATAGATCCATGTGTAAGAGTTATAAGATTGATTCGATTGAGTTGTGTGCAATTGGTTTGTGAGGAAGTTTATGTTGTTTACCTTTTGAACATTACAAACAATGTTCATTTAATTGAAATTCTTTTTCGGGTAAACCAATGACATGATTTCCACGTACCAGTTTGTTCATATTTTTAAGATTGACATGTCCTAACCGACGATGCCATAACATGGAATCATTCTCCAAGGATTTGGATAGTAAGCAAGAAGCGGTTACCAAAGAATTAGAACAATGCATATCAAGAAGATATGTGTCATTGTCTCTCGGAGTCCTCATGAAAACCCATTCATCAGGAATAACAAAACCCAGTTTTATGATTAAACATTCTTTGTTAGTAAAATGTGTAGAATATTGTTTGTCACAAATTTGAGACACACTTAACAGGTTATGTTTTAATTCCTCAACAAAGTTCACATTTTCAAAGCTAAGGACGCCATTTGTAACTGTACCATGCTTAGTTATACGTCCTCCTTTGTCTCCTGTGAAAATCACTCTTCCACCATTATATGACTGAACATCTTGCATTAATGATAAATTTCCAGTCATGTGTCTTGAACAACCGCTGTCTACATGCCATAGGCTTTCAATAGTCTTTTGCGGTTGTCCCTGCATAAGTAACAAAATTACTTAGTCTTTGGTACCCAAGTCAAACAAGACTTGAGCACATTATGTGTTGCAGAGAGACAGAAAGATTTGAGATTGTTATATTTGTTTAGCACATCAGACTTTACATTAACATTTCTCAATTTTATGTTTTCTGTTAAATCATTCTTCAAATTCTTGTTCTTTTTGACATCATTAGCATTTTCAACTTTTGATTTTATTTGTTTTGAAAATTTTCCACGAGTGAAAAACAATTTTCTATTGTGAGCACTAGAATTATGAAATCGTTGTTTGCTTAGTGATTTTTGTCGAAAAGGACAATTATTTGCCAAATGATTTATGTTTCCACACTGATAACATTTCCTTTATTGTGTGTGGAAAACAAACTGTGGATGATAATTATGAAAATTGTCATAAAAACCAAAGTCAGATTGACTTTTTGGTTTAACACTCTGCACAGTCTCTCGAATCTTTGCTTCATTTGATAATTGCTTGTTCATCTTTTGCAAATTCAAGGAAATTGGTGAATTATGACCACTTTTGATATGAGATTTAGTATATGTGACTTTTGGAACTGATGATGCTGGAATTGGACCAGTATTAGAATTTGCTAGAGTAGGACTAGGCTTTGATATGCGAATGGATGCTGGAGAAGGACCAGGCTTTTCAATTTTCAGAAAGGATGAAGAAGGAGCATTCACTTGCAAATCTGGGCTACAAATATCTTGGTTCACAAGGTTAGCATTATGATGAAGTTTATTTTTAAAGAATCAAAAATTCATTTCTTTAAAAATATGATCTTCATTTTCAATTAAACCTTTAGAAATAAATCTATTTTTAAAGTCCTTTTCAAGTTTTGCTTTTTGATTTGCCCTTTGATTTTCATTCAAATTACCTTTACTATTTGATTTAGTCTCATTCAAATCAACAATCTTTTCATTTCTTGATGAAGTTTGATTACAATCAGATCTGAAATCATTTACATTCTTATTTTTTAAACTTTTACTTTCATTTTCATTCTCACAGTCACTCTCCCACTCTTCAACCAAACCATCCACCTTCACATTATCTGCACAAAAATTTTTAGTTGATTGTTTAGGTTTAGTTATTATGATAGGATCAACATACAGATTTACTTTGACTGAAGGTTTTAAGTCTAAGGATGGAGAAAAACCTATCCCATAACTCATATCAGAATCAGAAATGACATCAGATGAAGGTAAACATGAATAATCATGATTAATTGGACGAGCAATGTTTGAAAATCCAACACCACATTTTCCTCCTTTTATCTTCTGTGTCATTTGTGATTTGATAATCCCTTCAACCATGGTTGATGAAAGTTCAAACTTTTCAACAGTCAATTTAGCCGAGGCTAGTTCACTGTTGAGTCTATTGATTTCTAAGGCGAGTTCATTATTTCTATTTGTCAAATCATTATTTGTACATTCTTTATCATGAAGATTTAATCGCAAAGTGTATACTGTATTATTTAAACCTTCAAGTTTTTCTTTAAAAATCTTTTCATTTGATTTGTGTTTTTGAGTTTGATATTGAAGTTTTTCAACTTCCATTATCAAGTTCTCATTATGAACTCTATACCTTTGAACTTTCTCAACACAAGAATTTGTGCATAAACCATCATATACCTTTGGTTCTGAACTTTCTCCTTCAGTCTCTTCAACTTTCTTTACCATGAAAGCCTTAATGACAGTCACCTGTTCTTCCACTGGAGCAACTTCAATAGTGTTTAAATCTTCACACTAGCATTTGACTGGAGGCTTAACAGTGTACTCTGCAACAGCTATCCTTTTCTCAACAACCTTTTCTTCATTCTCAGCTTCAACTTCTTCCTTTTCTTCTTCAACTTCCTTCTTCTATTCTTCTTTCTCACCAAACAAACCTTCCAACAGATCATCAGAAACAAACTCAGCAAATAGATTCTCCTCCTCTTCAGGTTCAGTAATAACCTTGGCAATCAATGCAGTAGACAATTTCAAATCAAGAGCTTCCATCTGGTCTGACCAGTCATATTCAGCATTAGTTTGTGAAACCAACGCTTTGTTGCCACCAGAAGTACTTGCATTATCTTTCTTTGATTCAATCTCCACAGTGACTATTCTTTTGGGGCATTCAGCTTGACCAGTCTTGGGTTCAGTACATTCTCTAGCAAAATGACCCGGTTTGTCATAATTGTAACATCTCAGGTTAGACTTGTCAAAACCAATTTGCTAGAGTTGTTTACACCAAACATCTTTCTCCCAGTACGTCTAGCAAAGTTCTTTGCCCTGTATACCACCATAGCCATTTGGTACTTGATGTCATTTTCCTCTACATCATCAGGATTTACTTGTTGAAGATCATCGATCAAGATATTTGGAGCAGTGAGTCTACCAGCCATAAAAGCTTCATAGCTTGACATGAATGTAGTGAATAGGGCAAGATGTTTCTCAGCAATCTGGACTGTTTGCTTTGAAGGATTTGTGGTAGCAACATAAGTATGTTGACCACTTTATGGAGCTTGAGTTTGAGGGATTTGTTGATGGATGATAGGGGAATAATGTTGAGCAGCTGGAATTTGAATCTGAGGGTTCATTACTGGTTGAATATCAGAAGATGCTGTACTTCCAATTTGCTGTTGCTGACACATCTGGGTATAACTGACATAGTAATTAGGATTACTAGCCATTTTAGCATAAAGAGCAGTTGCTTCAGCACCCAAAGAACTTAGATGATTTGCAGCTCTCTGCTTATCATCCATTTCATACGACTTGATAGTTGATATAAGATCAGTTAGAGGAAGAGTATACAAGTCTTAGGTTCTTTTGATCAGTGTACAGTTGTGATTCCAACTGTATGGAAGTGAATTCAGCAGCTTCTTGTTTACCATAATTGGTTCCAGTGTAATCCTAGCACTCTTCATTTTAGTTACCAGTTTTACAAACCTGGCAATCTGAACATACAACGCTTCACCCACAACATGATTAAACATGTTAAACTCTTGATTTAGCATATCCTTCTTGCTTTCTCTCATGTCTTTATTGCCCATAATCTGAGTTTCCAATGCATCCCATAACACTTTTGCACCTCTGAACTCTTTAAACTTATGAGATATTTCAGTAGTCAAGGCCATAGTAATAGCAGCATAAGCCTTGTCATCAAGATCTAATCTCTTCATGTCATCTTCATCCCATAAATGTTCTGGTTTCTTGACCATCTCCCCTTTATCATTCTTGTACAGGGGAATATAAGGACCATACTTGATCAATCTCCATATCATAGGTTCAGTATAGATAACATGATTTTCGAACCTGTAAGCCCAATCAGCATAATCATCTTCGCTGAGAAGTCTAGGTGGCTTGTTTCCAGTACCAATTTCAGTATCAAGATGAAGAGAAGCAGTAAGATGCTTTAGATTAGATGTTGTTGAAGACATGTTGATCAGAAAATCAAAAATCAGACTTTTTATGCGAAAACTCAAACCGTGTGACAACTCCTTTTCGCGCGAGATCTTCTTTCACGCGAGAAATCTAATCGTGCGAGATTCCCACTGAGTCACCAAGCGAATTCGCGTGAAATAACAGAATAACTAACTGTGCGAAACTACAGTTTTCGCGTGCGAAAAGTCTGGAACCTTTTCACACAACCAGTTGTCCAATTTACGAATTTTACCAATTTTCACCACAAATTAACTGATTAGTTCCATTTTGAGGTACTTTAGTTCAAGTTAATCAGTGTTCTTTTCAATTTTAGGTCCAAATTCAATTAATTCAGTCCAAAAGGTCACTTTTCTTCAAATTTCAGCAGCATAACTTCTCCATAACGATTTCTCAATCAAACAAGTGAATAGAAAGATGAAGAATGATTCAATTCACCCATAAACGTCTTCAAATCTTGGTTCTAGAGCCTAATGCTCTGATACTAATTGTAAAACTCTGTCAAATCCCAGTAAGATCAACCAAGGTCTCAATCACAATAACGCGGAATGAAATTATGATTGGAAGAAGACAAACAATGATCAAAACAACTTCAATTGATAATCAATGATGATTACAATCTTGTGCGAGAATGCACAGAGTGCTTACAGAGTAATTGAACTGATAACTTGCGAAAACTTATGAAAAACTTAGCTACAAAAAGCTAAAATTACATATTTATACTAAACATAGGTTCTCGCGCGAGACACACTTTTCGCGCGGATCTGGCTTTCGCGCGAGCTCTCTTTGTCGCGTGAGTTCTGGCTTTCGCTTGAGTTCTGGCTTTCGCTTGACCTCTTCCTTTTTGCTTTCGTTGTTTTGCCGAGCCTTTTATTGTCTTCTACAAAAACTATGGAAATCTCACCAACACTATTGTTGACCTTTTATTTTTAACATGTTTCAGGAAATGCTCAAGTTTGATTGATATCTTAAAGTGCTTTCACATCTATGAATGGACCTAGTTAAATAAATGAAATAAATTGGATTGTTACATCTTGTGTTATGTTATTTACTTTTTGAGACTTATGTTTGTAATGGTACAATTGGCACTTATGATCAATATATATTTGGTTTATTAATAGCGTTATGTGGCTGTGAACGATCTTAACCCTCACACCTCGACGTTTCCGCCGTCAAGGTTGGGGTGTGACAGATTGGTATCAGAGCCCATAACTATAGGGATTTAGGTTATTAGAAATGGTGACCTAGACTATAGCATATGCATGAACCTTATAGAATTATATTTCTATCTTGTAAATTATATGGTTTGCATGCTACATAATGCTATACCTTCTTATGTGCAATTTGATGCCTTAGCATAGGATTGCCTAAACATTGTTACTTGTCTCCCAGAACTTATCTTTGACTCTTTGATTCTCCCCGAACATGAATCCTCTTAATCTTATTCTCTACGACACGTGGAATCGTATACTTATGCTTATGACTTGGATCTTTAGACGTTATGTCTAATTTATATAAATCTCATCAAGGTTTTGATTTCATGAACCTAAGAAATATTGTGTGACACATAGACACCTGTATTCTGGATTTCCTGGCAAAAGGCCTCCGGGCTAAGGTAAGAATTTCGCATAAATCCTACGGGACTAGTTATGCTTACTTGGGGATTTCTGGGATGAGTGATAAACTATGGTCGATATACACAAGTTTTTAAGGCAAATGGGTCAATTCACCTTGACGTGTCAACATTTCCAAATGGTAATGCGTTACCAAATGGAATCATTCCGTGAACCTTACAACCCTTAGCTTGCCTTTGTCTAAACTACTACCCTTTGTTATCCTCATTCCCGTTACTAACTCATTTTTGTATATCCAGCATGTCTCGTCATCATGGAAAGCGCGGAAGTTCCGACCGCAAACTTACAACAATGATCGCCCAAAAAATGGCTGCTGTGCTCCCAACCATGGTTGCTGAACTTAATAGCACCCTAATGGCTAATAGCAACAATAACACCAATGGGAACAATAGCGGTGCTCACGGAGAGAATAGCAACAATCAACAAGGGAACACTCGCACCTGCACTTTCAAACACTTCAACTCATGCAAACCCACTAGTTTTAGTGGAAAAGAAGGAGCCACTAGACTTCTCGAGTGGTTTAAAAGTATGGAGAACCCCTTTATCGTTAGCGAGTACCCCGATGAGTTCAAAGTTTGCAATGCTGCAAGTGTCCTTCAACAACGGGCACTAACATGGTGGAATAGTGAAAAGAGAAACCGTGGAACTGAGGTTGCTTTGGCGTTGTCCTGGGAAGAATTGAAGTATATCATGATCCAAAAGTTTTGCCCGAGGAGCGAGTTGCATAAGTTAGAGGAGGAGTTCTGGAACCTCAAACAAGATGGTGGGAATCACTTGGCTTATTCCACCCGACATCATGAATTGAGTATGCTTCTACCACACATGGTAGACACCGTGCCCCGTAACATTGAGCAATTCATCAAGGGGGTGCCACCTTAAATTCAAGATGCCGTGGTGGGTAGTAGGCCCACAACTTTGGAGGAGGCAATTACTATCACCGCGCAGCTCACCGAGAATCATATTAGAGCTGGCACTATGTCGGCAAAAGGTTCCAAGTCTACTGCGAAGGCGACACCCGAGGCAACAAAGGAGGTAAGGGCCGAGTCGTCTTCCCAAAACAAGAAGCGTAAGTTCACACCAACACGCAACTACGCTGTGACCGCCCCAAATGCACCTAAAAAACAAATAGTGGTTGCAAATCAAGCTCCCATGGCTAGAGCTTATGTTGGGCCATATCCTATGTGTAACACGTGCAAGTACCATCATGCGAGCAACACCCCATGCCGAGTCTGCTTGTTGTATGGAAAGTATGGGCACTTGGTGGCTACTTGCCTTCGTGTACCAAACAACACCGCAATGCTTACCAACCGAACCAGCTATAACTGTGGCGAGCCTGGTCACATTCGTCCGCAATGTCCTCTCAATACGAGAACTGTGCCACCGACTCGTGGAAGGGCTTTCAACATCAACGTCAATCAAGCTCAAGCCAACAACGACGTGGTGAATGGTACGTCTTTGAACTCCTTTTATGTCGTATCTTGTCTTATAAAGATTCCTATCCTTGTGTTCATCATGCCAATAATAGGTTATTACCAAACCGGTATGTATCTTGTAAATAGTCATTATGCATCTATATTGTTTGATTGGGGTGCGGATAAGAGTTTCGTGTCGTTGGAATTCGAGCCTATACTTTCTAAACCGCGTGTTAATCTGGAAAGATCCTTCACGGTCGAAGTCGCCGATGGAAAATCTATTGTCATTGACGTCGTAATACGTGATTGCACCTTAAGTCTTAACGAACACGAATTCTCCATCGACCTCATTCCTATGCAACTGGGAAGTTTCGATGTTATTATCGGCATGGATTGGTTAGCCAAACATCATGCGGAAATTTTATGCTTTGAGAAGTGCATCCGAATTTCTTTACCGACTGGTGACACTTTAAAGGTCCTTGGGGAGAAATCATCCCAAGGACTCAAACTTATGTCTTGCATCAAGGCCCGCAAGTGCTTAAGTAAAAACTACATGGCTTTCATGGCATATGTAATTAATACGAAAGCCAAGGGTAAGGAATTGAAAGACATTCCTGTCGTGCGGGATTTTTCCGAGGTTTTTTCTGAGGATCTTAAGGGGCTACCTCCCGTGCGAGAAGTTGAGTTCAAGATTGACTTAATCCCTGGTGCAAACCCTGTGGCTAAATCACCTTATCGTCTTGCACCGTCTGAGATGCAAGAACTAGCTACCCAACTGCAAGAGTTGACCGATAAGGGTTTCATTCGCCCTTGTTCATCACCGTGGGGTGCACCTGTACTGTTTGTGAAGAAGAAGGATGGTTCATGTCGTATGTCCATCGATTACCGAGAACTCAACAAGCTTACTATCAAAAATCGATACCCTCTCCCTTAAATCGATGATCTCTTCGACCAACTTCAAGGAGCAACTCAATTCTCAAAGATCGATCTACGTTCTGGGCATCATCAACTACGTGTTCATGATGATGACATTCCAAAGACTGCTTTTCGTACTCGATATGGACACTACGAGTTCATGGTTATGCCTTTTGGCTTGACCAATGCACATGCCGTGTTCATGGATCTCATGAATCGAGTATGTAAACCGTATTTGGATAAGTTTGTGATCATGTTCATTGATGACATTCTTATTTATTCCAAGACGAAAATCGATCACGAGACGCACTTGCGACAAGTTCTTGGACTCTTGAAGAAGGAGCAATTATACGCCAAGTTTTCCAAGTGTGAATTCTGGCTAGAAGAAGTTCAATTCTTAGGACATGTGGTGAATAGCCAAGGAATTCACACCGATCCTGCTAAGATTGAAGCTGTGAAGAATTGGTGTGTTCCCACAACCCTAACCGAAGTTCGTTCTTTTCTAGGCTTAGCGGGATATTACCGTAGGTTCATAGCGAATTTCTCGAAGATTGTTAAACCATTAACGGCGCTAACCCAAAAGAATCGACTCTTTGAATGGGGACCCGAGCAAGAAGAGGCTTTCGAAACATTAAAACGCAAGTTGTATAACGCTCCTATTCTCACACTTCCCGATGGAAACGATGACTTTACCGTGTATTGCGATGCTTCAAATCAAGGTCTTGGTTGTGTTCTCATGCAACGAGGCAAAGTCATAGCATACGCATCGAGGCAAGTGAAGGTTCATGAGGTGAACTACACAACCCATGATCTTGAACTTGGTGCTGTAGTTTTCGCTTTGAAGATCTGGCGACATTATCTTTATGGGACACAATGCATAGATTACACCGATCATAAGAGCCTCCAACGCGTGTTCAACCAAAAGGATCTCAACATGAGACAAAGGCGATGGATTGAGTTGATTAGCGACTACGACTGTGACATTCGCTATCACCCTGGAAAGGCGAATGTTGTAGCCGACGCGCTGAGTCGCAAGGTCCACAACAAGACTGTCTCGCTTCAAGAAATCCGAGATCGAAGGCAATGGTTTGACACGTTAAGGGAATTTGATACCGAGTTTCATGTGGATGTTAACGAGACTACTATCATGCTTCAAAATATAAGGATTGATAGTGATCTCGAGTTATGCATTCGCGAGGCTTAACAAACAGCATTAACTGACGACGGAAAAGATGAAGATTTGGCGTCTAACGTTCGGTCACAACTGGAGAGAAAACCGAACGGCTTGTGCTACTTCTTGAATCGTCTTTGGATCCCTAATCGTGATAATCTTCGTCACTTCATTATGAACGAAGCTCATCAAACCCGATATTCTATTCATCCTGGCTCTGATAAGATGTACATGGACTTGCGAAGTCAATATTGGTGGCCTGGAATGAAGAAAGATATTGCGACTTTCCAAGTGTCTCACGTGTGCAAGAGTCAAAGCCGAGCATCAACGACCAAGTGGTTTACTTGAACAACCCGAAATCCCTATGTGGAAATGGAAACGTATATCCATGGATTTCATAACCAAGTTACCTCGTACTCCTCGTGGTCATGATAGTATATGGGTGATTGTTGACCGTTTGACCAAGACGGCACATTTCATACCAATACGAGACACTTACAAGGTTTCAAGACTGGCCCGTATCTACATTGATGAAATTGTGAGTCGTCATGGCGTGCCGTTGCACATCATATCTGACCGAGACGCTCGTTTCACTTCGCACTTTTGGTCGTCTATGCAAGAACTCTTGGGTACTCAATTGGATTTAAGTACGGCTTACCATCCTCAAACTGATGGTCAAACCGAACGAACAATCCAAACCCTCGAGGATTTGCTACGACTATGTGTCCTTGACTTTGGTGGTGATTGGGATACACATTTACCGCTCGCGGAATTTTTGTATAACAATAGTTATCACTCAAGTATCAAGATTGCACCATTCGAGGCTTTGTATGGTCGTAAGTGTCGTTCTCCGGTCTGCTGGACCGACATTGGTGAAAATTTCATCACTGGTCCTGAACTTATACAAGAAACGACCGATAAAGTCTCCACAATCCGCAAGAACCTTGAGGTGGCAAGAAGTCGACAAAAGAGTTATGCCGATAAGCATCGTAAGCAGTTGGAGTTCCAAGTGGGTGACATGGTTCTTCTCAAGGTTTCACCGTGGAAAGGTGTTGTTCGCTTTGGAAAGAAGGGTAAACTAGCTCCAAGATTTGTAGGACCTTTCAAAATCCTGAAAAGGATTGGGAAAGTGGCTTATAAACTAGAACTACCTTCCGACCTTAGTGGAGTTCATCCTGTATTCCATGTCTCGAACTTAAGAAAGTGTTTGGCCGACGAGAGTCTGCATGTACCACTGGAAGAGATTCAGATCGACGAGTCATTACACTTTGTGGAGAAGCCGGTTGAAATTATGGACCGAACCCTGAAAAAGACCCGAACCACTACCACACCGATTGTCAAAGTCCGTTGGGAAAACAAACGTGGAGCTGAGTTCACTTGGGAACGTGAGGAACACATGAAGAAGAAGTATCCGCATTTGTTCGTATAGTTTTATTTTTAATTTCGGGACGAAATTCTTTTAAGTTGGGGAGACTGTAACATCTTGTAATTTTGGTTAATTAAAAGTTAGCTTTGTAAGGGCCATTGTTGTCACTAATGTAACTATAAGGATTATTCATGTTTGTTTCCCTTTGATCTTTAATTTGAAAGTTAATATTTTAACTATTAAAATGAGCATAACAATAATAATCATACTAATAATAACAATATTAACAAAATTAATAATAATAATAATGTTAATAACTAATTAATGGTATAACACTAATAATACTAATTTGTTAAACTTGTAAGAGTTAAAAACTTAAATTAATTAAGTTAGGGGATTGTTTTGTCAATTTAGAAACTTCAAATATTAAGGTTTAAACATAAAAGGTTAAAAACAAAACCACGGGGACCAAAAGTGTAATTTACCAAACCCAACCCCCACCCCTTCACTCTCCCCGCTTTTCCGGCCGCCGGCCGGCTAAGCCCGGTGCGGCGCCGGCGAGGCTCCAAAACCACTAAAACACCGTCCGTTTTTAGGCCAAATCATTCCAAACGCTTCGTGAACACGATTCGAACATTATTATGAAATTTAAACGCCTTTAAATCCTGATTATGAACCTATTGAAGCGGGTAACCGTCGACTTTTAAGTCTAGAGCCGCTCAACCATTAAACCTCAATAATAACACAATTAACACAACATAAATGGTCATCTATCGACCCTTAATCGAACAAAACTCTCAATTTCTCCAGAATCAAACACAAACATAGAATTCAATTAGCATCTTCATCACGAACTGTCATCCACTCGTTGATCATATTTCGAACCTTCTAACCATCAATTGGTAGAGGGTTTTGCATCAAGATCACTATCCGAAGCTTCACACAAGTTTAATTTGATTAACATCCATTGTTGAGTGTCGAACTGATTCGAGCTTTCTGTCGTGGGTTAAGGGCTTTCGTTCCCATCGATTGGACATCAAAAACAGGTAATTACAGTGGGCCTTTGAATCGAATATACATAATCAACAGAAGCCCTATGGTTGATTTCAAGATTGACAACGAAATTGGGTTCAATTGGATCGATGTTAATTCTAGGTTTTATCTAGAATTGGGGATTTCTTGAAAGTTTATTTTTAAGATTTAAAATCCGACTGATATCGAGGCTGTAGGCCTTAGTCCACTGGTTAGTCTCTTGTAACACAACTTTGAGGTCCCGGGTTCGAACCCGGGCACCCTCATATATTTTTTTAAATGCTTTCCAGCCTTAATTTAATTATAGAAATTCTTTTAAAAAAATATAAAAATAATTTTTATAAACGTCAAATATTTTTAAAAACATCAAATATTTTTTTGTAATTTTTCCAAAATAATTAAATACCTGGTTAATAAGATAATTTAACAAAGGTTATTCTTGATTGATATCTATTAAAATGGATTTTAAATAATAATTTATAAATTATTATTGGTCCAAATACTACTCTTAATTTACTATCGTCGTTTAAATCATGACTATTTTAAACGTTTATATTTAAACTTTACTAGATAATATAAATGGATTGATTTCATTTTCTCTATATTAAAATACATAAATAGTATAATTTTTTTAACATACATACAAAAAGCCTCAAATTCGACTTAGAACCCTAGTACTCGTTGATTCGTTAAAATCATTACAATACAAACTTAAATCTTGTAAAAACATATATTTTAGGTGCATTGTGAAGGACTACGTCGAAACGACGCTTAAGATTATTTCTTATTAATCATCCAATATATACTTATTTGATCAAGTGAGTATTTCTATACCCCTTTTTCCTATTTTCACACTTTGGGGTGAAACTTGTTATATTATAACCATTGCACTCGTAAACGTTTGATTCTTGTAAACTTATGGCAATTTACTTGTGTGTTGTGGTTAGTTGAACCTTGTAGCTACCATGTAATGTCGAATATATGTATAATCATTAACTATTGCTAGCCTGGCGACGTCATAGATCTATGGGCCTGACAAGCCTGCTTGGTTGATCCAAGTACACTTAGCTAATCGTATATACTTGTAAATGTTTGAGACTTGTAAAACTTTGTCAAGGTTTGATTGTGCATTCTGTCTTACATCCCTAGTTACTCTGTTCTCTAATTTACAACATGAATTGTCATCTTTTATATAATTATGTATTGAAAACTATGAAAATCTCACCAACATTATTGTTGACCTTTTATTTTTAATATATTTCAGGAAATGCTCAAGTTTGATTGATATCTTGAAGTGCTTTCACATCTACGAATGGACCTAGTTAAATAAACGAAATAAATTGGATTGTTACATCTTGTGTTATGTTATCTACTTTTTGAGACTTATGTTTGTAATGGTACAATTGGCACTTATGATTAATATATATTTGCGTTATTAATAGCGTTATGTGGCTGTGAACGATCTTAACCCTCACACCTCGACGTTTCCGCCGTCAAGGTTGGGGTGTGACAGATTGGTATCGGAGCCCATAACTATAGGGATTTAGGTTATTAGAAATGGTGATCTAGACTATAGCATATGCATGAACCTTATAGAATTATATTTCTATCTTGTAAATTATATGGTTTGCATGCTACATAATGCTATGCCTTCTTATGTGCAATTTGATGCCTTGGCATAGGATTGCCTAAACATTGTTACTTGTCTCCCAAAAATTATCTTTGACTCTTTGATTCTCCCCGAACATAAATCCTCTTAATCTTATTCTCGACGACACGTGGAATCGTATACTTATGCTTATGACTTGGATCTTTAGGCGTTATGTCTAATCTATATAAATCTCATCAACGTTTTGATTTCATGAACTTAAGAAATATTGTGTGACACAAAGACACCTGTATTCTAGATTTCCTGGCAAAAGGCCTCCGGGCTAAGGTAAGCATTTCGCATAAATCCTACGGGACTAGTTATGCTTACCTGGGGATTTCTGGGATGAGTGATAAACTATGGTCGATATACACAAGTTTTTAAGGCAAATGGGTCAATTCACCTTGACGTGTCAACGTTTCCAAATGGTAATGCGTTACCAAATGGAATCATTCCGTGAACCTTACAACCCTTAGCTTGCCTTTGTCTAAACTACTACCCTTTGTTATCCTCATTCCCGTAACTAACTCATTTTTGTATATCCAGCATGTCTCGTCATCATGGAAAACGCAGAAGTTCCGACCGCAAGCTTGCAGCAATGATCGCCCGACAAATGGCTGCTGTGCTCCCAACCATGGTTGCTGAACTTAATAGCACCCTAATGGCTAATAGCAACAACAACACCAATGGGAACAATAGCGGTACTCATGGAGAGAATAGCAACAATCAACAAGGGAACACTCGCACCTGCACTTTCAAACACTTCAACTCGTGCAAACCCACTAGTTTTAGTGGAAAAGAAGGAGCTACTGGACTTCTCGAGTGGTTTGAAAGTATGGAGAACCCCTTTATCGTTAGCGAGTGCCCCGATGAGTTCAAAGTTCGCTATGCTACAAGTGTCCTTAAACAACGGGCACTAACATGGTAGAATAGTAAAAAGCTGAAGTTCTGAATGAAACGCCTATAAAAAGAGGCTAAGCCATGGAAGGTACGAACATCATAAACGAAGTTGGGGTCGGCCACGACGTAATTGCTGATATTTTATTAGAATCCATCCGAATACCGCGACCCAAAATAAGATACCCTAGAAAAATAACTTCAGACGTAAGAAACTGACATTTTGCCTTGTTGGCAAAGAGCTTTTGCGAGCATAAAACCTAGAAGACGTCCCGAAGGTGTTGTAAATGCAGGTGTACCGTCTTGCTAAAAATCAATATGTCTTCGAAATAAACGACGACACACCGCCCGATGAACGGTTTGAAGACTTGATTCATAAGACGCATGAATGTCCTTGGGGCATTCGGAAGGCCAAAAGGCATGACCATCCACTCGTACAACCCGTCCCTCGTTTTGAAAGCGGTTTTCCACTCATCCCCCGGCCGCATACGTATCTGGTGATACCCGCTCCGCAAATCTATCTTAGAAAAAACCGAGGCGCCACACAACTGATCAAGGAGATCGTCAAACGACGTGACTGTCAATGCAATCTAGTATTGGAAAACAGTATTTCACTGTTATTTGTTAACGACGTGACTGTCAATGCAAATACGGTATGCGCCATTTGGTTTTGGAACAAGAAGGGCCGGGACTGCACATGGACTCATACTTTCATGGATAAGGCCTTCATCTAAGAGATCTTTTACTTGGCGTTGGAGCTCCTCGAATTCCTTCGTGTTCATACGGTAGGCGGGCTTATTCGGAATACTCGCCCCCGGAAGGAAATCGATGCAATGTTGAATCTCTCGCATAAATGGGAGTCCTTTCGGAATATCATCGGGAAAAATGTCCTCAAAATCGGCCAACAGAGGTTGTACCATAGGTGGGGGTGCATTGGCGACGGGATTTTCCTCGGCAATGAGGAGGCCGAGAATGAGAGTAGTACCGTGAGCCGTGAAAAATCTAAAAATTCCGAATGAGACACAATCATGGCCACCGGTTGAGAGTCTTTTGGGTTCATGGGTGCGAGTGTAATATTGATGCCATCCTTCTTGAAGGTATAAGTATTCCGGAACCCATCATTACGAGTTCGCCTGTCAAATTGCCATGGCCTCCCGAGAAGGATGTGGCACGCATCCATAGGGATAACCTCACACCACACCTCGTCAATATACTTATTACCAATTGAGAACGGGACCAAACACCGGTGTGTGACTTTGACGGTGTTGCCCTTCTTAAGCCACGCAAGTTGATACGGGTCGGGATGTTCGTGCTTTGTTAGACCCAATTTTTCAACCATAAGCGTGGATACCATATTGTCGCAGCTTCCCCTGTCAATTATCATGGTACACACCCTGCCTTTAGACGTACACTTTGTGCGGAAAATGTTGTTTCGTAACCACGCGGTGTCGTCGTCCGACTTGGCTACAGTTGAAGTAAGAATCCGTTGGATAATAAGGGCCTCACCACGATCTGGGCCCAAAGTTTCGGAAGGTTCATCTTGTGCTTCGGTCTCGGTATCGTACTCGGGGAGGGGTTCATCAGTTAAGGTAACAATCTGGCGGTTCGGATAGTCGTGACGCAAGTGACCAATTCCTTGGCACTTGTAGCAGCGCATGACCGACGGGGCGGTAGTAGGGACGGTAATGGGGGCTGAATTGGACGAACCGCCGGCTTTGATTGGGCCCGGACAGTTTGTAATAGGGGCGTTATTTACACTCCGGGTGGGGGTCGGTTTTGTCGGGGTGGATTTGGCTTTAACCCGTAATTGTTTTTCCACGCGTTGTGCCAACCTACAAACATCGTCAAAAGACCAATACGGTTGCAACTGAACAACATCAGAAATTTCAACCCGAAGACCCCCGAGGAAACGAGCAATAACTTATTCGACGTCTTCATCAATCCCGCACCTCATTCTCAAATTTTCGAATTCCATAATAAAGTCCTCAACAGATAATGTATCTTGGCGAAAATTATGGTATTCCAAGTATGAATCTTGCCTATGGTTCGCGGGTAGGAACTTGGCCTTCAAAAGCTTCTTCATCTTGGTCCACGTCTCCACCTTCTGTTTTCCCTCTTGGAGTCGTTTTTTTTTGGGTATGCTCCCACCACAAGGAGGCATGTTTACGCAGCTTGATTGCCACCGGTTTAACCTTTACGTTTTCCAGAATCTCGCGTAACTCGAGAACCCTTTCAACCGTATGAAGCCACTCAATAAAGTCGTCGGGTTGCAACTGACCTTCAAACTCCGGTATCTCAACCCGAATACCCATCGCCTTTAGATGGTCCGCCGGCTTGGGTGAAACATCACAACGTGGTCGTCCCCCAAACGGGTTGTGACGGTCGTCCTCCCCATCCTGGAAATCAGATTCTGTCCGTTCATCATCAAACGGATTTTGGCGTTGTTCATAACGCATCTCTAGATCGCGTATACGCTGCTGGAGATGCTCAAGCTCGGCATCTCGTGGATCCTGGTGAAAAACGCCGTTGCTTCCTGCGGCGTATCGACGGTGATTATCACGCTGATCTCTTCGAAATTCCGCCATAGCTCTGATACCACTTGATACGGAAGAGACAAGAAACATGAACCCGCTACCAAATCCGGTAACGTGATCGAGACTCCAAACCGGAATTCTCAAGAACTTATTCGATAACTTTAAAAACCAAAAAACAAAATCCAACAAGAAATGTATTTAAAGGTTTGCTCCTATCTACAAGATAGGCATGAGACCTTGGAGGAACTTATTCAAATTTAAAAACAAGATAAATAATTAATTAA
>CM044010.1:26140250-26205250 GCA_024085815.1 Flaveria linearis
ATATACACACGTAACATTTTTTAGAGGTGCAAAAGGAGATACATAAGGGTAAAACGTTATGTTACATTATCAATCGTGAGGTAATTAACGGAATATACAACTAGTGCATTGCACATCAAGACAACAAAGCTGAAATTCTAAATGAATTCAAGGTATGTATATGTATGTACATGTGATTTATACCAATATGGTGTCATTTATGTGAATCTGATTAGTTTTTTTATTCGGTAAATGTTATATTCACAGGTCAATCTTGATTTGTCAGATAATTCTGTTACATGTTCATGCATGTCATTCACCCGTATTGGATATCTTTGCTGTCACGTGTTCTGCGTATTCAGACATCACAAGATTGAAAAACTTGCGCATCAATACGTGCATGGAAGATGGCGTAGAGATGTGTTGCCCAAAAGGGTGTTTAGTATGGACTATAGATATTGTGCAGATAATTCTGAAAATGCAGCTCTAAGACATCGTTTGATGGACACTATACAACAATGTGTGGATAGGTTAAGGATGAATATGGAGCGTCTCACATGGCTTGATGACCATCTGCAAAATCTAAGGTCTCAAATTTTTAGTGAATTTCCATGCGACCCTTCACATAATAACAAAGGTGTAGTATTTGAGGAGGTGTTACACCAACCAGAACCCCACCAAGTCATTTACAAACCACCAAGTGGAATAAGGAACAAAGGTTATGGAAAGAATAGGCGGTTGATTGGTCCTGGTGAGAAGGCGAAGTCTAAAAGTAAGAAGCCTAAAAGGTTATGTAATTTTTGCAAGAAATACGTACGTGGACACGATACTCGTAATTGTCCCGTTAAATTAAAACAACAAAATAAAAAAATGCCTGGAAAAGTTGATCAAATTGAGGATTCATCAGATCACTCATCAGAGTATAATTCGAGTGAGGATCGAAGCGAGGAGGAAGATGTCGAGGAAGGTTCCGAGCAAGAAATGGAAGAATAAGTTTGTTGAGTTTTTTTCTGTAAGACCCCGTTCCCGGGCACCTCACAGTTGGTCATTCATCACACATAAAACATTTTAAAACACATATTCACTTTGCAGCGAAATTTAAAAACATTCATTAATAACTAAAATCATGTCATTTTATTACATTACAACATTCTTTTCATCTCAAAACACAATGACATGTCAAAATACGAATGCCAGCCTCAAAACGCTTGTAACGCCCGGAAAATTTTCTGATCGAGTCAAATGATAGTGATGGGCTCGGATGAAAACCATTTAATGAGTATAAAATGGTTACGGGTATTACATCGAGTTAACCCTCCGGGTCACGAGTTTAACGAGTTCGGGGTCCCGGGAACGCCTGGCATATAAATAGATGGATCAGCTGAGCAACTCTCATTTTCACTCAAAACGCCATTCTAGAGAGAGAAAGTGTAGAGAGAGAAAGTGCCGGATCGAAGCTCGGGTGGTCAAGAATCGAAGGCTAGTGTTTGTGGACTCCAAAACTACAAGAATCAAGGTAAGAAACGTATCTAAATTGCTACATTTGGTGAAAAACCCGAGTTTGGGGTTTTTGGGGTTTTAGTGGCAAAAATCACCCCAAAACACACGTTTTAGGGTAAGAAAACGTGTAAGGAGCTTAGATATAGCTTCCTGGATGATAATCCAAGGGTTTGGGTGGAAAGGATTGGATTTTTGGGCTAAAATGAGCTGATTCGTAAATTTCAGCTCGTTCTGCGAAATTAAGGTCTCGTCCAGCGAAACTGTAAGTTCGTCCAGCGAAACTGGAAGGATTTACAGCGAATATACAGTTTCGCTGTAGCGAAACTACACATTCGCCTGAGCGAAACTATAGTTTCGCTGATGACCATGCCAATGCCCAAGTTGACCTTAGATATTGCGAAACTAGGGAATTCCAACGAAAGTTGGGCGCTCGAGGTAGCGAATCTGTCCAGCGAAACTGGCAGAATGCTGACCAGCAAAAGTAGCAGCGAAACTGCTAATTCGCCCGGCGAAACTACCGGCGAAACTAAGGGCGAAACTACCTGCGAAATTAGTAGCGAAATTAGGCAGAAATTAACTCTTTTGAGTGTTAACTTATCTGCAGGCAGTGTAGTGTGACCCGCGTCTTAAAGGCTTGTTTGAGAAGCTGCTTGTCAAGCACAGGTGAGTTTCTAGGACCCCTCATTTACTTGTTTTAAATGTTTTGGGGCTGGAACACATATAAACTTGTTTAATGATGTATGTATGTATAACCCATTTGGGTATAACGTTGTGTTAGACGTCTAAGATATGATTAGGGACTAGATATGTTTTATATAAGGTCCTAGTATGAGTCCCTGATGTCTTGGAGGGACAGTTAGTGCCTTTGCACTCAAGATGACGCCTAGCAAGCCCCGGATTTGGGAAGGATACGAGGGTAAGTGCCTAGTAAGGATTGAGGATGTAGACGATGAATATACGAGGTAATGTATGATGATGTATGACGACGTATGTATGACGTTATGTATGACGATGTAAGTATGATGCTATGTATGATGATGAATGTATGATGATGAATGTATGATGATGTATGTAAGATGATGTACGTATGGTATGTGTGTGTTCCTATAATAATGATGTATGAATATCTTTCCATGACTTTACGTATTAACGAACGAACGAAGTATTATGTAACGTAAAGTGAAAGATAATGAAAGAGGAACACGATGATGAATGCATGTATTAATGAATGAACGAATGAACGAAAGATGATGAATACATGCATTAACGAACGAACGAATGAATGATGTCTTGCAAACATTGGATAAGTTTAACGGGTCCTTCTTTGTGATTGACCATATGTATGGTACCTCTACCGCTTACCTCTAGTACCGGGCATACGTTTTGCTGTTCATTTAATGACTTCGGCCCGGTAGCTAATAACGTTCGGGGTATAGCAGATGGTAGTGGTACAGAAGATATCCAATGTGCAAGTAAAGATGTAACGGGATCCTTGTCATTCGACCACAGTAATCATCGCTACGTGCCATGAAGTGGGTAAAGCCTGACAGGATCCATATGAGAACGAAACGATAAGAATGTAACGAATGAACGAAAGTGATAATAAAGATATTATCTATATGTATGTACGATGTATGATCACGTGTAAAGAAGGACGAACGGTTTTTAATATGAACAAAGTATGTTTATTATAAAACTAGAACTCACTCAGCAACGCTGACTTTTTATGTGTTTCCAGTTGGCAGGTAGCGTTGCTGGGGATGGCACGAGGCGGCTACTCAGCTCTTTTGGGATGGCATTCTCCTTTTGATAATGCTGCAACGTCATGCGTTGTGGGTCCATAACGCACGCAACTCATCACGTTGCATGCCATTATGAGATTTCTTGAGGATTCGAATAAACGAGATTACTCAAGAAATCTCCTTTATGTCATTTTGATAAGTTCGCCACACATAGGATGTGTGTGCGAAGTCCATGCAACAAAGTATGTTGCATGAGACTGTCAAGAGTGTTCCGTTAGGGTTCCGATGTACGGAATTACCTAAGGAACATTCTTTAGAATAAAAATATAATTTTTATATTTTTGAAAATATCTTCTCTAGAGGTCGCTGTATGATCTTAGGGTTGCTAAGGAAACATATAAAACTTGGGATTACCTAAATAATCTCTTTTATATGAATCCTCAGCAATCATAGAGAAGATAGACAAAGTAGAGAAAGCTGTATTTTGTAATCGAGTCAATGATGTAATGACTTTTATGAATGAATGAGAATGTATATTATATTAATTCAGCTGCGTAGATTTATGATTAAATATATTATGTATGATTTATGTGCGATGAACCACCAACAGTAGGGCGCCCGGCGAGCGGGGCCTTACAAGTTGGTATCAGAGCAAAAGTTTAAGTAAAACGGGTAAATTTTCATAATAAACCTAAACTTAAACTGAGAATGGGACAGGGAGAATGAGAATGCCATCTGAGTAGCTGCGTGCCATCAGGTATTTTCTTAAAGTTAATTAAAGTATGTGCGTGTGAAATGTTGTTTATGTGTGCTGTTAGATTTAGATACTGATGTAGTCAGGAAAGGTAATGCTTGGGGTGCGAAAAGTAGAGTAAGTGACTAATCACAACTGGCCACTGCAATTAGCAACTTACTGTACTTAACATAAACTGAGCTATTTCCTTGAATGACCGTGTTGGTATTTGAACCTTTCAGTGTGTGATAGAAGATGGTCGGTGGTAGATCATCTAAAGCCCCACTTGGTGGAGGCGGTGGCGGAAGTGGTGCGGAACCACGAGTCACCAGAGGAAGACCTAGACTAGAGAAGAAGGTTCCTGAAGAACCTAATACTACTCCTTCGGGGGGAAGGGGTGAGAGTGATGATTTTAGGGCCTCGGTGAAGGAGGCAGTTGTCGAGGAGGTGCACCAGGTTATGCAGACGATCTTACCGTCTGTAATGACAGAAGTGATAAAGGCAGTACGTGAGGATGATAGACGAGGGAGGAATCGACCCTCAGGTAGACAGCAGCAACAAGAGCCGGAAACGGTTCTTTCTGATAATGAAGAGGAGGAGGAGGAAGAACAGGTACGGGAGACAGCCCGTGGTTGTGACTACGGGAAATTTATGAGGTGCAAGCCCCCAACTTTTGATGGGTCTGGTACTGCTACTGATGCTCACCAATGGGTGATGGAAATGGAAGCTGTCCTCGATATTAGTGATTGCCAGGAGGACAAGAAGGTGAAGTTTGCTACCCACTCTTTTACAGGGTCGGCTTTATGCTGGTGGAAAAATATAGTCCAAGCCGAGGGTAGCAGGGCTATAGGGAAGATGAAGTGGGCTGAGTTGAAAAGGCTGGTGATTGAGGAATTCAGTCCTCGTCGGGAAATGGATAGAATAGAGAGAGAGAGTTCTTGCAGTTGGAGGCGGGGACGATGACCCACCAACAATATACCACCAAGTTTAACGAATTGGCGCTGTTGGTGCCAGAGCAGGTGACGCCGGTGTCTCGAAAGATCAACCGGTATATTCAAGGGCTGCCAGCTGAAATCCGTTGGCATTTGATTTCTGCTCGACCAAGCACTTTCAGGTCGGCGGTGGATTTGGCGGGAAGGTTATATGATGAGCGAGCTGCGCTGGTGAAGGCTGAGGGTGGAAAGAAGGCAGGCGGAGAGAAGGGTTGGCAGGGAAAGAGATTTGGTCGAGGTGATACCTCGACAAGTAATAAGAAGGCAAGGGTAGACGACCGCCGAGTGGTCGTGAAGGGAGCAGGGTTGAGGAAGTGCGTACAGTGTGGGAAAGAGCACTCAGGGGAGTGCAAGTGGGGATCCAACATCTGCTTCAAGTGTGGGAGGACTGGGCATATGGCCAAGGATTGCCGAATGGGCAAGTGTTTTAACTGTGGGGAAAGTGGTCATATGAGCCGAGATTGCAAGAAGCCGAGGGCTGAGGGCTCTGGGGAGAAGAAGACGGGAGGAGAAGCACCGAGGGCAAAGGCTAGGGCGTTCACGATGACGCAGGAGGAGGCTAGAACGGACCCTGACGTTGTGTCCGGTACGTTCCTAATAAACCAAATTTTAGCCTCTGTACTATTTGATTCGGGTGCCAGTAGGAGTTTTATTTCTACTACCTTCTGTGCTAAACTGCCTGTTAGGAGTAAATGCCTTGATAAGTCCTTTGACGTAGAAACCGCTATTGGTAAGTCCACTAGGGTTACGGATGTGATAGAGGGCTGTACTATAGAATTAGAGGGCCATAGGTTTGCTGCCATGTTACATGTGATGCCTCTAGGAGGATTCGATGTAGTGCTAGGAATGGACTGGTTAGCAACCTACGAAGCGAATATCGTGTGCCGAAAGAAGATGATTAGACTGACGGCGACCGACGGAAGTCCGGTGACAATATATGGCGATCGAGTTACGACGATTCCAAAGGTGATCTCGATGGCGGTGGCGGGAAAGTGTATGAGGCGCGGATGTAGCGCCTACTTATGTTATGTAAAGAATGTAGAGACGCCAACACCACAACTATGCGATGTACCAGTGGTGTGTGACTTTCCAGATGTGTTTCCCGAAGACTTATCGGGTTTGCCACCTGACCGAGAGATCGAGTTCCAGATCGACCTGATACCGGGTGCCCAACCTGTCGCAAAAGCACCGTATCGCTTGGCTCCAACGGAAATGAAAGAGTTGATGGAGCAGTTGCAGGAGCTGCTGGATAAGGGGTTTATTCGACCGAGTATCTCACCTTGGGGTGCTCCGGTTCTATTCGTAAAGAAGAAGGATGGTAGCATGCGGATGTGCATCGACTACCGTGAGCTGAATAAGCTGACGGTGAAGAACAGATACCCCTTACCAAGGATCGATGACTTGTTTGATCAACTCCAGGGTGCCAGTTGGTTTTCAAGGATAGATCTTCGATCGGGCTACCATCAACTGAAGGTGAAGGAGCAGGATATCCCAAAAACAGCCTTTCGTACACGCTATGGTCACTACGAGTTTCTTGTCATGTCTTTTGGGTTGACCAATGCGCCGGCTGCTTTTATGGATTTGCTGAACCGAGTGTGTTGGCCAATGTTAGATAAATCAGTGATTGTGTTCATCGATGATATCCTGATTTATTCGAAAAGCGAGACAGAGCATGCCGACCACATTCGGGAAGTATTGGAAACGTTAAGAAGGGAGAAATTGTATGCCAAGTTCTCCAAGTGCGCCTTTTGGTTACGCGAGGTGCAATTTCTGGGTCACGTAGTGAATGCAGAAGGAATAATGGTGGACCCAGCAAAGGTTGAGGCCGTGATGCAATGGAAGTCACCGAAGACGCCAACCGAGATTCGCAGCTTCTTGGGGCTGGCGGGCTACTATAGGAGATTTATTCAAGACTTCTCCAAGATAGCCTCACCTTTGACAAAATTGACTCGCAAAGACGTAAAGTTCGTGTGGGGTCGAGAACAGGAGAATGCTTTTGAGGAATTGAAGATGAGACTGACACAAGCTCCTGTCTTGACATTGCCCGAAGGAAATGAAGATTTGGTGGTCTATTCGGATGCATCCTATTCTGGGCTAGGTTGCGTATTGATGCAACGCGGAAAGGTCATAGCCTATGCGTCTCGACAGTTGAAGACCCACGAAGTCAATTATCCCACGCACGATCTAGAACTAGCTGCGGTGGTTTTCGCGTTGAAGATTTGGCGACACTATCTATACGGGACGAAGTGCACCATCTTCACGGACCACAAGAGCTTGAAGTACTTCTTGGAGCAGAAAGATCTAAACATGAGGCAGAGGCGGTGGTTGGAGCTGATAAAAGATTATGATTGTGAAATCCATTACCACCCGGGCAAGGCCAATGTGGTGGCTGATGCCCTTAGCCGGAAGGAAAGGCCCGAGCCGATTCGGGTGAAGGCTTGCCAGCTGATTATGACCTCTGACGTGATGACGCAGGTTAAGGAGTTTCAAGATGAGGCCTTGAAGGAAGATCGTCTAAACTCCGAAAGAATGAGAGGTCTAGTTACAGAACTGGGTGAGAACACTCTAGGTGTTAAGACCCGATTTGGGTGAGTGTGGATTCCTCGGTACGGGGTTCTACGTGGAAAGATCATGGATGAGGCTCATAAGACTCGATATTCCATTCACCCCGGTGCTACCAAGATGTACCAAGACATGAAGAAAGACTATTGGTGGCCAGGCATGAAGCGTGATGTGGTGGAATATGTGAGTAAGTGCCTGACTTGTTCACAGGTAAAGGCCGAGCACCAGAAACCGTACGGGAAGATCCAACCATTGGATATACCCGAGTGGAAGTGGGAGCACATCACCATGGACTTTATCACGAAACTACCACGTACCCCGAAAGGGTATGATGCTATATGGGTGATAGTTGACCGATTGACGAAGAGTGCCCACTTTCTACCGATTCGCGAGACGTATTCGTCTGAAAGATTGGCGGATCTATTCATTAAAGAAATTGTAGCTCGTCATGGCGTACCGGTGTCTATTGTGTCTGACCGTGACACCCGGTTTACCTCCAAGTTTTGGAAGAGATTCCATGATGCGATGGGAACGAGGCTACATATTAGCATGGCATATCATCCTCAGACAGACGGTCAGTCTGAGAGGACGATCCAAACACTCGAAGACATGCTTCGGGCGTGCGTGATCGATTGTGGAGGAAGTTGGGACGATCACCTGCCGTTAGCAGAATTCTCGTACAATAACAGTTACCATGCCAGCATTGGCATGCCACCCTACGAGATGTTATACGGTAGGAAATGTAGGACGCCCGTATGTTGGGGAGACATTGGACAGAAGGAACTGGGAGGCGTCGAGGTAGTGGAAGCAACGACTGAAAAGTTAGAAAAGATCAAAGCCTTCATGAAGGCGGCGAAAGACAGACAAAAGTCGTATGCTGACAAGAGGCGAAGACCGATAGAATTCAAGGTCGGTGATCGAGTCATGTTAAAGGTTTCGCCTTGGAAAGGAATCATTAGGTTCCGAAAGCGGGGAAAACTGAGCCCGCGGTATATAGGCCCTTTCCGAATTATCGCCCGTGTGGGAGAGGTGGCCTACAGGTTGGAGCTACCAGATGAGCTGAGTGGAATTCACCCGACCTTCCACGTATCTCATCTGAGGAAATGTTTAGCCGATGAAGATATGGTTGTACCGCTGGAGGATATCGAAGTAGACGAACGGCTCAACTATGTGGAGCAACCAGTGGCAATCATTGATAGAAAAGAGAAACGGCTAAGAAACAAAGTAGTTCCTCTTGTGCGCGTACAGTGGAAGCACAGGAAGGGATCTGAGTCTACGTGGGAGACTGAAGAAGAGATGAGACAGCATTACCCACATCTGTTCGAAGAGTAACAGGTTTCGGGGACGAAACCTAAATAAGGGGGTGGACTTGTAACGCCCGGAAAATTTTCTGATCGAGTCAAATGATAGTGATGGGCTCGGATGAAAACCATTTAATGAGTATAAAATGGTTACGGGTATTACATCGAGTTAACCCTCCGGGTCACGAGTTTAACGAGTTCGGGGTCCCGGGAACGCCTGGCATATAAATAGATGGATCAGCTGAGCAACTCTCATTTTCACTCAAAACGCCATTCTAGAGAGAGAAAGTGTAGAGAGAGAAAGTGCCGGATCGAAGCTCGGGTGGTCAAGAATCGAAGGCTAGTGTTTGTGGACTCCAAAACTACAAGAATCAAGGTAAGAAACGTATCTAAATTGCTACATTTGGTGAAAAACCCGAGTTTGGGGTTTTTGGGGTTTTAGTGGCAAAAATCACCCCAAAACACACGTTTTAGGGTAAGAAAACATGTAAGGAGCTTAGATATAGCTTCCTGGATGATAATCCAAGGGTTTGGGTGGAAAGGATTGGATTTTTGGGCTAAAATGAGCTGATTCGTAAATTTCAGCTCGTTCTGCGAAATTAAGGTCTCGTCCAGCGAAACTGTAAGTTCGTCCAGCGAAACTGGAAGGATTTACAGCGAATATACAGTTTCGCTGTAGCGAAACTACACATTCGCCTGAGCGAAACTATAGTTTCGCTGATGACCATGCCAATGCCCAAGTTGACCTTAGATATTGCGAAACTAGGGAATTCCAACGAAAGTTGGGCGCTCGAGGTAGCGAATCTGTCCAGCGAAACTGGCAGAATGCTGACCAGCGAAAGTAGCAGCGAAACTGCTAATTCGCCCGGCGAAACTACCGGCGAAACTAAGGGCGAAACTACCTGCGAAATTAGTAGCGAAATTAGGCAGAAATTAACTCTTTTGAGTGTTAACTTATCTGCAGGCAGTGTAGTGTGACCCGCGTCTTAAAGGCTTGATTGAGAAGCTGCTTGTCAAGCACAGGTGAGTTTCTAGGACCCCTCATTTACTTGTTTTAAATGTTTTGGGGCTGGAACACATATAAACTTGTTTAATGATGTATGTATGTATAACCCATTTGGGTATAACGTTGTGTTAGACGTCTAAGATATGATTAGGGACTAGATATGTTTTATATAAGGTCCTAGTATGAGTCCCTGATGTCTTGGAGGGACAGTTAGTGCCTTTGCACTCAAGATGACGCCTAGCAAGCCCCGGATTTGGGAAGGATACGAGGGTAAGTGCCTAGTAAGGATTGAGGATGTAGACGATGAATATACGAGGTAATGTATGATGATGTATGACGACGTATGTATGACGTTATGTATGACGATGTAAGTATGATGCTATGTATGATGATGTATGTATGATGATGAATGTATGATGATGTATGTAAGATGATGTACGTATGGTATGTGTGTGTTCCTATAATAATGATGTATGAATATCTTTCCATGACTTTACGTATTAACGAACGAACGAAGTATTATGTAACGTAAAGTGAAAGATAATGAAAGAGGAACACGATGATGAATGCATGTATTAATGAATGAACGAATGAACGAAGGATGATGAATACATGCATTAACGAACGAACGAATGAATGATGTCTTGCAAACATTGGATAAGTTTAACGGGTCCTTCTTTGTGATTGACCATATGTATGGTACCTCTACCGCTTACCTCTAGTACCGGGCATACGTTTTGCTGTTCATTTAATGACTTCGGCCCGGTAGCTAATAACGTTCGGGGTATAGCAGATGGTAGTGGTACAGAAGATATCCAATGTGCAAGTAAAGATGTAACGGGATCCTTGTCATTCGACCACAGTAATCATCGCTACGTGCCATGAAGTGGGTAAAGCCTGACAGGATCCATATGAGAACGAAACGATAAGAATGTAACGAATGAACGAAAGAGATAATAAAGATATTATCTATATGTATGTACGATGTATGATCACGTGTAAAGAAGGACGAACGGTTTTTAATATGAACAAAGTATGTTTATTATAAAACTAGAACTCACTCAGCAACGCTGACTTTTTATGTGTTTCCAGTTGGTAGGTAGCGTTGCTGGGGATGGCACGAGGCGGCTACTCAGCTCTTTTGGGATGGCATTCTCCTTTTGATAATGCTGCAACGTCATGCGTTGTGGGTCCATAACGCACGCGACTCGTCACGTTGCATGCCATTATGAGATTTCTTGAGGATTCGAATAAACGAGATTACTCAAGAAATCTCCTTTATGTCATTTTGATAAGTTCGCCACACATAGGATGTGTGTGCGAAGTCCATGCAACAAAGTATGTTGCATGAGACTGTCAAGAGTGTTCCGTTAGGGTTCCGATGTACGGAATTACCTAAGGAACATTCTTTAGAATAAAAATATAATTTTATATTTTTGAAAATATCTTCTCTAGAGGTCGCTGTATGATCTTAGGGTTGCTAAGGAAACATATAAAACTTGGGATTACCTAAATAATCTCTTTTATATGAATCCTCAGCAATCATAGAGAAGATAGACAAAGTAGAGAAAGCTGTATTTTGTAATCGAGTCAATGATGTAATGACTTTTATGAATGAATGAGAATGTATATTATATTAATTCCGCTGCGTAGATTTATGATTAAATATATTATGTATGATTTATGTGCGATGAACCACCAACAGTAGGGCGCCCGGCGAGCGGGGCCTTACAACGCTCCCAGTAGCTTATGCATCCATGCCTGCAACTCCTCAGCATCAACCAAAACACCTGCCAACTATCATGCATACAAAAGTCAGCGGCGCTGAGTGGGTTCTAGTTTTTATAATAAAATACTTTACTTTCGTTAAAACCGTTCTTTACTTTCTTTCAAATCATACTATACTTTCGTACATGCTCACACATCATACATACATATAGAAAATATCATTATTATCCTTCATTGCGTTCGTTAACTTTCGTTCATTCATCGTATATCGTTATCATTCATTTCTTATCTAGATCCCGTCAGGCTTTACCCTCTTCATGGCACACAGCCACGATTACTGAGGTCAGATGACAAGGATCCCGTTTCGTTCTTATTATGATATTTCGTTCGTGAGCATACGTCATACATACATACAGATAATAATTGTTATTATTATCTTCATCATCGTTCGTTCATTCATTCATTTCTTTGCTTTTTGCTTTTCATCACTCATCCGAGTCTGTTGCAACACAGAGTCGCTCACCTCACTATCTCGTCTCGTGCAATTCGCACCAATAGAGTTGTTACTAAGACCAACTCTCCCTGTGTGTGAGAACTCTTGGGGTTTAGCCAACATCGCACGCCATCTCATGGGTTAGCCCAACATCGCACGCTATATAATCCACATGAGGTAGGCCAAAATCACACGCTACATAGCACACAGTAAATACCACATCGTACGTATCGGAGCAGCAACCAAAACTAAACTCCCACTGTGTCTATGTCCCCTTATGAGTTACACCATACATATCGCACTAATCGCACCAACGGAGAGGTCACCTAGACCGACTCCCTCTGTGTGTGTGAGGGCTCTCGGGGTTTAGCCAGAATCACACGCCATCTCATGGGTTAGCCCAACATCGCACGCTACATAATCCACATGAGGTAGGCCAAAATCGCACGCTACATAGCACACAGTAAATACCACATCGCACGTATCAGAGTAGTCACCAAAACAGAACTCCCACTGTGTCTATGTCCCCTTATGAGTTAGCCAAGATCGCACGCTATAATACACACACAGTTTAGCTAACAACTCTCATTGAGTCGTGAACCTCTTTTCCTTCTGCTTGCAAACCAATCTTACTCTCATTCATCTGGATCCTGTCTCCTGCAATACCGGAGTACGCGACAAGGAACTCTTTCGAGTCTGTTGCGACACAGAGTCGCTCACCTCATGCACCTGCGTGCAAGCCTTTACTTACTCATTTACGTTCCATTTTCTTCATCATTAATATTTTACTTATTAATGATTATACTCTTCATTAAATTTTAATCATCCTTCATCATGCCATTTCATACTTAACAATATTAATATGATAATAATAATATTGCTAATAATAATAGACTACTGATAATAATATCGGTAACAATAACAAGGGTCTATCATTAATCATCATTGCATGCATAAGACATCATCATTAAATAGCCCTTGGTCAACCTCGGTCAAACCCTAAAACCCAGATTTCCAGAAAAATCCTGTAAAAATTTCTAAGTATAAAAATTCTGGGCGCATGAGGACTATTTAGGCACATGAGCCCTGTCTGGGCGCATGAGCACTGTTAGGACATATCACCTTACACTTAGAAAATAATTCCAGGCGTAAGAGCACTATTTAGGCTCATCACCATACACTTAGTCATCCGGCTAACTTTTCTAGACATATGACCACTGTTCGGACTCATGAGGCCACTGTTTAGGCTTATCATCTCACACTTAGACTTTTTAGCCTATTTTTCAGGCGTAGGAGCCCTGTTCGGGCTCATCACCTTATACTTAACTTATTTTCAGACATATAAGCACTGTTGAGGCTCATGAGTCTGAGGCGTAGTAGGTACTGTTTGGGCATATGAGAACTATTTGGACTCATGACCCTACTTAGAACATTTCTAAGGCAAATTTTTGGGCGTATTAGCACTGTTCAGACTCATTACCCTGTACTTAGTTTTCTAAGTTCTAAATTCCAGGCACATGAGCACTGTTGGGAAGCATAAGCCCTAACACTTTAAATTTCTGTCAAAATTTCAGGAGTATGAGGACTGTTCAGACTTATGAGCCTTGTATAGGCGTATTAGCAGCCTGTTCACATATTTTAAGCTGTTTTCAGTCCCAAACATTACATCACTTAGTTCTAGCATTCACATACCATTCTAAGCATGAACTTAACATATTCATAACCATACATCTTCCCAAAACATACCCGACCCACATACACATGCATATGAACATACGGGTATAATACCCAACCTTATAAAAACATACATACACATATTATTTTCGAACATACAGCTATAAACCCATGGTTTTACTTGAAAACATTTACTTAGTATGCATAATATCCCCAAACCAGTGAAAATCAGTAAAAGAGGGGTTCTAGTAACTCACCTGAAACAATCTTTCAGTAGCTCACTACAAATCCGAGACTCACTGTAAAACCGTGGAATTCTCCCAGAAACAATCAAATCACGATCTCAATCATGTGAATGCGAATGTAGACATGATTGGAATGAAAGAAGAATCGAATTGATCAAAATATGCTTAATGTATTGAACAAAATAATCTATTACAGGTCTTGTGCGAAAAAGACACAGTACAGGAGTGAAATATGATCAAAATATACATCACAAAACAAAAACTAAACAATTTATACTAAAACATTAGTTCTCGTGCGACAGACTTGTCGCGCGGTAATGCCTTTCGCGCGGGTCCAATCTCTCGCGTGGAGTCAGCTTTCGCGTGACTGTGTCTTTTGCACAAAGAAGTCTTCCGAATTCATCTTTATTCAGTCTTCAAATGTTTTGCCGAGCCTTGATTAGTCCTCTACAATCTCCCCCTAGGCTCGGTGAAACATCATTAGTCAAAATCAACGTTAGCTTTCTTGTAAGTGCCTGAATAAGCGTACCATTTATTCCGAAGGATTCGATCTGTCATCCAGACATATTGGCAAGACAAAAAGTAGACCTACTCATCAGCTGAAATAGGACAGTGTAGTAGCTTGATCAAGTCGTCTTTGCCAAATTTCATTAAGTCAGCTGGATCAATGATTCTAAATGATCTGTTAGTACATTTGATCACAGCATGACCTGAATCCTTTTCACATCTCCAAGAAATTAATTGCTTTAAAGAATTTGGAGGAACAGGGGCATGAACTGGGACTTTTCTTATGAATTTTGTATGTTGATAGACTCTTATTTTCATCAGAGCTTTAGTATTTTCATCAATTCTTGTAAAGTCATCAATCACCTTTGATTTAGCAGTTTTGAAGTCCTTGAAATTTGTTCTCATCTCCCTTCGTATCATCGATCTCATTAGTTCAGCTTCGCTGTAGTTGCTTTGATTAAAGAATGAAGCTTTGCCCATGGAATAAAGATCAGCAGCACGTAGAGTATGGAAGTCTTGAGTGCTCTTCAGATAATCAATTTCTCCATTCTTTTTCTTTATGACATACAACCTTTTCTCGCCATCATAACCCCAGCTAATAACATGAGACATTTCACCATATTTCTGTTTCGGCTTTGATATAAACAGAAAATGAGCTTCAGTAAGTGGTGGTGGTGCTTTGAACAGTAAACCTCCTCTAGTGTATAAAGCAATTTGTCCAGTAGAATCTTTCTGTGTTGAAACAGTAGGAGTTGAACCACTCACAGTCTCAGTTGGTATTTCACCTTCTTCAAGATTGATATCTTTGAATAAATCCTGTAAATGTTTCCAAATATATCTGTATACTCATTTTCATTATTCAAATCATCAAACAAGTCAAACTCTTCTTCTACAGCACCAGTTGAAGATTGTTGGAATGAGTTAAGCTCTTTTTCGTACAAACTTTCAGTATCAGGGTCAAGTGGATCATATCCTTCTGGATCACTAACACTTGGTCGAGTGACATTATCAGTGCTAGTATCTCCAGTTGGATTAGAAGATAATCCTTCAGCATCACCTCCATTATCATCATTATTATTATCATCATCATCTCCTCCATCATGTCCACCATCATCTCCACCATCATCATCATCATCATTGTCATCATCATCCTCATCATCATCAACATCATCATCTTCTGAATCCCCATAATCAATCAAATCTTCATCATCTTCTTCAGTAACAACAGGTAGAGGCATCATATGTTCTGGTTCAACAAAAGCTGTAGATGTAAAAGCTTCAGTGATAGGTACTTGAGATGAGATTGGAACATCTTCAGTAGTACTAACACTTGGCTGTTCTTCATTAGTTTGAGCTTCGTTGACCGTGTCTTTTTCTTGAATATTTTCTGCAGGAGATGGGCTAGGAGAACGCCTGCTCGTCTCACCAACCATCGTAGTAGACCTGATAACTGGTGGTTGATGGAAATATGTCTGAGAAATAAACTCTCTAAGCTCATTCAACTGTTTTTCCAACCCTGAAGAATAATCAAACATACTTTTCATTTGTTGTTCCAGAGAGACTATCCTTGTATCCTTTATTGCAGAGTCAAGATGAATCATGTTAATCATCTTAGTCTTTTCTTCATTGTCTTTTCTTAACTCAGCAAGCAACTTTACATTCTCGAAGCTTTCTTTCTCCAGATTCTTAACTCTTTCTTCTAAAGTTATAGAATGAGGAGCACTGGTGGATTCTTCTCTTCCTTGGAAATCTGGAGGAGTATTCAGAAACGTATCTACATCAAACTCCATATTTTCTTGTCTTGGAGGAGTGGTGAAACTAGATTCAGGAACATTGGCTGATTCAGAAACAGGAATCGTTTCTGTCTCAGTGGCAGAAGTAGTCACATCAACAGGCTGCTCTTGTTCAGTTTCAGTAGTATGTGGCTGTTCAGTTTCTGTAATAATAACCTGAGTTCGAGGTTTCCTTGGAACACCACCTCTTCCTCTTTTCCAGGCAGGAAAATCTTTCCTCCTTGCCATTCGTTTGTGTCTCATAGAAGTACTTGGAGACTCCTCAAGGATGTAATCAGTATCCCTATCTTCATCATTGATTCTTGAAGAAGTTGGAGTAGAAGGTGTCTGATCAGTTTGAATCACATAGGGAACATTCCCTATCTGATCACTAGCAGTCTCCGAACTAGAAGCAGAATGAACAACACCTTCTTCATTCTAAGCACTGATTGGTTCCTCCTCAAACATTCTTTCTATTTCCTCATCAATATCGTCTCTAGCAACAGAGGCAGATGTGCCAGTCTGTGCTTCTTCAGTTTGAACACCTCCTCCTAAATCACCAACTTCTTCTTCTATCTCAGAAAATTTGCCAATTTTAGCAAAACTTTCTCCTGAGCATTTGTTTCCTCTTGCTCCAGTGAGATGAGTAAATATCTCCTTCTTGATAGTCTGTACAACATATTTTGGAGACCTTAGAGTGGCAAACTCAGGATATGCATCATTAATCACCAGCTGAATAAACCGAGGATACATAATGAACTTTCTTCCCGGATTAGCTGTGGCATTTTTCACCATCTCCTGGAAGATTACTCCAGAAATACTGAATGGAAGATCATCTACCAGGGAGACTAATAACGATCCAAACACAGCACTCAGACTGTCCATCCCAGCCTTCAGATTACTTAGACAGTGTATTACCACGTGAAATAAGTATTTCCAGTAAGGTGGTAACCACTTCTTTTCCAGACTAGGATATTTGTATTCGTATCCCATACGAGTCAAACAATCAATCACAACATCATCCTCAAGTCTGGTTGGAGCACCCTCTTAGTCATCAAAAAGTAGTACTCTGTTCAGAATAGCTTGTGAGACAGTCAATCTCTTATCCTTGACTGTAGCAGTGATGATTTGATTTCTAGCTTGGTCTTTTTCCAGAGCAGCAGTACTCCAGAAAGAATCAATCAATTCAGAATATATAGCTGGATCAGCAGATATGGCATAAACTATACGAGAATTCTTCAGCCCTTCTATCATAGATGTAAACAGTTCCTTTCCCTCAGGAACGTCATCTAAATAGGCTACACAGTTGTGATTTTTATTAAAAATCATCTGTGCCATCTGCATTGTCACAAACAAACATGATTAGAACAATTTGAAATGACTTAATTGTACACCAAAAACATCATCTACACTTAGACAAAATTATAACATTAAAATGTTCATTCGCACTAAATGCATTAGACACTTGTAAAGGTTCAGCAATTAAGTTTTTATCAAACACAGATTAAGTTTATGCGACAACACCATTTGTGCAAAAAAAACAATTAAACTTAGAAAAAATTTCAAATAATATTCTATCAATCGAAAACCATATTCATGCGATAACTCCTTTCAAGCGAAAATCTCATTTCGTGCGAGAATCAAATTTCAAGCGAAAATGAGTTTCAAGCGAAAGTCAAAGATCTTGCGAAAACTGGTTTCACGCGAAAAATCATGTTTTGTGAAATTCAAACCTTATGCGAAAACAGGATTCACGCGAGAACAGATCTCACGCGAAATCACCATTTCGCGTCTGTACATTTCCCTTGTGCGATTCGCGCAACCCAACTTTCGAATTAACTATCCAAAACATGATTTTAATCCATGAAAATCAGTCCATCACTGTCGCCTAGGTCCAATATGTTGATTTCATCTTTCAATTTCAACATTTTAAGTTTATTTATTTGATTTTATTTCAAATTTGTTAAGTTTCCCTTTACATTTCATCGCTATAGTAACCATAACAAACATATTATACCTTTAAATCACACTATGGATGTAATGAGAACGAAATGAGAATCAGAACAACAAGCAAGAACGAAATGATCTCTGAATTTTGATTTTAAGAAGAGAAGCGAAAAGGGTTTTCGGATGTGAAGCGAAAGGATTTTTCGGGTGGGGTTTGAGCGAAAAGTGATTTTGTTTAAGTCACTGTGATATTTAAACCTCAGATAACTCACGCGACAAGTCCTTTTGCGAGACAAGGTTTCACGTGACAACACCATTTCGCGCGAGAAGAAACTTTTCAATTTTTAACTTTTAAAATTTTTCTTATTTTTTAAAACTTTCAAACCTTTTATCTCAATTATTTATGTCAACAGAATGTTTTATTTACCAAGTGACCAATTAATTTAATGAATCTTCAATTTTCAAGATTTATCTGTTGCTTATTTGTCTTAAAAAGTGAAACAACACAGAAGTAAAATGAAAAACACTACACACAAAATAACAAAATAATGAAAACAATTAAAGAATCAATATTGGATTTGTTTGTTTTATAAGAATTTTCATAATGAGATCATATAGTTCTTTGTCAAGTTAAGACTCTGTCCAGCTTTATTTAAAATAACTGGTTAAGTTGATTGTCAATATCTTTTGTCCTTTTTAAACTTATACTTCAGGTTTTACTCAGAAACATAAGGAGTGATATATATCATGTTATGTGTTGATTTAATATAAGTCAGTGGATCCCACAATTAGAACTTCTGTAAAAAAATTATTATCCTTCAAGACACTGTCGAGATTTCAAGTCACCCCAAATTGACTTAAACCATGCATTGTTGATCAGTGATACCATTTATTTAATCCTAAAATATAGCTATTTGAGCATACCTAGCCTGAAAAATATCTCTTAACACGGAATATTAACAAGTTTAAAGACTTACTAACAGCCATCCGGACTTACGTCTGCCCTCTCAAGATGTTTAGGTCTTACAAGCCATCTGGACTTACATGCCCCATCTTTTGATTTTGCCTTCCATGATCAGAAAATATTCTCAAAATAGAAAATATATACCATATAGTATGTATGTCTTTAGACATATCTTTTTGATTTGTGCTTCTTGGCATCTTATATCCTATATGGCCTTTTGGCATCTTTTTGCTCAATTATTTTCTTTTCGTCCTTTTGTATTTTCTTTTATATATATATATATATATATATATATATATATATATATAGTTATGTAATCACTGAATCAAACAAATACAGGCTTGAGTATGACAAGATTATAACTCTCAGTCTGTGTTAGAATAATTTTTTGACATTGTCACAGAATCCTGATATGTTCCCCACTAAATCATATCACTTTAATTTAAGTGTAATCACTCAATTATGATCTTTTCATTTCTGAAAGCAAAGCCTATCGGCACATCAATTATAATCCAAGTCTATTCGTATTTAAGCCTTTGAAAGTACTTAGACTCTTTTAGAACTTTATAATATCATTTTGTCATTTAAGTATGAAAATTTCTTTTTAACAATCTTGTGATCTTGACTTCCCCTAAGACCAAAAATATTTTTTAGAACTTGTTTTTCTAATTTTCTCCCCCTAAAATTGTGATTGTCCTTTTAAGAAAAAGAAACAATCGCAATTTTATTCTTTATTAAAAATGAAAAATCTTTTTGTGAAGATTCATTAAACCAATTTATCCAAAGTTAATCATTCCCAATGATTGCACAAGGAAATCAAATCGAGAATGATCAAATGCCTTGGTAAATAAACCAGTAATGTTCTCGGTTGACGGCACTTGTTTTAAATGAATAAGTTTTCGATCAAAACAGTCACGGATAAAATGGATCCGAATGTCAATGTGTTTAGTTTTGGAATGTTGAATGGGATTTTTAACGATGTTCAGAACTGCCGTGTTGTCATACCAAATGGGTGTGTCATATTTGTTGAGACCATAATCGAGAAGTTGTTGTTGAATCCAGACAAGTTGGGAACAACAGCTCGATGCAGCCACATATTCAGCTTCGGCAGTGGATGTGGATACAGTGTTCTGCTTTTTACACTGCCAAGAAATGAGTCAGTTGCCCAAGAATTGACATCCTCCTGTGGTCGATTTCCTGTCTAAATTACAACCACCATAATCACTGTCAGTATACGTAAATAAATTGAAATCAGAATTTCGAGGATACCAAAGTCCAAGTTTGGGTTGACCCTTGAGATACTTGAAAATCCGCTTGACAACTTTCGTGTGTGATTCCTTTGGATCACTTTGATAGCGGGCACACTAACAAACAGGGAACATGATATCCGGCCTGCTTGCAGTGAGATACATGAGGGAACCAATCATTGATCTGTACAGATGTTGATCAACTGATTCTCCTAATGGATCTGGAGTAAGAGTAGGACGAGAAGCCATTGGAGTTGGAGCTACTTTGGAATCTTGAAACTTGTATTTCTCAAGAATAGTCTGAACATACTTTTCTTGATGAATGAGAATACCAGTGTCAGATTGAGTAACTTAAATACCCAAGAAAAATGAAATTTCTCCAAGGGAACTCATCTCAAATTTCTTCTTCATCACTTCTTCAAACTCCATGCACATACTATCATTTGTAGATCCAAAAATGATATCATCGACATAGATTTGAACCAGAATGATGTCATCGCCTGATTTACGAATGAATAAGATTTGATCAATTGCGCCTCGTGAATAACCATTTGCAAGCAAATGTTCAGTCAGAGTTGCATACCAAGCACGAGGTGCTTGATGTAGACCATATAATGCCTTATCCAACTTGTAAACATAATCAGGATGATCTGGGTCTTCAAATTCTGGAGGCTGACAAACATAGGTTTCTTCCTGCATTTCCCCATATAAAAAGGCAGTTTTAACATCCATCTGATACACCTTGATATTCATGTATGAAGCAAAGGCTAAGAATATGCGTATTGCTTCAAGTCTTTCAACTGGAGCATACACTTCCTCATAATCCAATCCTTCAACTTGATAGAATCCCTGCACCACAAGACGTGCTTTATTCCGAACTATAACACCTTTTTCATCCGTCTTGTTTCTGAATATCCACTTTGTTCCAATCGGAAGCTTATCCTTTGGAAGTTCTACAAGATGCCAAACATTCAGCTTCTTAAATTGCATCAACTCATCTTGCATTGCTTCTATCTAGCTGTTTTCCTTGAGTGCCATTTCCATATTCTTGGGCACTATTTGTGATAGAAAGCAAGCATAAAGACATGTGTTGATTGCTCCTGATCTAATTCTAGTAATGACTCCTTCATGCAATGGACCAATGATTGCTTCTGTTGGATGAGTTTTATGAATTCTTAATTGAGGAATATCATCTGCAACCATTCCATCTTCCAAATTAGTAATGTGTTCAACATTGTCAAGAACTTCTTCAGATTGTCTAGATTGATACACAATATTTTCCTCAAATGTGTCATCTGAAATAGGATTTTCAGAAGCAGTAGACACATTTGGAGATTCTTCAAAGGGTACTTGTATGACTTCTATTGGTGTATCTATAGTATCTGAAAAAGATGAAGATAATGGTGAACTCAATGATTCTTCCAGCTCCTGATTAGGAATTTGTTCTGAAGGAATATATGATAACTCAGAACATTCAGATACTGGCACAGAAGCTGTAGGAATAACCTTGGATGATGAAGAAATTGCAGAATCATCAGATATCAAAGATGGAAGTTCCTCAATGATTTTGTTTTCCAAAGATATTGCTTGAGAATTAGAATCTGCAGACGAAGGTTTAGAAATTTTAAAATTTATGAACAAAGATTCATAATCATACACCTATGAAGGAGCTGAACCTGCATAGTTATATTAAGCTCGTGCCAATCAATGTTAAATGACTCAATTATTTGTCTAGTTTGTTTATTATAAACTCGATATGCAACCTTATTGGCAGCATATCCCACAAAGTAACATTCATCAGCCTTTTCAGAAAATTTTGAAGTTGATTAAATTGTATGCAACAAAGTGCAGCAACAACCAAAGGCTTTAAAATATTTAACTTTGGGTTTATGTTTATAAAATATTTCATAAGGAGTCATATTTAATCTTTTATTGATTAAAACACGATTCTGAACATAACATGCAGTATTTACTGCTTCAGCCTAAAAGAACAAAGGTAATTTGGCAGCAGATATCATTGTTCTAGCAGCTTCAATCAATGTTCTATTCCTTCTTTCTGCAACCCCATTCTGTTGTGGAGTGCCAGCAGCACTGAATTGTCTAGCAATGCCCTTGGATTCACAAAACTCATTCAGCATTTGATTGCAAAACTCTGTCCCATTGTCACTTCGGATGCATTTTACCTTTTTATCCGTCTGATTCTCCACCAAATTAATGAATTTGATGAAAAGATGTGGAGTTTCATCCTTAGATGCTAAGAAAAACATCCAAGTAAATCTAGAAAAGTCATCAGTAACAACCAAAGAGTAAGATCTTCGACCCAAACTTAAAACACTCACTGGACCGAAAAGATCCATGTGTAAGAGTTGTAAGATTGATTCGATTGAGTTGTGTGCAATTTGTTTGTGAGGAAGTTTATGTTGTTTACCCTTTGAACAAGACAAACAATGTTCATTTAATTGAAATTCTTTTTCAGGTAAACCAATGACATGATTTCCACGTACAAGTTTGTTCATGTTTTTAAGATTGACATGTCCTAACCGACGATGCCATAACATGGAATCATTCTCCGAGGCTTTGGATAATAAGCAAGAAGCAGTTACCAAAGAAGTAGAACAATGCATATCAAGAAGATATGTGTCATTGTCTCTCGGAGTCCTCATTAAAACCCATTCATCTGGAACAACAAAACCCGGTTTTATGATTAAGCATTCTTTGTTAGTAAAGTGTGTAGAATATTGTTTGTCACAAATTTAAGACACACTTAACAGGTTATGTTTTAATTCCTCAACAAAGTTCACATTTTCAAAGCTAAGGACACCATTTGTAACTGTACCACGCTTAGTTATACGTCCTCCTTTGTCTCCTGCGAAAATCACTCTTCCACCATTATATGACTGAACATCTTGTAGTAATGATAAATTCCCAGTCATATGTCTTGAACAACCGCTGTCTACATGCCATAGGCTTTCAATAGTCTTTTGTGGTTGTCCCTGCATAAGTAATAAGCTTAATTAGCTTTTGGTACCCAAGTCAAACATGACTTGAGCACATTATGTGTTGCAGCAAGACAAAACGATTTTAGAGTGTTATATTTATTTAGCACATCAGTCTTTTCATTAACACTTTTTACCTTGATGTTTTCTTTTAAATCATTATTCAAACTCTTATTCTTTTTGACATTATAATCATTAGCAACTTTTGATTTCATTTGATTTGAAAATTTTCCACAAGTGAAAAACAATTTTCTATTATGAGCAATAAAATTATGAAATCTTTGTTTGCTTAGTGATTTTTGTCGAAAAGGACAATTGTTTGCCAAATGATTTATGTTTCCACACTGATAACATTTCCTTTGTTGTGTGTGGAAAACAAACTGTGGATGACAATTATGGAAATTGTCATAAAAACCAAAGTCAGATTGACTTTTTGGTTTAACATTCTGCACAGTCTCTCGAATCTTTGCTTCATTTGATAATTGCTTGTTCATCTTTTGCAGATTCGAGGAAATTGTTGAATTATGACCACTTTTGATATGAGATTTAGCAGCTGTGACTTTTGGAATTGATGATGCTGGAATAGGACCAGACTTAGAATTTGCTGGAGTAGGACCAGGCTTTGATATCCGAATGGATGCTGGAGTAGGACCAGGCTTTGATATCCGAATGGATGCTGGAGAAGGACCAGGCTTTGATATGCGAATGGATGCTGGAGAAGTACCAGGCTTTGATATGCGAATGGATGCTGGAGAAGGACCAGGCTTTTGAATTTTCAGATTAGATGAAGAAAGAGCATTCACTTGCAAATCTAGGCTACAAATATCTTGGTTCACAAGGTTAGCATTATGATGAAGTTTATCTTTAAAGAATCGAAAATTCGTTTCTTTAAAAATATGTTCTTCATTTTCAATTAAACCTTTAGAAACAAATCTACTTTTAAAGTCCTTTTCAAGTTTTTCTTTCTGATTTGCCCTTTGATTTGCATTCAAATTACATTTATTATTTGATTTAATCTCATTCAAATCAACAGTCTTTTCATTTCTTGACAAAATTTGATTACAACCAGATCTGAAATCATTCACATTCTTATTTTTCAAACTTTCACATTCATTTTCACTCTCACTGTCACTTTTCCATTCTTCAACCAACCCATCCACCTTCACATTATCTGCACAAAAATTTTCAGTTGATTGGTTAGGTTTAGTTATTATGATAGGATCAACAGACAAATTTACTTTAACTGAAGGTTTTAAGTCTAGGGATGGAGAGAAACCTATCCCATAGCTCATATCAGAATCAGAAATGACATCAGATGAAGGTAAACATGAATAATCATGATTAATTGGAGGAGCAATGTTGGAAAATCCAACACCGCATTTTCCTCCTTTTATCTTCTGTGTCATTTATGACTTGATAATCCCTTCAACCATAGTTGATGAAAGTTCAAATTTTTTAACAGTCAATTTAGCCGAGGCTAGTTCACTGTTGAGTCTATTAATTTCTAAGGCGAGTTCATTATTTCTATTTGTCAAATCATTATTTGTGCATTCTTTATCATGAAGATTTAATTGTAAATTATATACTGTATTATTTAAACCTTCAAGTTTTTCTTTGAAAATCTTTTCATTTGATTTGTGTTTTCGAGCTTGATATTGAAGTTTTTCAACTTCCATTATCAAGTTTTCATTACGAACTCTATACCTTTGACCTTTCTCAACACAAGAATTAGTGCATAAACCATCATATACCTTTGGTTCAGAACTTTCTCCTTCAGCCTCTTCAACCTTCTTAACCATGAAAGCCTTCATAACAGCAGCTTGTTCTTCCACTGGAGCAACTTCAACAGTCTTTAGTTCTTCACATTGGCATTTGACTAGAGGCTCAACAGTGTACTCTTCAATCGCTATACTTTTCTCAGCAACTTTCTCATCCTTTTCTTTCTTCTCAGCTTTCTCTTCACAGTTAACTTCTTCTTTCTCTTCTTCAAGTTCTCCTTTTCTTTTTCAACTTCCTCCTTCTCTTCTTCAACTTCCACCTTCTCTTCTTCTTTCTCAGCAAACAAACCTTTCATCAGATCATCAGAAACAAACTCAGCAAACAGATTCTCTTCTTCTTCATGTTCAGTAACGACCTTGGCAATCAATGCAGTAGACAATTTCAAATCTAGAGCTTCCATTTGATCTGACCAGTCATATTCTGCATCAGTTTGTGAAACCAACGCTTTGTTATCACCAGAAGTACTAGCTTTGTCTTTCTTTGACTCAATCTCCACTGTCACCATTCTTTTTGGACCTTCAGCTTGACCAGTCTTGGGTTCAGTACATTCTCTAGCGAAATGACCCGGTTTGTCACAATTGTAACATCTCAGGTTAGACTTGTCAAAACCGATTTTGCTAGAATTGTTTACACCAAACATCTTTCTCCCAGTACGTCTAGCAAAGTTCTTCGCCATTTATACCACCATGGCCATTTGGTACTTGATGTCATTTTCCTCAACATCATTAGGATTGACTTGTTGAAGATCATCAACCAAGACATTAGGAGCGGTGAGTCTACCAGCTATAAAAGCTTCATAGCTTGACATGAATGTAGTGAATAGGGCAAGATGTTCCTCAGCAATCTGGACTGTCTGCTTTGAAGGATTAGTGGTAGCAACATAAGCATGTTGACCACTTTGAGAATCTTGAGTTTGAGGGATTTGTTGATGGATGATGGGGGAATAGTGTTGAGCAGCTGGAACTTGAATTTGAGGGTTCATTACTGGTTGCATATAAGAAGATGCTGAACTTCCAGTTTGTTGTTGCTGACACATCTGGGTATAACTGACATAGTAATTAGGATAACTAGGCATTTTAGCATAAAGAGCAGTTCCTTCAGCACCTAGAGAACTTAGATGATTAGCAGCTCTCTGCTTATCGTCCATTTCATACGACTTGATAGTTGAAATGAAATCAGTCAACGGAAGAGTATACAAGTCTTTAGTTCTCTTGATCAGTGTACAGTTGTTGTTCCAACTGTATGGAAGTGAATTTAGTAGCTTCTTGTTTACCATAATTGGTTCCAAAGTAATCCCAGCACTCTTCATTTTAGTTACCAGTTTAACAAACCTGGCAATCTGAACTTCCAACGCTTCACCCACAATATGATTAAACATGTTGAATTCTTGATTCAACATATCCTTTTTGCTTTCCCTCATATCTTTATTGCCCATGATCTGAGTTTCAAGTGCATCCCATAACACCTTTGCACCTCTGAACTCTTTAAACTTATGAGAAATTTCAGTAGTCAAGGCCATAGTAATGGCAGCATAAGCTTTGTCATCAAGCTCTAACCTCTTCATGTCATCTTCGTCCCATAAGTGTTCTGGTTTCTTGACTGAGAAGTCTAGGTGGCTTTGTCATCAAGCCCAATCTGCATAATCGTCTTCGCTGAGAAGTCTAGGTGGCTTGTTACCAGTACCAATTTCAGTGTTGTTGGTACACATGTCCCCAGTTCTAGTCCAGTGAGCGCAAATGTAATAGACTTCTATCTTGTAACACATATGTAATGTTCAATCAATCTAATGAGAATCTCTTCTTTATATGGTTGTTGATTATACAATGTTATATCTATATTATTAGTTGTTACACAAATAATATGATCATGTTATATAGGTTTACAGTTGTGAGACACAGTCTGGATCGTTAAAGGTTCAAGAATGTGTTTGACTAAACATCTATTCAGTCGCCCGACTGGATCATGCGAATGGTCCAATCGCACGGTTGAACTAGGAGACTGAGTCAATCGCACGGTTGAGTCGTCAGGCTGACTCAAACGTACGAATGAATCGATCGTATTACTCAATCGCACGACTGAGTCAGTCGCCAGACTCAGTCGCACGAATGAGATCTGTAACCTATAAATACCACTTAATTCGTGGAAAAACGGAACACTTCGAATATAAGAAACCCTAGCCGACCCAGAACGTGCTGTTCGACCATTCCAACTTCATAGAGCGTTTCAGATCATTCCGAGTCAATTCATAACGTTTTCTAATCGTTAGGATTGATCTTGAATTCGTTCTCACTGATTGGATCGCCAATCAAATAGGATTCCGCACTATTTGATCTGGTACAACGAAGAATCAGTTAGTACTCCGTACGTACTCGGTCCTAACAAGTGGTATCAGAGCTTTGGCTCTTGATTCTTCGTTGATTCAATCGTTTTTGTGAAAAAGTCTACGTTTTTACGCAAAAAGATCCATTCTTTTGGCTAAAAATCGAGTCTTTACGTTTGCATGTTCTGAAAATTCAGTGTTTTTCGAGTTTCAGCCGTCTAGGGTGCAAATAATTGCGTTCTAGGTCAAAAGTGTTCAAAAATCGCGTTTCCAGCCGACCCAGTCGCACGATTATCTCAATCGTACGACTGAACTCTTTCGCCCCGGTCTTTCGCACGTTTGAGTCATTCGCCAGTCCATTCGCCCGTTTGAGTCAATCGCAGTGTCAATCGCCCGATTGAGTCAATCGCCCACTCCAGTCGCACATCTGAGTCGTTCGGTCTGTTCAGTCGTCTAAGTCTCTCAGTCGTCTGTTCAATCGTACGTTTGAGTTCAATCGCATACAGCCCATTCGTACAGCAGTTTAATTCTCAAGTTAAATTAATTCAAGGATGGACTCAGAAAATTATGCCATGTCAGCTGGAAAAGATTCGAGAATTCAGAACTTGTTGTTACTGGAGAATGAGATAGGGAACCATAACAAGCCACCTAAACTATTGACAATAGAGGACTTTCCACAATGGAGACAACGTTTTGAGATCTATCTTAATGGTGTAGATACTAACTTATGGAACTCTATTGAGGTTGGTTATAAAATACCAGTAGGGGCTGATGGTGTTCCTTTGACTTTGAGTGGACTCACCGATACACAGAAGGTTGCCTACAATGCAGAGAAGAAGGCATATGCTATCTTGACTCAGTCGATTCCCAAGCCTATTTTTCATCAATACTCAGAGCACAAACAAAGTAAAAAACTGATGGAAGTTCTTGAAAAGAGGTATGATGGAAATTCAAACTTAAAGGCACTGAAGGGCAAAGCGTTGAAGAAGGAGTTTGATAACTTCTCGGCAATTGGAAATGAAAGCTTGGATGAGATCATCGATCGTTTCTACCATCTGATGAGTGAACTTCACACTTATGGTGTTAAGACGTCAATGGAAGACAAAGTGTTAAGCTTGGCAGATGGTCTACCTGCAAAATGGGATTCTTTCATTTCTACTCTGCGATACAATTCAGTTTTAGAAACTCTGGATATCAATGATTTTATTCTAAAACTGAGAGAAGAGGAAGTGCGACAAAAATACAAGGCTAAGAAGGGTTCTTATGCTCAAGACCCCTCACTCTACAATGTTTCTTCTACCTCCACTCCGGCTGCAAAGTCTTCTGGTGCACCTCTGCAGACAGCCTTCGTGTCCAATGCATCTCCAACTGCTGAACAAGGCTCATCATCTTCAAATGTGTCTCTTGGGGCATCAGGAGTGAGTCAAAGTTCCATAGTTACTCAGTCTGCAAAGTTGACTACAGAAAATCTGGGAAAGGTAACTGTGGAGGTTGCTAAAGAGCACATGGATCTACTGGCTGCTGTTGTGCATTCTTATGATGGTTTGGTGGCGGGCAAGATTGGTAATTGCCACCTTGCTGATGAAGATTATGAGCAAGTAGATGAGAATGAGCTGGAGCGAATGGACATTATGTGGGCTCTTGCTAGTGCTGTACGAAGAGCCAAGAAATTTGTGAAGAAAACAGGGCAAAATCTCGTGGCTACTAAAGATACAACCTTTGGTTTTGACAAGTCTAAAGTCACGTGCTTCAATTGTGGAGAAAAGGGCCATTTTAAAAGGGAGTGTTCAAAGCCTAAGAAGACTGGGAATGGGAATCCTTTTTCCTCGTTCAACAGGCAAGATAGAGACAAGAAACCAGCATCCACGGGAAGTGATTCTAAAGCTATGGTAGCACAAGGAGATGAAGGACAAGACTGGTCCTTTAGATTCGTGTCTGATGAAGCTAACATAGCATCCGTGGAAGACTTGAACGAAGACTCGGCAAGTGAAGGCGAAAGCTCAGCTGAAGTTGATACTGCTGATTTGGAAGAGACGTTTGATGCTATTGATGAAATCGTCAAGAATGAGTTGAATTCAGAATCTGAAGCTCAAGCTACGTCTCAGAATGCTTTCATGGCTGGCACATCGACCTCCACACAGGTAAAATCTAAAGATGAATTATTTGATGAACATGTTTGTGTCGAATGTGATAAATTTAGAGAAAGCATTGATCTAAAGTTTGCTAGGTTATTAGAACACAATGATAACTTAGTAAATGACTTAAAACTGTGCTCAGAAGCTAATCGTGTCTTAAAACAAAATGAGAGCAGTTATAAGGAGAAGTTAGATGCATTGCAGAAGCAACTAAAGGAAACTGAAGTTGTTGTCTTTAACCAAGAAAATGACATTAAATTCTACTTAAAGACCATTGAAGAGACTAAAAAGGATAAAGCGGTCTTACAGGTAGAAAATGAGTCATTGCAACAAAAACTACATAGTCTCGCGAGTTCTTCGCACATTTTGAAAAACTTGGTTAAAGAACGCAACAATGGGGAGGGTTTGGGTTACAAGGTAGTTCCACCACCACATGAAATCCTTTTGAACACAAAACAACGTCCAGTTAATAACAATCAAATTAAGGATCATGTGGTGACAACTCCTTTGGTTAGTGATCCGGACACAGCAGTTCAGTCTGCTTCTCCGGAGAATGATCAGAAAACTTCAACATCAAGCAAGATCAATGTTGAGAAACGGGTGGAAACTAATGAACAAACAACTCTTGGTTCGGAATCAAAGTCAAATATTACACAAACCAAGATGTCTAAAACCACTCAAGTTAAACAACCTAAAAAGAATAATGTTCAGCCTCAAAGACAAATTAATCCAAATGTTAAACAAGTTAAATTTGTTAAAGAGGGTAACTATTCAAAGACTGAGACCAAAAGACCCATTCCTGAGATTTATTCACCGCCCCACAAGAGATCTCCTAGTCCTGATGAATGGAGATCCTGCTATACTTGTGGTCAGCGAGGTCATATTTCAACCAATTGTCCACGCTATCAGACACCAAGAATTAAAGTTGAGTTAAACGACAAAGTCAAAGTAGATTCAAAACAGCGATCTAAGACCCCGGTTAGATCGAAAACACCCATTAGGCATAAAACACCTTCTAAGTCGTTTTCGTCCCCACCACGTGAAAGGCAACACAGACAAGTCCCCGACAGGTCTGTGACACCAGCGAGGAAAAATGTTTCTGAATCTAAACCACATGCTCAAACTGTTAATCAGTCTAAAGTTTATCATAAACAATCCCTTCACAGAGATGGTTTATGGAAAGCCAAGACATCTGGTGAGTCTGACAGCCAGGACAATATGAAAGTTGAGATTCCACCTACTGATAAAGGACAGTGGGTTGAATTCATGATGGTTGATTCCTCTGGGAAACCCAAGCCAGTCAAGGCTTGGGTCCCCCTCCTTAACTAATTGTTTTCAATTATGTGCAGGTTGTCCGCTACAGTGCTTTAACAAATACATGGATTGTGGATAGCGGAGCTTCCAGGCACATGACAGGAAACAAGTCTCTTCTTTTTAATGTCAAACAAATTAAAGGGGGACATGTTTCTTTTGCTGGGAACAAAGGAGGATACATTACTGCTCAAGGCGAAGTAGGTAATGAGAAGGTAAAGTTTGATAAAGTAAATTTTGTTCAACAACTAGAAAACAATTTACTTTCAGTGTCTCAGATATGTGACAAGGGCTTCAAAGTTATGTTTGACAACCGAAAATGTTACATACTGAAAAAGGAGATGGAAATTCCAGTGAAGCAGGTTTTGATGTCTGCATCCAGGTACAATGATCTATATGTCTTGGATATGTCTAATGCTTCTACCTCTGAATCTACAGCTCAATGTTTCCTCTCAAAAGTGACAGAGAAGGACTCCATCTCATGGCATAGAAGGATGGGACACATAAATCAAAGGAAGATGAATCATCTGATTCACAACAACCTTGTTGAGGGAGTTACAGTCAAGAACTTCCAACTTCCTGATTTTTGTGTCTCTTGCAAGAAGGGAAAGCAGACCAGGAAATCTCACAAGACCAAGCAAGTCAACACAATTGAGATGCCTTTGGAGTTGCTACACATGGATCTATTTGGTCCTGTAAGCACGAAGAGTATAGCAGGAGACTGGTACTACTTTGTAGTCACTGATGACTACTCAAGATTCACCTGGGTGATGTTTCTGAAAGCTAAATCAGAAACGTTTGAATCATTCAAGGTGCTCGTCACGACTTTGGAGTCACTCTACAACCTGAAGGTAAGGAGAATTCGTTCTGACAATGGCACAGAGTTCAAGAATCAGTGGATGGATGCTTTCTGCAAGGAAAAGGGAATTGTTCATCAGTTCACCTCAGCATACACGCCACAGATGAATGGAGTTGCAGAACGAAAGAATCGGAGCTTAATTGAGACTGCGCGAACCATGTTAGCTGATTCAAAGCTCCCAGTTCAGTTCTGGAATGAGGCAGTTGCAAATGTCTGCTACACACTTAATCGTGTGTTAGTAGTCAAAAGGCATGGCAAGACTTGTTATGAACTACTTCAGAAGAGAAAGCCAAATTTGGAGTATCTGGAACCATTTGGAGCTCCATGTACATTGCTGAAGAAGACTCAGGATGGCAAGTTCAGCGAAAAAGCAGATCAAGGAATATTCTTAGGATATAGCATCCCAGACAAGCGAGTTTACAATAACTCGACGGGTCAGGTAGAGGTGTGGTGCAACGTGGATGTTCAGAGATACATCACACCTCCTGCTGGAAAAGGTCCATCATCATTCTTTGATTATGTTGGCTTTTTCAAATCCTTCAATCTTCCACAGCTTGATTCAGAGGAGGAGGTTGCTACCCAGATGATGTATGATGTTCTTAACTCACCTAATCTGGATTCAAGCAACATCACTCCTACTGATGGTGCTTCAAGCTTTTCGACTCCTGCTCATGATGAGAGTGATGATTCATCAGGTGATGAAGAAGCACCTGCTTCTAACCCTGAGCATACAGCAACTCAACACAGTGAGTCATCACCTGCTGAACCAGCTGCAGGAAATCCGGATACTGAACCAGTAGTCACCAATCTGGATTCTGAGGTTGTGGTTCCTACCACACCAGTGACTAGGATCAGTGTGAATCATCCCCCCTCGTCTATCATTGGGGACATTCAATCCGGTGTGCAAACACGACATCAGCTGTACTCTGCTGATTATGCTGCAGTCATGGAAAAGGGTTATGTCAATGACGGGGCTTTCTCATGTTTTGTTTCACAAATCGAGCCTAAATATGTCTGCGACGCCCTGAAAGATGAGGCCTGGGTCAATGCTATGCAAGAAGAGCTACTCCAGTTCAAGAAACTTGGAGTCTGGACACTAGTTGACAGGCCGAATGGAGTTAAGGTGATTGGTACCAAATGGGTACTAAAGTGCAAGAAGGATGACCAAGGTGTTGTTATCAGAAACAAGGCACGCTTGGTTGTTCAAGGCTTCAGACAAGTCGAAGGCATCGACTACAATGAAGTCTTTGCTCCCGTAGCTAGAATGGAAGCTATTCGTATCTTTCTAGCCTACGCCTCTTACATGAAGATCAAAGTTTATCAACTGGATGTTAAGAGTGCATTCTTGCATGGGGAAATCCGTGAAGAAGTTTATGTCAGTCAACCCGAAGGATTCGAAGATCCTTCTCATCGGGACCGAGTCTACAAGTTAGACAAGGCTTTGTATGGGCTACATCAGGCTCCTCGAGCTTGGTATGAAAAGCTCTCCACCCATCTGCTGAAGCATGGTTTTCGCAGGGGTGTGATTGACTGTACATTGTTCATCAAAGAAAAGGATGGTGACTTGCTTCTGGTGCAGATCTATGTGGATGATATCATCTTTGGATCTAGAAATGAAGCGTTATGCAAAGATTTCGAATCTGTGATGAAGGCAGAATTTGAAATGAGTGCAATGGGAGAGATGAAGTTCTTCCTGGGATTACAGGTGGATCAAACACCAACTGGCATTTTCTTACATCAGACAAAGTATGTCGGCGACATTCTCAGTCGATTTGACATGGAAAATACGTCTGCTGCCGGTACCCCTCTCGCCACAAATCATGATGTGGCTCCTGATGAGAATGGGGATTTGGTGGATGCCACTATGTATCGTGGGATGATCGGATCTCTCATGTATCTCACTGCCTCGCGTCCAGATATCATGTATGCAACATGTTTATGTTCTAGATATCAAGCGAAGCCAAAAGTGAATCACCTGATTGGGGTAAAAAGGATTTTTCGTTATCTGAAGGGTACTCCAACACTGGGTTTGTGGTATCCTCATGATGATGACTTCGAGCTTACCGCTTACAGCGATTCAGATTATGGTGGCTGCAAGATGAATTTCAAGTCTACTTCAGCAGGGTGTCAGTTCTTTGGAAGACGGTTAGTCACGTGGCAATGCAAGAAGCAGACCTCGGTTGCTCTATCAACCTGTGAAGCTGAATATGTTGCTGCTGCAAGTTGCTGCTCTCAGATCATATGGATTCAACAGCAAATGCGCGACTACGGTTTGAAATTTTCTAACACTCCTATTTATGTTGATAATTCTGCTGCCATAGCTGTCACTAAAAATCCGGTTCAACACCCAAAAACAAAACACATCGGGATCAAATATCATTTCATACGCGATTGCTATGAAAAACAATTAATTGATGTGATTAAAATTAACACGGATTTTCAGCGCGCTGACCTTTACACCAAACCGTTTGATAAACCAAGATTTTTATATCTGCTAGAGGTCAACGGCGTTAAAAAGAAAAGTGATGTGATTGCTGAAGAAGCAGATTCATAGTCCGACTTGTGTCTTTTGTTTATTTTCCTTTCTTTCATTTTATTTTTTAATTTCCATGTCGTATAAAATCCAAAAACACAAAAAGATTTTCTGTTTTAGAATTTTAGGGGGAGATTTATTTCAGTATTCATTTACTTAAAAAAAAAAAAAAAAAAAAGGGGGGAAGGTAAGCTAAGCTGTAAAGGCACAGACAAATAAACTGGAAATGCGACTCAATAAAACTGGAAAGTGATAGCACACAGGCACCGAGTTACTTGGAACATCAAATTGGTTTTTCGGTTTCAAAAATAAAAATCATAAGTCAGAGAAGTCTAAGTCTAACAAAATGGGAATATGATAGAAGTTTTGACTGGTACTGTAATCACTTGGAGAAAGTAGATCTAGGGTTGTGTAAGTACACAATACGATGTGTCAGTAGATTCAACACAATAGACCATTAGACATCATCAGTGAACAGGCTTAAACTAAATTTACTCAACCAGTTGTGTGTTCCCATGGTATCCCTGGTCTGCACAATCAATCAATGTCCAATAAGGGGTGAGGAGCAAGCTAATGCCACAAATGTGAGCAAAGACCTGCAAAACAGAGCAAAAGATGACCAAATGTCATTAAAATAATGTATATGCAAATATGCTGCTCTAAGAAGATAAATAGGTATTGCGCCTCTCTGCTGTGCGATGGCACTGACCTGAGGCTAAGCATAACCTATTCGTTCTAAGAATTTATTGTTGTTTGCGCCTCTCTTCTGTGCGATGGCACTGACCTGAGGCTTTGCATCTCTTTGACAATTTTTAGAACCAAATCTTCTAAGTCCTAGACCGCTCAAAAATCTCCTGAGGATGATTGATTACCATATACCTGTGGAATACACAAATACGAGTTGACCTAATTCATCTAATTAATCGCTGATGTGTGTCAAATGTCTGTGTATGGATTTAAGTGGACAAATATACTGACAATCGTCGTGGCTGCATCGCCTGATGATCAAAATCAATAAGAATTACATATTAGTTCAAACATGATTCCCAGTTAGATATTAGAAGTCTTCGATAAGTGAAAAACTGTGCAATCGTATCATGCAGAGTGTAATAAGCACTAAATGTTCCAAGTGATGGTGTATATGCCTGTCTGATTCCACGAGAGTCCATTCCGGATAAAATGTTAATGCTAATAAGCTATACAAACCTGCCCTAACAAAAAATCACAAAAATATGTTTTTCTATTCATAGGTTAAGTTTTTGTTTAGCCTTAGTATAATGTGTCATGTCGGACTGTGTATATTGTTATCTGTTAAATGTCACTGAATGTGCTTAATGTCTATCTAAACAACTTGTTTCAGAAAGGTTAAAAGGATCACGTCTGAGGTGATCAGGTGGTTAAAAGGATCACGTCTGAGGTAATCAGGTGGATAAATGGATCACGTCTGAGGTGATCGGGTGGTTAAATGGATCATGTCTGAGATGATCAATTAATGCATAATGTTTTATCAAATGTTTTAAGAAAACGAAGGGTTGGTCCATAAATTGACAAAATTGGCACCAGTATAGCCCAATCGCACGACTGAATCTTTTATGACCGAGTCGTACGAATGGGGTATACGATTGAATACAATCGTAAGATTGGACCATGTGAATGAAACCAATCGGACGATTGAAAGGGTCGATTAGGTCAAACGTGCGAATGGAGATCAGTTGATCGAATGAAGTAGGTCGATTGAGTGAATCGTACGACCCAGTTCCAATCGATTGAATGAAATATGCGATTGGACTCGATCGTATGTGTTGATTCTGAATCGGCCGAATGAAAGGTGCGAATGAGTCAGTCGGCCGACTGAACTGAGTCTGTCTATAAATAGACTCCTCAGTCGATCGCAGACATCATTCGCCCTAATATTCCGATTCGCACCGATACTCTGCAAAATTTTCATTGGAACTTAAATTCTTGTGATATACGCTTTCTGACGATTTGTGCTTGTTACACAGGTAATACGCAACACAAGGATGCATCCGAACGTAAAATATGAAGATTAATCTGACCACATTTGCCCTAAATGTTGACTCGTAACAAATCAGCAAAATTGACTGACTTAATCACATAAAATGTTTAATTAAATGATTTAAGTAGTCTAAGTACATGATTTCGAGTCTAACAAGCCTGATCTTAATGTCTAATTCGCAAAAATGATAAATCTGAGTTTGAAATGGAACATGAGTCGTCAATGCGACTGGTCTCCCTGATGAACTTCAATCGACCGATTGAAAGAGGAGACTCATTCATTCGGCCGAATGGATTAAGCGAATGGGTTAAGTCTGCCACACGATTGGTCGCCCCGAATGAGATTCAATCGCCCGATTGAAGGATGTGATTCATTCAATCGGCCGAGTGAGTCATTCGAATGATGTCATTCAGTCGGATAACTCAATCGCAGAAAAACATCATTCGACTAAACCCAGTCGCATACTTCATTCGCTCGAGTGAACTGCACTGATTTCTGACTTAGTCAAACTCTGTTGTTCAAGTTTCTAACATACGTTTGCTATTGTTACAGGAAGATGGCTAACCGTTGGCAAATTAATCCAAAGCACAACATCTGTGCTAACCTGGATTCCACCTCAAGAAATGGTGGTGAATTTGTGGGTATTATTGACTTCCTGAGAAGATCTCGGATCTTCAAAGCCATATCTACTCCATGTACTCCCTATCAGTCACTACATCAGTCATTTTGGGAGGGAGCGTCAGTCGACAGATCAGTGGAGCCCTACTGCATTAGAAATTTTATCTTAGGTAGGGAGATTGTGATAACAGCTACTGATATAAGAAGGGTGTTAAACTTTGGAGATGATGATTCACATCCACTCAGGATCCACCCTCTTACAGTTCGTGGATGCTTTCTGCGGATTGGGTACTGTGGGGACATTAGCTCAGGTGTGCTGAACAAGAGCAACCTGAGCCCATAGTACAAGTATTTAGCTCATGTGATCCTAAAGTGCATTGCTGCAAGGAGGGGTGGGTTCGATGACTTATCGGACCAAATTCAGAATGCATATGTGGCATTGGTCCTAAACCACCCTTTCAGTTTTTCCAACATGATCTTTAATTATCTGATTGAGAACTTGGAGGCTAAGGGAAAAGAAGGTTTCTGCATGTACCCACGCTTTCTTCAGCTCATTTTCAATGAGAAGTTGCCTGAGTTGCCTAAAGAGAGGAGTGATGCAGTGGTGTTAGAGATTATGGATGACACTACTCTGGGCAGAATGAAGGTTTATAGGGGCAAGCAGGTGAAGCCCGTGTTCAAGAGATTGATAGGGCATCTGGCCCGGGAAGATTATATAGCGCCAAGGAGGCGCAAATGGCGTCATGACGATAGTGATTCTGATACTGAGGTGATTACTATATCATCAGTTGACTCAGATGATGATGATGATCTTGATGGAGACAGTGTACCAATTTCCTCTGAGGGACCATCTACTGGTACAGCTCAGCCTTCATCACCACACACAGACACGGCAACTGCCGGGTTTGTTCCTGACTTTTGCCCACCCGATGATGAGGAGGAAAGTGAAGAAGAAGGTTTGACACGGAGGGTTGGCAGCAAGGTGGTTGCCACCGAGAGAGGACTGAGAGATGTTAGTGGACAGACTGGTACATCAGGGGACACACGTACTGAGTCTGATCCCTCGTATGCCCCTGATGATTCCAGCAACAGAGGAGGAGCACCTTTGTCAAAGGTAAAAGGAAGAAAACCATGGCGCGTCCACATGGTAAAAAGGGAAAGAGACTGAGGTTCACAACCACTACCACCAACACAGCTACCACCTCTACACCATCCCAAACATCTCCAACCACCACTACTACCTCTACACCTCACATTGTCACAACCACCACCACCACCACTTTGCCAAATACCACCTCATTCACTCCCTCTCCCATATTCTCCACCACCACCACTGTACGGCCTACCATATCATTCATGCCCTCCCCTATATTCACCGCAGCCACCTCCACCACCACCACTCAACAAACAGGTCCCTCACCGTTCACATCCAGCTCGTTCATCCCACCAATTTCTGTCGTAGATCAGCTAGCTGCACTAAACAGTATGGTAGTTAAGCTGATGGCGTCAGATGCAGAAAAGACTACTCAGCTACAGCAGCTGCGAGAGTTGTGTACATCTCAGACTGCTGAGATACACCAGTTAAGAGAGCTGACTTCTTCTCAGACACAGCTGATCTCTCAACAAACAGCTCAGATCGCAGGTCTCCTTGAGCACAAAGCTGAGTCGGAGAAGAAGCTTGAGGAGTTAGAAGCTGCAAACAAGTCTATCTTGCTTAAGCTCAAAGGGACTCAAAGTGAGCCACTAAAGATTGGTGAAGGTGATGATGGTGAGGATGAAGATGATGATGATGAAGATGATAGTGATGATGATGATGGTAGTGAAGAAGGAAACGATGGTGATGAGGATAAGGATGATGAGGAAGGAGAAGGAGGAGCAACTGCCGGAGATCAACACGATGATGTAGGAGGCGAAAGGCGTTCTAAGCATCGACAAGATCAAGGACCCTCTTCGTCTACCCCAACTGAAGAAACTCCAAAAATACAAGACAAAAGTACTGTGTAGTTATTCTTGTTTATGTAATTAACAGACTTTTGTAATTGAAATTAATGCTACATTTATTTAATGAATGTCTATATTGTATGTTAATGATTGAGCTTGATTTCTTACTAATAAGTTCCGTGTTGCATGTTTAAATCAAGCAGATCCAAATTTTCAGAGAGACGAACATGATGTTGCTCCCCTCTAACAGGTCAAGTCTCAATTAACAATGATTCTTGATCTGCAGGGGATCGTCAGAAGGTCTGTGATGTACACTCCTGAAGAAGGAGAAATTATTCACGATCTCACTGATGAGCAACTAGCTGACATGTTTCGTCTGAATCCTGACGAGATTGTTAAAGATGCTCCAGTTTTTGATGATGCTGATGATGACGAACTTAAAGATGTAGAAGAAATTGAGATTGAAGACATCACAGATCAGCATTATCCAGAATACACTGATCAAGAGGGAAACGTGTTCCCTGATCTGGTGAACAACCTTGATAGTGATATTCTGGATAAACTCCATGATAAAGAAAAGGGAGCAGAAGCGTCAACAAGCCAAGCTCAAGCCACGGACGCCGAAGTTGATATTTGAAAGGCTGAATGGGCGGCTTGCTTCGCCGAGGTCCGAGCACAACGCACTACAGCTACTCAGAGTACCTACACCAAGTTATACAAAGTAAAGAAGAACATGAAGGTGTCAGGGAAGATTATGGCTTGGGCTCATTTTGATGACCTCGGAGTATATGCAGTGAAGAGGGAGAGGGGAATCGAGTACTTTAGATTTCCGCATGATCTAAAGACTCTCCCCGGTTTTGAACTCAACCAGTTAGCACGTCTAAAGCTTCTTTATGCTGATCCGAAGAAGATGTCAGGCTGGTTTGAGGCTGCATTGAAGAAAGAGTATAGGACCAGATGGGTAAACTTCAAACCTCAGCAGGCTACGAGGTACCTCAGAAGGTCAGAGGTAAGTCCCATCACTGGTCAGCCAAAGATAGTCCTAAAGTGGCGACCTCCGCGCACAATGTCTCGAATTCCACTTAGGGAGATGCCACAGGACTTTACCCCACACTTCAAGTGGTGGTACTATGACTGGCGCTCGGGTGAGGCAGTCATTATTTTGGAAAAGGAAGGGTCAATGGAGACAATAAGGGTGTTCGACCCAATGTGGCTTATCAATTTGTCAGAGTCTGATGTGTATACTCTGTACAAATGGCCACTGTTTTTTGATACGCAGGATATAGTGCAAGCATTACAGTTTCAGCACATAATACGTCTATGCTTTGCGCTGAATATCCATGCGGGGGTTTCCAAAGAAGAGAGATTAAAGAAATTTGAAGAGTTCAAGAAAGAAGTAAAAGTTTAGACAGAACTAGGTCCAAGGGGGAGTTTGTTGGTACACATGTCCCCAGTTCTAGTCTAGTGAGCGCAAATGTAATAGACTTCTATCTTGTAACACATATGTAATGTTCAATCAATCTAATGAGAATCTCTTCTTTATATGGTTGTTGATTATACAATGTTATATCTATATTATTAGTTGTTACACAAATAATATGATCATGTTATATAGGTTTACAGTTGTGAGACACAGTCTGGATCGTTAAAGGTTCAAGAATGTGTTTGACTAAACATCTATTCAGTCGCCCGACTGGATCATGCGAATGGTCCAATCGCACGGTTGAACTAGGAGACTGAGTCAATCGCACGGTTGAGTCGTCAGGCTGACTCAAACGTACGAATGAATCGATCGTATTACTCAATCGCACGACTGAGTCAGTCGCCAGACTCAGTCGCACGAATGAGATCTGTAACCTATAAATACCACTTAATTCGTGGAAAAACGGAACACTTCGAATATAAGAAACCCTAGCCGACCCAGAACGTGCTGTTCGACCATTCCAACTTCATAGAGCGTTTCAGATCATTCCGAGTCAATTCATAACGTTTTCTAATCGTTAGGATTGATCTTGAATTCGTTCTCACTGATTGGATCGCCAATCAAATAGGATTCCGCACTATTTGATCTGGTACAACGAAGAATCAGTTAGTACTCCGTACGTACTCGGTCCTAACAAGTGTCAAGATGAAGAGAAGCAGTAAGATGCTTTAGATTAGGTGTTGTTGAAGACATGTTGATCAGAAATTCAGAAATCAGATTTTTCCTACGAGAGAAGCTGTCGTGCGATAACTGTTTTCCCGCGCGACCCAATTTTTCACGCGAGGTTTTAGTTCGTGCGAAATTCCAGTTTACCCTTCAAGCCAAATCGTGTAAAAAGTGAGATAACTGCCTGTGCGAAAATAGTTAATTTCGCACGTGAAAATTCCTATTTTCATGCACAATCAATTCTCCAAGTGTTTTCAAGCGATAATCACCTCCAAATTACTGGATATGTCTGATTATACTCATTTTAGTCCGATTTTAATGAACTTAGTTCAATTGTTAACCTTAATTATGATTAAAGTTCAACTAAAGTCCACTAAATCAGTCCAAATCAATCCAAATTCTCAAAATTTTGGCAGCATAACATCATCATGGCTTAATCTCAAGTAACCAATGATGAATATCACCAGAAATGAGTAGAAATCAATCCAAAACCTCTTCAAATCATGGTTCTAGAGCCTAAAGCTCTGATACCAATTGTAAAACCGTGGAATTCTCCCAGAAACAATCAAATTACGATCTCAATCATGTGAATGCGGAATGTAGACATGATTGGAATGAAAGAAGAATCGAATTGATCAAAATATGCTTAATGTATTGAACAAAATAACCTATTACAGGTCTTGTGCGAAAAAGACACAGTACAGGAGTGAAATATGATCAAAAGCTACATCACAAAACGAAAACTAAACAATTTATACTAAAACATTAGTTCTCGCGCGACAGACTTGTCGCGCGGTAATGCCTTTCGTGCAGGTCCAATCTCTCACGTGGAGTCAGCTTTCGCGTGACTGTGTCTTTTACACAAAGCAGTCTTCCGAATTCGTCTTTATTCAGTCTTCAAATGTTTTGCCGAGCCTTGATTAGTCCTCTACACTCACCTTCGAATTCAGCTCCTAAGTCCCGAGAACAGACACAAATCACCAAGAACTTCGGTTTAGAACTCGAAACCCAGCTGAAACCGAACTCATATAAAAGAAAACTCACCTTTTCAGCTGCTTCTTCCTCTTTCTCTCTCTAGAACCGGGATCTTTCTCTCTCTTCTTTCTTCCTTTCAACCGAATGAAGATGGTGAAGGAGGGATGGGCGGCCATGTCCCTTTAAACCTTGAAATAATAAGGTTTTGTACCTTGTACACTTTATCCCCCTTTTTGTCCATTATCTATTCTTTCTATTTACTTTTCTTTTTCTTTTCTTTAAACGAAATTTCGGGGTGTTACAAGTCTACCCCCCTTAAAAGGGTTTCGTCCCCGAAACCTGTTGTTCCTTAAACCCTTGTGGGCAATACTCTCTCACCTCTTCTTCCAGTATCTCACCTGGAATTCAATCGCTCTACATTGTTTATCAACATTCGACTTCTGGTCTATCTTTGACTATCTCCATTGGCAACCCATGTATACTGATCAATGTTCATTTGACCAGGACCTGTGGCCTCAAATATGCCATGTAGAGTACGGTCACTATAATCAAAAGAAACACCACAAGATTTGAGCAAAGGCTCGGCGTCATAATCATTGAGCTTTAGAGCATCACTAAGAACCCTCAGCTTTGGTGCTTGAAGAACACGACCTTCAACTTGTGTAAAGTTGCTGCTTATTAAAATACCACAAGCCCTTGTTTGATGTTCTTTATGTATGAATAATGACCCTCTAGCAAACTAAACAACTAACAAGAAAGGCATTCATTAATCATGCTATGTGTTGTTCTAAATATAACTGCACCAAGATCGGTTTTTCTCAGGTTCCTTGCAGGTACACTATGATTGATAGGCAAATCAGCTTCTTTGGTGGCCCAAACCAAATTTATCTTTTTCCTTTGCTTCCAACCTCCCATTCTACTTGTTTGCTACTACGTCAAAACTATCGTACGTTGTCGTTCGATGAACCAATCACAGGCTGAAACTGTTCCTCAGACAACGGGTGACACACCTTTCTCAATTGCATCACGCAATCCTCTAGGGCATCTGGTAACCTAGTGAATCCACTAATAGTAATCTCTACATCGAAGGGCTCATCGATGTTCCTTCTCCTTTTGTTTCTGTTCTCTTCCGATCATCGTCCCTCAACGCTGTACCTTCGGACACAAATCCACCATCATTTTTTCGCCTTCCTTTCCCCTTCTTAACCCAGACTCGCTCCTCCGCTTCGCCCGTTATCACCGTCGCCTCTCGCTCGTCGTACATCCTTCCTGGTGAAGCCTTCATCATAATCCATTATCGCAGATCGGTACCGAACTTTTATCGGGCACCACCAATCAATCCATCTCTTTTGCAGCACTTGGTGCTTGCCTCATAAGTTACTGTTCGATTCACCCAGAGGTATGCGTCTATCCACATACGTCTACTAGGGATGGTCTAACAGAAAACAAGCACTCTCTCAATCCTATTGCGAAGTCCTTTAGTGCACTGGGTAATCTAGTAGACTTACCTATAGTAGCTCCTAAGGCGAATGACATCGATCTTCCTACTCCTAACATGCAACTTATCACAGAAGGCAGCAGGAATGAAACCAGAGCCACAATCGAACTACACAAAGGCTAAAGGTTAATTGACTAGAAACATACCTGACGTAACATCGGGGTTCACCCTTGCCTCCTCCCGTGTCATCGTGTAGGTGCTGCGTTTGCCCTCCGTCCTTCTCTTCCAGCCTTCTTCACTCCCGACCTTCCGTCCTTGGCTTCTCACAGTTTTTACTCATATGGCCAATTTCTCCGCAATTATAGCATCTCACGGTTCCACATTCCCTAGCCATATGACCACGCTTCCCACACTTGTAGCAAGTATTTGGTTCCCTTTTGCATTCTCCCGAATGCTCCATCCCACAATTTACACACCTATCCGACCTCGCACCAGGTGCGACCACACGACGGTCATCCCCCCGTGCATGCTTATTATTCGTCGGGACACCACCCCGTTCAGTTCTCTTCCCCTTCCAGTTCCGGTCTCCATCATTCTTCTCGCCGTCTTCAGCCACCACCACCGTCCTTTCATCATACATCCTTCCCGCCAAATCAACTGCCAACCTAAACGTGCTTGGTTGGGAAGCGATCATGTGCCTACGGATATCCGCCGGCAAGCCCTGAATATACCTCTTAATCTTTCGCGAAAGAGGTGTCACCTGATCCGGCACCAGCCGTGCCATTTCGTTGAATTTGGTGGTGTACTGCTGATGTGTCATCGTCCCCCCTTCTAACTGCAGGAACTCCCTTTCTACTTTGTCCATCTCACGGTGGGGACAGAACTCCTCAATCACCAACCTTTTCAACTCTGGCCATCTCATTCTCCCGATAGCCCGACTACCCTCAACTTGGACTATGTTGTCCCACCAGCACAAAGCTGAGTCCACGAAAGAGTGGGCAGCAAACTTTACTTTCTGATCCTCCCGGCACTCGCTGATGTTCAAAACAGCTTCCATCTCTCTCACCCATCGGTGAGCTGCAGCAGCAGTGCCATTACCATCAAAAGTTGGGGGCTTGCATCGCTGAAACCCCCATAATTACAGCCTTATGCCGCCTCCAGCGCAGGCTCTTCCTCCTCTTCCTCCTCTCCGTCATCGAAGAAAACCATTTCAGTCTCGGTCCGTCTCCTTGAGCCCGAGGATCTACCCCTTTCCTGTCTTTCCCCGTCTCTAACAGCCTTTATCACCTCGGTCACTACAGACGGTAGGATCGTCTGCATGACCTGATGCACTTCTTCAACTACCGCCTCTTTCACCGAGGCTCTCAAGTTAGCACTCTCATCACCGCCTTCCGATTGAGGGGTTTCGTGTTCCTCGTGAACCACCTGTTCCACTCTAGGTCTTCCTCTCGTGACTCGTGGTTCAACACCACGTCCGCCACTACCTCCACCACGTGAAGCCTTAGAAGGTCTACCACCGGCCATTCCCTATCACACACTGAAAGATTTTAACACTAACACGGTCATTCTAGGGAATAACTCAGTTCATGTCAAGTATAGTAAGTCCCTAATTACAGTGATCAGTTATGATTAGCCATTTACCTTACTTTTCATACCCCGATTATTACCTGTCCTGACTATATTAGCATCTAAATCTACCAGTAACACATAAACACATAACATGCGCACATAATACCGGTTAACCGTTTGCTTACATAAAATGTTTACGTAAAACTTTTACCTGCAGGCACGTAGCTACTAGGACTGGCATCCTTTTCTTTTCGTCCCATTCTCGGCTTAAGATTAGGTTTATATTGAAAATTTACCCGTTTCACTTAAACTTTAGCTCTGATACCAACTTGTAAGGCCCCGTTCCCGGGCACCTCACAGTTGGTCATTCATCGCACATAAAACATTTTAAAACACATATTCACTTTGCAGTGGAATTTAAAAACATTCATTAATAACTAAAATCATGTCATTTTATTACATTACAACATTCTTTTCATCTCAAAACACAATGTCATGTAAAAATACGAATGCCAGCCTCAAAACGCTCCCAGTAGCTTATGCATCCATGCCTGCAACTCCTTAGCATCAACCAAAACACCTGCCAACTATCATGTATACAAAAGTCAGCGGCGCTGAGTGAGTTCTAGTTTTTATAATAAAATACTTTACTTTCGTTAAAACCGTTCTTTACTTTCTTTCAAATCATACTATATTTTCGTACATGCTCACACATCATACATACATATAGATAATATCATTATTATCCTTCATTGCGTTCGTTAACTTTCGTTCGTTCATCGTATATCGTTATCATTCATTTCTTATCTAGATCCCGTCAGGCTTTACCCTCTTCATGGCACACAACCACGATTACTGAGGTCAGATGACAAGGATCCCGTTTCGTTCTTATTATGATATTTCGTTCGTGAGCATACGTCATACATACATACAGATAATAATTGTTATTATTATCTTCATCATCGTTCGTTCATTCATTCATTTCTTTGCTTTTTGCTTTTCATTACTCATCCGAGTCTGTTGCAACACAGAGTCGCTCACCTCACTATCTCGTCTCGTGCAATTCGCACCAATAGAGTTGTCACTAAGACCAACTCTCCCTGTGTGTGAGAACTCTTGGGGTTTAGCCAACATCGCACGCCATCTCATGGGTTAACCCAACATCGCACGCTATATAATCCACATGAGGTAGGCCAAAATCACACGCCTCATAGCACACAGTAAATACCACATCGTATGTATCGGAGCAGCTACCAAAACTGAACTCCCACTATGTCTATGTCCCCTTATGAGTTACACCGTACATATCGCACTAATCGCACCAACGGAGAGGTCACCTATACCGACTCCCTCTGTGTGTGTGAGGGCTCTCGGGGTTTAGCCAGAATCGCACGCCATCTCATGGGTTAGCCCAACATCGCACGCTACATAATCCACATGAGGTAGGCCAAAATCGCACGCTACATAGCACACAGTAAATACCACATCACACGTATCGGAGCAGTCACCAAAACTGAACTCCCACTGTGTCTATGTCCCCTTATGAGTTAGCCAAGATCGCACGCTATAATACACACACAGTTTAGCTAACAACTCTCATTGAGTCGTGAACCTCTTTTCCTTCTGCTTGCAAACCAATCTTACTCTCATTCATCTGGATCCTGTCTCCTGCAATACCGGAGTACGCGACAAGGACCTCTTTCGAGTCTGTTGTGACACAGAGTCGCTCACCTCATGCACCTGCTTGCAAGCCTTTATTTACTCATTTACGTTCCATTTTCTTCATCATTAATATTTTACTTATTAATGATTATACTCTTCGTTAAATTTTAATCATCCTTCATCATGTCATTTCATACTTAACAATATTAATATGATAATAATAATATTGCTAATAATAATAGACTACTGATAATAATATCAGTAACAATAACAAGGGTCAATCATTAATCATCATTGCATGCATAAGACATCATCATTAAATAGCCCTTGGTCAACCTCGGTCAAACCCTAAAACCCAGATTTCCAGAAAAATCCTGTAAAAATTTCTAAGTATAAAAATTCTAGGCGCATGAGGACTATTTGGGCGCATGAGCCCTGTCTGTGCGCATGAGCACTGTTGGGACATATCACCTTACACTTAGAAAATAATTCCAGGCGTAAGAGCACTATTTAGGCTCATCACCATACACTTAGTCATCCGGCTAACTTTTCTAGACATACCGGCTAACTTTTCTAGACATATGACCACTGTTCGGACTCATGAGGCCACTGTTTAGGCTTATCATCTCACACTTAGACTTTTTAGCCTATTTTTCAGGCGTAAGATCCCTGTTCGGGCTCATCACCTTATACTTAACTTATTTTCAGACATATGAGCACTGTTGAGGCTCATGAGTCTCAGGCGTAGTAGGTACTGTTTGGGCATATGAGAACTATTTGGACTCATGACCCTACTTAGAACATTTCTAAGGCAAATTTTTGGGCGTATTAGCACTGTTCAGACTCATTACCCTGTACTTGGTTTTCTAAGTTCTAAATTCCAGGCACATGAGCACTGTTGGGAAGCATAAGCCCCAACACTTTAAATTTCTGTCAAAATTTTGGGAGTATGAGGACTGTTCAGACTTATGAGCCTTGTATAGGCGTATTAGCAGCCTGTTCACATATTTTAAGCTGTTTTCAGTCCCAAACATTACATCACTTAGTTTTAGCATTCACATACCATTCTAAGCATGAACTTAACATATTCATAACCATACATCTTCCCAAAACATACCTGACCCACATACACATGCATATGAACATACGGGTATAATACCCAACCTTATAAAAACATACATACACATATTATTTTTGAACATACAGTTATAAACCCACGGTTTTACTTGAAAACGTTTACTTAGTATGCATAATAGCCCCAAACCAGTGAAAATCAATAAAAGAGGGGTTCTAGTAACTCACCTGAAACAATCTTTTAGTAGCTCACTACAAATCCGAGACTCACCTTCGAATTCAGCTCCTAAGTCCCGAGAACAGACACAAATCACCAAGAACTTCGGTTTAGAACTCGAAACCTAGCTGAAACCGAACTCATATAAAAGAAAACTCACATTTTCAGCTGCTTCTTCCTCTTTCTCTCTCTAGAACCGAGAGCTTTCTCTCTCTTCTTTCTTCCTTTCAACCAAATGAAGATGGTGAAGGAGGGATGGGCGGCCATGTCCCTTTAAACCTTAAAATAATAAGGTTTTGTACCTTGTACACTTTAACCCCCTCCACTTTTGTCCATTATCTATTCTTTTTATTTACTTTTCTTTTTCTTTTCTTTAAACGAAATTTCAGGGTGTTACACTTTCTATTGGCCTATTTATTTATATTTTTTAAGAGTAAAGACTTAATAATGTTACTACATTTTTTCATGGGTTGTTACTAATTTGGATTTGATCATATTGATAATGAATCAATATCTATTACATATACGTATTTTTACAGACAATATGTTTAAATAAAATCATCAACTTAATGATGAGGAACATATTATTACATATATGTATGCATTCATTTGATCTATTAAAACAAAATCATCAATAGAATACTTATAAACACTTGTATTACATATAAGTATTAAATAATGAATGATTATTATTATGTTAAACTATTACATATATGTACCTATTAGGATCTTAATCGTATTTTATATATCTGTTAACCTTACTTTTTATCAACCGCCATGTTATCACATGTGATTTCATGTTTTTTTTGTATGTTATGTGGGTATAATACAACTTGTACGACAACATAGAATTCAGTTGATACATATATGTATCACACGTCATATTTTTTCTAATACGTTTGACTTGGTGGTTTTTTACTTCATTCATAATAATAATATATTAGTATGTCAATGAGTAATAGTAATACATAAGAATAAAATCCATATATCACATAACCAACTGAATGTCATTCATTTGATTAAAAATATTCAAAAAACAGTTAAGATAATCATCCACGTCTTGAAAACATCTAAGATTAAACCGACTACATCCAAAAAATTCCATCATAATCCCAATTCAAATATTATAATAGTTTTTAACCTATCATCTATCTTTTTTTTGCTTGATCCAACTCTTCTGCTTCCTTCAACACTTTCTCCTTATATATATATTCACATCCGAAGTAAGGATCTTAACGGCGTACTTTTTCCTCAGATTCCTAATTTTTGTCTTCATTTTGCCCTCATCCGATGGAAACCCACAATCCCATTTTTTTGTACGACTACCCATAAACATTTCCATGTGTCGCATAACAAATATACCACAATCTGTAGAGTTCTTTGACGTAGACCAACCGATACGTAACTTTTGAGGGTAGGCCGATTCTATATCTCTCCATTTTGGATGCTCTACTGATTTCAAGTAGGAGACAAAAATATGTTTCTGCATAGTGAAAATAAATTTATGTTGCTATGCACATATACACGCACTTAAGTATTTAAATAACTAAATGAACATAAACCCTTAAAAAATACATCTTACCACTTTTAACGGTGTTCCCTTTTTAGTGAATTCGGCATCATCCTCAAAACATATTAGACATTGTGAATCACTCATGTTGTCGATCACTGTAATCTTCGGATACTTCATCTCAAAACAAATCAAATAAAAATGGTTTTTTCCAAAATAGGGAAGAATATAATGTCAAACTGCTTTATGTCAAGCCTTCAAAATCTTCAACAAAATTTTCCAGATTGGTTTTAAAGTGATTGATACGTACTGCATCCGTTTCCTTATCGCTTTCAATTATCCACCCAAGCTGTATATTTATTTAACAATAGGTCATTGGTTAAACACTATATATATATATATATATATATATATATATATATTATATAAAATTTAAATCAATCATTAATGCAAAATACTTACAAATGGCGTTACGCCAACGAACAAACGATAGGGTGAGCTCGGACATCTATCTTTTTCATCATGGTTTAGCACTTTTGCCCAACAGTCAATTACGTCATTATAAATTTGTTGTCCCGGGGTTAAGCTGTTCAACTGATAGAAATTTGTTCCGACCCATTTTTTGGTTGTAAATATATGAAAACTAAACCATAAAACATACACATTAGTTGGTATGAAGTCCATTGTTACTGGTGTGTTACATATACGTAACAGTATCCACATATATAGATAAAGCTGTATTTTATAATGAAAAATATATATTAGTGTTATTAAACTATGTTTGTGGCTATAATTGTTATATCTTATATTTAATAAAACCCAACAAATCTGTTATTGAATGCTCAATTACCTACGTGCATCTATAGATACATACATTAACGTACGAGTGGTTGTTTTCATATAGGTACATATACGTACCAAATTTGTGTTTTATATTGAAACATATATGTAACAATGATAAAATTCTTTTTATTGGGGGGTGCATATGTGCATATATAGATACATAAAAAATAGTTTCTTACTGTTACATATATGTTTAAACATAAATCACATATTTGGTACGTATATGTAACTATATGAAATCAGCCATTCATACGTTAATGTATGTATCTATATATGCAGTAAGAAAATATTTTTTATTGTATTTAATAATACATTTAAAAGTGTCATATTTGATGTTCGTAAACATTATCAAATCTTTTTGTTTTTATATTGAAACATATATGTACCTGTATGCAAATACTTTTGTACTTGCATTATTTTATAGTGTTTAATTGTTTCATCTTATGTTTAATAAGACCCAACAAATCTGTTCTTGAATATTCAATTACCTGCGTGCATATATACCTACGTACATTAACGTACAAATGGTTGTTTGCATAGAAGTACATATACGTACCAGATATTATTTATATTGAAACATATATGTAACAGTGAGAAAATGCTTTTTATGGTCTTTACTAATACATTTAAAAGACCCGTATTTGATGCTTATAAACACTATCGATCTTATTGTTTTAATACTGAAACATATATGTACCAGTATGAAAACATATATTGTAATGTCATGGTAGTCTTGTCTTACATATGTTGATGTTTATGAACACTATTGATATTATTGTTTTAATACTGAAACATATATGTACCAATATAAAAACATATATTGTAATGTCATGGTAGTCCTGTCTTACATATGTTGATGTTTATAAACATTATCGATCTTAATGTTTTAATACTGAAACATATATGTACCAGTATGAAAACATATATTGTAAGACAATGGTAGTCTTACATATGTTGACATAATTCTATGGTTATATGAAATCAAGTATGTATGAAACTTACTTAAAAGTTATGGCCGCTTCTCTAACTTCTTCAACTGTCCTGTTATTAAAAAAAAAATTTACGTGTACGTATTACAAACTAAAAATCACAATAGAAGTTGTAGATTTATATTTTAATTCAATCTAACGTACTTGTGCACCAATTCCCCATCGACACGTAAGTTTTTGAGCTCCTCAAATTTACTGCATACAATAGAAGTTGTAGATTTATATTTTAATTCAATCTAACGTACTTTTTTATGGAAAAATATGGTATTACCTCTCATCAACAATTCCAGACATCAGGTAGTTCCATATCCTCATTTCTTCCTTCGATGTTCCCCTTTTCATGTCAACCCATCTATTAATAAAAGGCGATACATATCTTGTCGATGGCCGTTTCACACGTTTCCCTTTTCCCGCATCACTTTTATATAATTTCATGTTAATATCAACATCGTTGCAGGCCTCTTTTCCAATGTTAGATGTTTTAAACCTTTCATGTATATCCATAAACTCTTGTGTTAGACCTAAACTGTAACTTGGACACCCAGAATTGACATGTTTGTAACACCCGTAATTCTTATTAAAAGGAATAAAAGAATAAAAGAAAAGGGAAAAGGGGAAAAATGAATGTCAACCCAAAGATGAGGGGTTAAAAGTGTAAAAAGGGTGGAAAGTTGGTAAAAGTTGGTAAAAAGGAGTATGGCTGCCTATTGTTCTGCACAACCACTTTCATTCGGATATTTTTGAAAGAGAAAGAGCAGAAGTCGAGCATTTGAAGAAGAACAAGAAGAAAAATCAGATTCAAGGTATAAATTAGTGTTGTTAAGTTGTGTTTTAGCTAAGGAACTGAAAGTATATGTTCTTATGTGTGTGTGTGTGTGTGTTTGGGTGTGTTTATGGGATTTTATAGGTGTTGAATTTGTAGCAAACGGGGTTTTGAAGGAGTCAACACCCGAGAGACTGCTAAGGTGAGTTCTAGACCCCGCATTTTCACATGTTTTGTACGTTTTTGGGGCTGGAAATACATGTAAAATGTTTTTAAAGAATAGATGTATGAACCCGTATGTGCCCATGAATTTATGATGATGTTTACGAATGTTCATGTTATGTTCATGCTTAGTATAGTATGTATATGCTAGAACAAGGCATTATGATGTTTGGGTCTGAAATAGACTTAGGAATATGTTAAACAGGTTGACAATGCGCCCATATAAGGCTCATGCGCCTAAACAATGCCTTAGAATTTTAAGTGGGCGTTCATGCGCCCAAACAGGGCCCATGCGCCTAAAATTATGCCTTAGAAAAAAATGTAAGTAGGGCCATGCGCCCAAACAGTCCCCATGCACCTGAAAATTTGACTTAGAAATCTAAGTATGAGATGATGCGCCTGAATAGTACCCTCATCCGCCTAGAAATGACTTAGAAATTCTAAGTGGAAGTTGATGCGCCTGAATAGTACCCATGCGCCTAGAATCAGTGAAAATGTCTAAGTGTTCATGCGCCTAAAATCCCATGCGCCCAAACAGTGCCCGGACACCCAGAAAGCTCATGCGCCTAAGTGTTGGTGCGCCTGCATAGTGCTCATGCGCCTAAGCAGGGCTCATGCGCCCGCATAGTGCTCATGCGCCTAGAACTTTTGTACTTAGAATTAAATGACGATTTTTTCTGGGAATCTGGATGTTAGGGTTTTGACTGAGGTTGACCAAAGGCTATTTAATGATGATGTTTTATGCATGCAATGATGATTAATGATTGACTCTTGTTATTGTTACTGATATTATTATCAGTACTTTATTGTTTTATTAACAATATTATTATTATTATTTTAATATTGTTAAGCATGAAATGGAATGATGAATAATGTTTAAAGTTTAACGAAGAGTGTAATCATTAATACGTAATACATTATTGATAAAGAAAAATGGAATGTAAATGAATAAGTAAATGCTTGCAAGCAAATGTATGGAGGTGCATACCCCTGGCAGGTGTTAGCTCAACGGTGTGCGGGTTAGCTACCCCGAAGGATGCACACTCGGGATCCAATCCTTGTGATTGACCATATGTATGGGATCCTTGCTGCTTACCCCAGGTGACTGGATCAGCTTCGTGCACAATGTTCATGGTTGATCACCACAGGTCCAGCACCAGCTTCGTGCATAATGTTTGGGGTATAGCATATGGCATTGATCCAGAATAAAAGAGAAAAGATAAGTGGTGCATGTACTTGCCTCAGGTGACTGGATCAGCTTCGTGCACAATGTTCGTGATTGATCACCACAGGTCCAGCATCAGCTTCGTGCATAATATTTCGGGTATTGTACATGTCACTGAAAGTAATGAACGTACGAAAGAATGTAATGAATGTATGAATGAAAGAAATGATCGTACGTATGTAATGAATATATGAATGAAAGAAATGATCGTACGTATGTAATGAATGAATGAATGAAAGCAAAGATCGTACGTATGAAATGAATGAATGAATGAAATGAATGTACGATCGTATGTAAGGTATGAATGAATGAAAGTAAGATACGTACGAATGAAAGAAAGAATATGAAAGAAAGAATACGAAAGAATATGAATGTTAACGATGAACGGCACACGAACGAAAGTTAATGAATGAACGATGAAGATAATAATAATATTATCTGTGTGTATGTATTTGTGTGACCGTATGTAAACAAAGAAAGGTTTAACGAATGAAAAGTATGTTTTATTATAAAACTAGAACTCACTCAGTAACGCTGACTTTTTATGTATTTCCAGTTGACAGGTAGTGTTGCTGAGGATGGCGCGAGGCGGCTACTCAGCTCTTTTTTGGGAATGGCATTCTTTTGTTAGATGCTTTTGCGATGTAATACAACAATATGTATTTTGTAATTGTTTGACGTTGTATTAACTGGCAAAAGCATTTGTGGTAAATTTGAAAGTAAAATTTAATGTTTCCGCTGCATGGTTTTATTTAATTAAATGAAAATATATGTTTTATGTGCGATGAATGACCAACTGTGAGGTGCCCGGGAACGGGGCCTTACAATGTTCCAACGCCTTATCATCGTCCTTTTGAGCTGATTCGAATTCAACGATTTCTGATACATCCATAGCAGCTGTGTCCATACTTGAGGGTCATGGATTGGTATTTTCAGATTCTTTGGTGTATGTATACCAACATTTTGGGACCCAACATCTTCAATATCTTCTGGACATCTATATAGCTCCTTATATATCTTTTGGAAGGTCCTCACCTCTTCACTTTTCGGGAATAGTTTTTTGGCTGCCCGTAGAGCATTCTCAATTTTCAATTTACCTTCCACATTAATCCTCTTAATCGATTCAAGCAGTCCTAGATTCCCCTACGGATGTGAAAAGTATTTTTTTAGATTTAGGCATAACATTTGATATTATTCTTTAAGATTTGCAAAGGTACATACCTCTAGCGTTTTGGTATCAAAACCTAAAGAATCATCATCGTCATTTTCATCTTTCCCCATACGTTGCGTATCGTCATCTGATTCAACTTCATATTCTTCATCGTCAACATATTGCTCCGTTAACTCTCCCATACCGAACCCACCAACCCTCAAAATCTCGTGTTCTTCCCTTTTCTTTAGTTTTTCCTTATTCCAAAATGCAAGTGGTGACATAGTCTTATCACAATTAAAACCCGGGCATATAACACAATCCACATACAAAAGCTGCATTTAAGTATAACAATATCATTTTAAAGTTAAAAACAATTCAGTTATAATACTTTTGATATCACATACATATATGTACCATTATTGTAATAAAATTACAGATAATAATCATGAGTGTATAATACGTATATGTAAGCATAAATTTAATTAACTTAGCACAAACAAGTACTTCATAAATAAGTTTTGATGATTTTTGACGTACCGTCAAAATAGTCAATGGTCCAACAAAATCACATGATAGGTTGCACCTCGTCCAGTTTTCTTTACACTTTTTGATGACTTCTTCAATGCATCCACACCAATCATAATCTTTAAAATGTGTCTCCATAGTCATGTGCTTAACCACTTCACATAAACACCTCCCATTCTTACGACTAACAACCATTGTGTTGTAGAAGAGCACCAAAAAATCCAGCTTGAAATGAAAAGAGTCATCATAATCCCCTTCCAATATCTTATCCCCAATTTCGGATGGGCTTACATTAACGCCACCATAACGGGCCCTCCATTTTGAGTAATCCTCAGTCTTCCCTTATTATCTTTGCTCATTAGGCGTATATCCCCTTTCGGAATCCTTATTAATCTTTAGATGGATTCTTTGTCAACATTAACGTCTCCTTTAGTGGTTCTAATCATTAACTTTTCGGGGTCCAGCATGTCAACAACATAATGTCCAAGTTTAGATGGGATACCATCCACCTTGAACCTTAATAGCCTTCCAAATCCCATGCTAATCACAGCCTCTTTCTGCATCTTGTTTAACTGAGACACGTCAGAGTAAAATTGCTTTGGCGACGAACGCGTACGTATACCAAACCATTTCCTGTGCATTGTAACCCTTTGTTTCATCTCATCTTTAATTTTGGATTCAACAACACCTTTTTCTATCAACAAGATTATAACTTATAATTAAAATACATATCATTAATTTTCAAAACAACACTTTTTAAATAACTTCTAAGAAAATTATCGTGATATCGAATGTAATTAACTTTTCTACTCAGCTTTCTTCTCTTTGTTTTTTTAATGGTCATTCTAACAGTTTCATTGTTACCCATCGGATCTTCATTAGTTGATGCTCGTTTACCTGTCACAGAAAAATACTTAGGTAATAAAAGATTATAATTACGAACACAACGTATCTGTATTATATAAATTTTACTTACGTATAACAATCTTCCTTTTACATACACTTTTTATTCGTCCACCTTTAATCGATCCCTCATCTTTCTTATTACCTGCACATTTCATTTTTTTATCAATAAAAATATATAACTTTTAGGTTGTATATGTACAGGAAATATGAATATCTATTTAATTGCTTACCATCTGATGATGTTTTGCTTTTTTCCACGTCCATTCCTTCTTCAAAATTAATGACATTCTGATCGACGTTTGTGGATGCCTCGCCAGCTATTTTAGCTTGTTATATACAAAAATTACATGATTTAAATAAGTGTTTACTAATATAATTATATCATATTCACTAACATACATGTATACTTTCAACTAACTATACTTAAATAAATAGTAAAAACATACATTCATATAAAATAAAATGATTTACCTTTATCTTGCATCATCTTTTCATTTATTTTCCGGAAACTTTTCTTCACTTCATTTATGATATTGATTTTCTCTTTTAATTTTTTTCTACGATTCGCCACTGTTATACAAACATAGATCATTTTCTAAAAAATGATACAAAAGTAAAGGATATAAACATTGATTATTTAATTTTATTACTTACCATATTCGTCAACACCACCCTTCTTTACCTCGCTTTTTTCTATAGAATCTACTGAATTTGTATCTTTATCTGACCATGGTTAAATACAAAAATTAGTATCTTCACTATTAATATAACTTATTTACAAAAATCAAAATAGAAACTACCTTTTATATCCGAGGTTTGTTCCAGTGAGTCATCCAATTCAATTGGATCGTCCGCCGTGTTGTTGAATTTGTTAAAAGTGTAGAGTTTTGCAATCCTTTCACTTTTTTTCCTACCTGGATAACAAATAGTTTTATAATAATGTTAAATTTTACATATGATGCAAAAGCATTAAAGTATCATGTCCACACTTACTTGATGACATCTTCACCGATTCAACGGTATCCTGCTCAAAACACTTACCTACATATGAAACCGTGAAACAATTTACACTCTGTAGATTTCATTTTTCTTTAAAACATACGTATCAGTCATTATTTTAATATTATATGCTATTACAAAGTGGCATAATGTGGGATTTTAACAATATACCACAAATGCATACATCTATGTATGATTTATTTACAAATAATATTTTAACTGCACAAAGTCTAACATACTCATCTCTTACACACATATTTCTTATCCCCAGTACACTTTTGGTACATATATGTAACACAGAATTCAACATATTATTTTTAACACAATTACTCATTGATGATAAAAGATGCAAAGGCAAAATTTACTGCCTGTTTTAAGATCTGCATTTGTGCATTGTGCAACAAGGTAAATACATACATGAAAACCTTAAAAACCATAAAAGCATGGTAAATACATATATGCATTATGTATTTATATTATAAATTTACATCACCCTGGAGAGGCCATGTTATTAACATACTCATTTGCTAATAAACATATATCCCAACCTCGATCATTTTTTGGTACATATATGTAACAAAATTTTATAGACAAGATTAAAAGAACTAATCATGAAGATAAAATTACCACATTCAATATCTACAGCTTGTTTTGGGGCTGAATTTTATAATGCTCCATCCTACCAGGTATCTAGGCCATTTTACTGACATACACATTGACTCTATACATATCATAACCTCATCAATCGTTTTGGTACATATATGTAACACCAATACTTAGATTCGATAAAATAAACTAATCACAGAGATAAAATATCAATAGCCTATATTTTTATGCATGTTCTGGGGTCTGCATTTATAATGCTCCAGCCAACTAGCTATTTTGTAACACCCGGAATATTTCCTTTCTGCAGTGTTATGCGACTGGGGGCCAATCGGCCGACTGAGGCACGACTGAAGCTTAATCGCACGACTGGAGCTCCATACGCCTGGCAATCCTACGACTGAAGGCCCAATCGCATGAAACTTAGACGACTGAAGGGCCCATGCGACTGAAGCTTGGGCGACTGGACGAGGGGTATTTAAGGAAGAGGTCAGCTCTTACCCTCTCCCATACCCGCAAACTCAGTCAGAAAAGAGAGAAAAGAGAGAAAGAAGAGGAAAGGAGAGAAAAGCGTGATTCGGGCTTGGAATCTGTCGAGCAACTAGTCCAAACGGAGCTCTTTCACCTTCTTCTTGTTTATGTGAGTTCTAGGACCCCTCTTTTACACGATTTTAAATGATTTTGGGGCTGGAACACGTCTGAAAACCCTTTTTCGAGTTTTTGGGTGTAAACCCATTTTATGCAATTGTGTATGTGTATGATGCGTTTGGAGCTCGATTTCATGCGTGGTTATGCTCGAATGAGGTCGTGGTATGTTTCCCTAAGGCTTAGGATGGTCGATTTGGGCTCAAAATGGGTTTAGGTGAGTTTGGGGGCCGAAAACCCTCGACTGCAGTCGGGATGAACTCCATTCTGCATCAGCTAGGGCCAGTCGCCCGAATGGGGGGAGACTGGAAGCCAGTCGCCCGAATAGGGGGAGACTGATGGACAGTCGCCCGCATGGGGGGAGACTGGAGGCCAGTCGCCCGAATAGGGGGAGACTGCAGGCCAGTCGCCCGAATAAGGGGACTGGAGGCCAGTCGCCCGAATGGGGGGAGATTGGAGGCCAGTCGCCCGAATGGGGGGAGACTGGAGGCCAGTCGCCCGAATGGGGGGAGACTGGAGGCCAGTCACCCGAAAGGGGGGAGACTGGAGGACAGTCACCCGAATGGGGGGAGACTGAAGGTCCAGTCACCGGAATGAAGGTCTAGTCACCCGAATGAAGGTCTAGTCACCCGAATGAAGGTCTAGTCACCCGAATGAAGGTCTAGTCACCCGAATAAAGGTCCAGTCACCCGAATGAAGGTCTAGTCGCCCGAATGAAGGTCTAGTCACCCGAATGAAGGTCTAGTCGCCCGAATGAAGGTCTAGTCACCCGAATGAAGGTCTAGTCACCCGAATGAAGGTCTATTCACCCAAATGAAGGGCCTGTCGCATGGAGGCCAGGCGACTGAAGGGTGTCCATACGTCCGAATGCCCGTGGTATTGTCCGACTTTCGAAAAGTGCGGACTTAGACTCGGACCTTCAGGGTTGTAGATGATGAGTTGGGCATGGATGATGCAAGACGATATATGATGATGAGTTGACGACGATGATGTGCATGAGGTTATGTGTGATGTAAGTCTAGCGGTGCGTCTGATGCATTGTATGTCGTATGTGTGTTATAAGTGTATGATGATGCCTGTATGGTGATGATGTATTGTTTAGGATTATGTGTATGTTCCTTATTATGTATATATATGTCTTCCCATGGCTTTACGTTGAACGCTAATAAATGTAATGAAAGTATTATGTAACGTAAAGTGAAATATAATGAAAGAGGAACGTAAAGAATGAATGCATGCATTAATGAATGAATGAATGAACGAACGTAAAGCTAATGAGTGTATGTATGATGTGAGCGACTCTGTGTCGCAACAGACTCGAAAGAGGCCTTCGTCGCGTATCCCGGTGCTGTGTCAGTCTTCGGACATGAGTCGGGGGTTTGTGTAACAGGCCCCGACACAGCATCAGCTTTCGAGCATGAGTCGGGGATATTGCATAAGACAGGATCTAGTTTGATGAGTAGAGGATCGCATGCTCCGGTACTGTGTCAGTCTTCGGACATGAGTCGGGGGTTTGTGAGCAGGCCCCGACACAGTATCAGTCTTCGGACATGAGTCGGGAGTAGTGCGAGAGAGTGAGATGAGACGAATGAGGAACGGATCACGTGCTCCGGTACTGTGTCAGTCTTCGGACATGAGTCAGGGGTTTATGAGCAGGCCCCGGCACATTATCAGTCTTCGAACATCAGTCGGGAGTACCGCGTGAGTTGATGAATGAGAGAGATAATTGTGAAAGAAAGAAAGTATGAAAATGAACGAAAGGTAATGAACGCAATGAAAGTTAAAGAACGAATGAATGGAAGAAACAAACGGAAGGAACGTAATGATAACGTATGAAACGGGATCCTTGTCACTCGACCTCAGTAATCATGGTTGTGTGCCATGAAGAGGGTAAAGTTTGACAGGATCTAGATAGAAGTAAAAGATAAAAGATGCAGGTAATGACGTATGAATGAACGTAACGAACATACGGACAAAGGTAATGAATTTATCGATGTATGTAAGAAATGTACGGACAAAGGTAATGAATTTATCGATGTATGTAAGAAATGTACGGACAAAAGAAAGAATGTGAGTGTTAACGATGAACGGTACACGAACGCAAGCTAATGACTGAATGATGAAGATAATAATAATATTATCTATGTGTACGTATGTTGTGTGATCGTATGTATGTAAGAACGGTTTTAACGGAAGAAAAGTATGTTTTATTATAAAAATAGAACTCACTCAGTAACGCTGACTTTTGATGTGTTTCCAGTTGGCAGGTAGTGTTGCTGAGGATGGCACGGGACGACTACTCAGTTCTGCCGAGGCTGACATCCGTATTTTGACATGTCATCGTATTTTGAAATGAAAACGAGTGTTGTAATGTAAGGAAATGACATGTTTTTGTTATTAATGAAAGTTTTCAATTCCGCTACAAAAATAAATGTATGTTTTCAAACGTTTTATGTGCGACGAATGACCAACCGTAAGGTGCCCGGGAATGGGGCCTTACAAGTTGGTATCAGAGCCAAAGTTTAAGTGAAATGGGTAAATTTTCAAAATAAACCTAAACTTAAACTGAAAATGGGACGGAAGGGGAAGGGATGCCAAACTGAGTAGCTGCGTGCCATCAGGTATTTTCTTAAAGATTTACCGGTATCATGTGTGCATGTTGTGTGTTTATGTGTTGCTGATAGAATTAGATACTGACATAGTCAGGACAGGTAGTGGTCGGGGTGTGAAGAGTAGAGTAAGTGGCTAATCACAACTGATCACTGTAATTAGGGACTTACTATACTTGACATGAACTGGGCTATTCCCTTGAATGACCGTGTTAGTGTTTAAATCTTTCAGTATGATAGAGGATGGCCGGTGGTAGAACTTCTAAGGCTTTACGTGGTGGAGGCGGTGGCAGACGTGGTGTTGAACCACGAGTCACGAGAGGAAGACCTAGAGTGGAACAGGTGGTCCATGAGGAATCCGAAACCCCTCAACCGGAGGGCGGTGATGGGAGTGCTAATTTGAGAGCCTTAGTAAAGGAAGCGGTAGTCGAAGAAGTGCATCAGGTCCTGCAGACGATCCTACCGTCTGTAGTGACCGAGGTGATAAAGGCTGTTAAAAATGAGGAGAGACAAGAAAGAGGCAGATCTTCAGGTGAAAGGAGACGGCCCGAGACTGAAACGGATTTCTTCGATGATGAGGATGAGGAAGAAGAGGAAGCGCCTGCGCCGGTGGCGGCACGAGGCTGTAACTATGGGGCATTTCAACGATGCAAACCCCCAACCTTTTATGGTAACAGCAATGCTACTGCCGCTCATCGTTGGGTCAGAGAGATGGAAGCAGTACTGGAAATTAGTGAGTGCCAGGAAGATCAAAAAGTTAAGTTTGTCACTCATTCTTTTGTGGACTCAGCTTTGTGCTGGTGGGACAATATAGTCCAAGCTGAGGGTAGTCGGGCTATCGGAAGGATGAGATGGTCAGAGTTGAAAAGGCTGGTGATTGAGGAGTTGTGTCCTCGCCGTGAAATGGATAAAGTTGAAAGGGAGTTCCTGCAATTGGAGGCGGGGACGATGACACATCAGCAATACACCACTAAATTCAACGAGATGGCACGACTGGTGCCGGATCAGGTGACACCTCTTTCGCAGAAGATCAAGAGGTATATCCAGGGCTTGCCGACGGATATCCGTAGGCACATGATCTCTGCCCGACCAAGCACGTTTAGGTCGGCGGTGGATTTGGCGGGAAGGTTGTATGATGAGCGGGAGGCGATGGTGATAACGGGTGAAGCGGGGGAGCGAGCCTATATTAAGAAGGGGAGAGGAAGGCGAGATAGTGATGGTGGAATGGTAGCCGAAGGTAAGGTGATGAGAATCGATGATCGGGAGAGGATAAGAAGGAAGGATGAGGTATGTAAGAAGTGTGGTAGAGGTCACGAAGGGGAGTGCAAATGGGGACTGAACGTTTGCTTTCAGTGTGGGAAGGAAGGTCACAGGGCAAGGGATTACCGTGTGGCTAAGTGCTACAACTGCGGTGGGACTGCACATCTGAGCAGGGATTGTAAGAGGTCAAAGGCAGGAAGCTCCGGTGCGAGGAAGAAAATAGAGGGTGAAGGCTACAGCTTTTTCCATGACCAAGAGGACGTTAGAGCGGACTTTGACTTAACGTCAGGTATGTTTCTGATAATTTAATTTTGGAGCTCTTATGCCTTGAATGCGATGCCAGTAGTAGTTTGTCCATATTGCCTTCTGCGAGTCACAAGTTAGTGTCAAGTTAGGAGAAGAGACATCGAAAAGCCCTTCGATGTAGGGACTATTAGCAGTAAACTCACTAGGATACTTAATGCCCTATAGGATTGCGCGATGCAATTGAGAAAGCTGTGTCACCCATTGTCTGAGAAACAGTTTCAGCCTGCGATTGGTTCATCGAACGACAACGTGCGATAGTTTTGACGTGGTAGCGAACAAGTAGAATGGGAGGTCGGAAGTAAAAGAGATAAATTTGGTTTGGGTCACCAAATAAGCCGATTTACCTTTCTTGTCAGTTGTTGGGTTTGCCAGAGGGTCATTATTCATACATAAAGAACATCAAACAAGGGCTAGCAACTTTACGCAAGTTGATGGCTGTGTTTTCAAGCATTAAAGCTGAAGGTTCTCAGTGATGCTCTGAAGCTCAATGATTATGACGCCGAGTCTTTGCTCGGATATTGTGATGTTTCTTTTAATTGTAGTGACCGCGCTCTACATGGCATACTTGAGGCCGTAGGTTTGGGTCAAATGAACATTGACCAGTGTACATGGGTTGTCGATGGAGATAGTCATGTTGATAAACGATGTAGAGCGATAGGATTCCAGGTGAAAGACTGGAAAAGAGATGGGATAGTATTGCCCACAAAGGTTTAAGGAACAACAGGTTTCGGGGACGAAACCCGTTTAAGGGGGTGGACTTGTAACACCCGGAATATTTCCTTTCTGCAGTATTATGCGACTGGGGGCCAATCGGCCGACTGAGGCACGACTGAAGCTTAATCGCACGACTGGAGCTCCATACGCCTGGCAATCGTACGACTGAAGGCCCAATCGCATGAAACTTAGACGACTGAAGGGCCAATGCGACTGAAGCTTGGGCGACTGGACGAGGGGTATTTAAGGAAGAGGGCAGCTCTTACCCTCTCCCATACCCGCAAACTCAGTCAGAAAAGAGAGAAAAGAGAGAAAGAAGAGGAAAGGAGAGAAAAGCATGATTCGGGCTTGGAATCTGTCGAGCAACTAGTCCTAACGGAGGTCTTTCACCTTCTTCTTGTTTATGTGAGTTCTAGCACCCCTGTTTTACATGATTTTGAATGATTTTGGGGCTGGAACACGTCTGAAAACCCTTTTTTGAGTTTTTGGGTGTAAACCCGTTTTTATGCAATTGTGTATGTGTATGATGCGTTTGGAGCTCGATTTCATGCGTGGTTATGCTCGAATGAGGTCGTGGTATGTTTCCCTAAGGCTTAGGATGGTCGATTTGGGCTAAAAATGGGTTTAGGTGAGTTTGGAGGCCGAAAACCCTCGGCTGCAGTCGGGATGAACTCCATTCTGCATCAGCTAGGGCCAGTCGCCCGAATGGGGGGAGACTGGAGGCCAGTCGCACGAATAGGGGGAGACTGGAGGCCAGTCGCCCGAATGGGGGGAGACTGGAGGCCAGTCGCCCGAATGGGGGGAGACTGGAGGCCAGTCGCCCGAATGGGGGGAGACTGAAGGCCAGTCGCCCGAATGGGGGGAGACTGGAGGCCAGTCACCTGAATGGGGGGAGACTGTAGGCCAGTCACCCGAATGGGGGGAGACTGAAGGTCCAGTTACCCGAATGAAGGTCTAGTCACCCGAATGAAGGTCCAGTCACCCGAATAAAGGTCTAGTCACCCGAATAAAGGTCTAGTCACCCGAATGAAGGTCTAGTCACCCGAATGAAGGTCTAGTCACCTGAATGAAGGTCTAGTCGCCCGAATGAAGGTCTAGTCACCCGAATGAAGGTCTAGTCGCCCGAATGAAGGTCTAGTCACCCGAATGAAGTCTAGTCAACCGAATGAAGGTCTAGTCACCGGAATGAAGTGCCTGTCGCATGGACGCCAGGCGACTGAAGAGTGTCCATACGCCCGAATGCCCGTGGTATTGTCTGACTTTCCAAAAGTGCGGGCTTAGACTCGGACCTGCAGGGTTGTAGATGATGAGTTGGGCATGGATGATGTAAGACGATATATGATGATGAGTTGACGACGATGACGTGCATGATGTTATGTGTGATATATGTCTAGCGGTGCGTGTGATGCATTGTATGTCGGATGTGTGTTATTAGTGTATGATGATGCCTGTATGGTGATGATGTATTGTTTAGGATTATGTGTATGTTCCTTATTATGTATATATATGTCTTCCCATGGCTTTACGTTGAACGCTAATAAATGTAATGAAAGTATTATGTAACGTAAAGTGAAATATAATGAAAGAGGAACGTAAAGAATGAATGCATGCATTAATGAATGAATGAACGAACGTAAAGCTAATGAGTGTATGTATGATGTGAGCGACTCTGTGTCGCAACAGACTCGAAAGAGGCCTTCGTCGCGTATCCCGGTGCTGTGTCAGTCTTCGGACATGAGTCGG